>VZSE01013264.1:0-127567 GCA_013398275.1 Promerops cafer | reverse complement strand
TCCCATCCCATCCCATCCCGCAGCTGCTCTGGGGGGGCCCTGCTGAGGGCTCGGCGCAGGTGTCTGGAGCTGGAATTCAGGTTCTGGCACAGCTTTCATTTCAGGGGGAGAAGTTCCTTCTTCTCCAAGACAATTCAGTTCCAGCTGGTGAAATCACCGAGTTTTCCTGATGACTTTTAACAAATCAAAAGCAGGAGGCTCGACGGCGTGCCCAGAGTAACGAGGAGCACGAAGCCAGAGCTGGGCTTTACGCACAACTCCGTGTTTTCGTGGCCACGAGCAGGAAACTTTACATCACCAGAACAATGCAGCACCTGGCCTTGACCTCCCCAAGTGCCACAGCCACCCAAGCACCTTTCAACTCTTCCAGATGTTTGTAAAGCACCCGAGGTATTTCTAACCAAAGCCTTTTCAGCACTGAATATTGGAATGGAAGCCTGGCTATTGCTCAGTGTAATTTGGGAGAGGATTTCTTTTTCTTGCCTTTCTTGGAGCATGTGCAGGAGCTTTTCCACAAAACATGGATGAGGGTTTTTTTGAAATCTTTGGGCTCATGAGATAAATAATGATCCAGATGTGGGCTGGATAATCCACGTGGTGCTCAGCTAAAGAGGGTTATTTATTGCACCATACATTTTTAATGGCTTTATTAAACTTTGTCAGTTTGTTAGGATTGAGGGTTTAGAGTTTAAGCCAAGCTATTTATTAACCTGGGAGAAATCTTCACCTGGCAATGAAAGCACGTGCAGGAGCAAAACCATGCAGAGATGGGAAAGTAAATTGCACTTCCCAGCACCCACTGTGTTCACCCACCTAGGTTTTAAAAAGTAAATGATTTTTTAAAGATATTTTAATAATGGGGCTTAGGAAGGATCTTAGACTGAATAAAGAAAAGGCAACAATATAAATGTTAAACTTGCTCCAAGACTCATGCCTGAGCACTAAGCCAGGGCCACAAAAAAGCTCTGCAGAGGCAAAGGTTCAGGAAAGAGAAGGAAAATTTCCATCACTGGACCCTGGTCCTGCACCCACAGCAAACAAAACTGAGGGAGGTGAATCCCACTGGGAACCTCCGGGCAGGACCTGCACCTCCTGAGCTGATCCTGGCTCACATCTCTTGGTTAACCTCTGGCAAACCTTCTGCTCACCCTTTGGCTCGTTGGGCACCTGACACACAAACCCTGGGCCAGGGCAGTTCCTCCAGCCCTGTCTTTAACAGAGTTTATTCCCGAGCTCCGTGAGCGCTCCAGGGGCTCCAGGGGCTACGGCAAAGGGACCCCCTGAGCTGGCACAAGGGCACTGCTGGTCCCAGGGCTGCAGAGGAGGGTGAGGAACCACGGGATGCACAACAGGAGGCTGCAGAACCACGGGATGCAGGAGAGGAGGGTAACGGGACCATGAGATGCAGGAGAGGAGCTCTGGACTCTGGGATGCAGGAGAGAAGCTCTGGACTCTGGGATGCAGGAGAGGAGCTCTGGACTCTGGGATGCAGGAGAGAAGCTCTGGACTGAGGGATGCAGGAGAGGAGCTCTGGACTGAGGGATGCAGGAGAGGAGCTCTGGACTGAGGGATGCAGAGCCCCGGGGCTGGAGCCAGCCCGGCTCCCCACAGCAGCCCCTCCAAGGACTCCAGCCGGCATTACTCATGCCTTTCCAGCTCCACAGCTCTCAGCCATGTGGCAGGAATTCAAGCGGGTGGAGCCCTCTTCCCTCTGGAAATATCTGATAAAAATCCCTTCCCTCCCCCTTTTCCTTCGCCCAGACAGGATGTGGGTGTGGGGCCGGGGGCGGGGGGCTGGGGGGAGCCCCCCGAGCTGCCACACCAAAGCCCAGCTGCTGCTCCCAGCCTTTCCTTGGGACTGGGGCCTCCTGGGCAGCTCAGGAGCCCAGCACCTTCCCAGGGTTAAGATTTCTCCTCACTGGAGCAGCAGCCTCTAAAGCATGTTAAACTCGAGCAGCTGGAAGTTTTAAAGTCTCTTTTTCCTTTCCTGATGTTCAGAACTTTTGTAAGTGTTGCAAAAGGAGTGAAGGAAAGAAACAATGTGTGAAAATGGCAAGAAAAGAGATTTTTCTAAAAATCAAGTTCGGCAGAGATGAATGAAAAATATATAAAAAATAAAGATGAAAGGTTAAGTAGAAGAAACAGAGTGTTTTTATTAGGTACAAATACAACCCATACTCCCTTTTCCATGTTCACTCTGAGACAAGCACAGGACAGCTCTCCATGTGCTTTATCCATCCCCAGTTTTCCAACACAAGCTGCTCACAGCATCCTCCCAGGAGCTTGGGAGGGTCTGGGAACAGCAGCCCACTCTGCAGAGCAGGGGTGGCTGCAAACCTCTCCCGTGCTCCTTGAAACTCAGCAAGAACCCCAAAGAACCAGGCAGAGGCCAGAAGGAGCATTTCCAGGGATTTGCTGCCTTTGAGGTTGGGTGTCCCAGGGGATTTGCTCCTGTGGGTTGGACCTGGCTGCTCCTGGCTCTGGATCCCAGAACCCAAACTCCATCCTCCCCACACCACATCCACACACAACATTTGTAGGACTCCTGGCCCTGTCCCAGTGTGGCACAAGGGGTTTTTTCCTATAAAGCACGTGGCTTTAGCTGAAGGTGTCCTGGGAGCAGGAGGAGCCCGGTGCTCCCACCCTCAGCAGCACTGCCAGGAGCAACTTGAGCCCAAACCCACAGAGCTGGGATTTCCACGGGAGTTGCACAACTGGAGCCTTTGATGGATTCTCTGGGACTCCCCACAGAGCTGAGGAACAAGCAGAGCCCCAAGGATGAGCTGCCTGATTTTTCCCAGCAGCTACACCGAGGAGAAATCAACCTCCTCCACCCCCCAGCCAGGAATATCCTGCAGGAATGATGGGCATGGGCTGTGCAAGGACATTTTGCAGCATTAAAGCCCCTGCTGCCCAGTAGCTTTGTCCTTCAAAAATCCAAGCTTTTTATCACTTTTCCATCACTTTTGTTTTGTACAAGGAACTCAAGGTTTGGACCTTGAGGTTTGAAGCTCAAGGTTTGCCTCACACCTTTGTCTCACACCCTCACTCAGTTCAGCCCAGCCTCACAGTCCTGAATGTCATTTCTTTTAAATAACATGGGTTTTTTTTTTTCAATTCCTGTAAAATTAATGCAGACTGGAGGGGCAGCCAGCAGCTCAGGTGAGCAATTTACCTGGGCAGCCAGGGGAACATGAAAGGAGCTCTGTGAAACAGGAGAACAAAACCCAGCGAATTCCTGCAACAGATCTCGTCGCTCACATTTGTGTGAGTGAGAAAAAATCACATTTGAGGAGACACCCGCAGGCTCCTGGCTCTGTCCCAGCACACCAGGCAACACACAGAGTGCTGCTTCACTTTTTTAGTCCTTTTTTATTACCTCATGGCTGTTGGGTTTGGGACAAAAATGATAATATTTCCCTAAAATATAACCCTTTAAAAAGTAGCACCTAGAGAAAATCTCAGTGCTGTTATTCATTGCTTCATATGATGAATATTTGAAGAGCTGCAATAGGAGATTTTAATATTTATAGAGATTCATTTGATTTTCAGCAAATGTTTAGTTCCAACCACAAAACAAAAGCGTGGCTCATTTACACCAGCACAGGCTGAGAGACAACGTGAACTGTGGCTGCACTCTTTGCCTGCTGCATTCCCATCCCCTCGTGTTATCCAGGATTTTGCAGGGAGTTTAGATCCCGATTCCTGTCCTTTTCAGAGCAGCAGTGAGATTTTCCCCCAGCACATGGCTTTGTTGGCCGGGATGCTGATGCAAGCGCTGCTCTGTAAATGTCACCGCGGGGTTTTTGGGTGGGACTGAATCCCAAACTCCTGGAGAAGCATCTTCCCCCCAGAGCTGCTGCTCCCAGGTGCTGCCCCATGCCCCGCTCCCTGGTTTGGGGTGTCAACACTCACCAGCCAGCTCCACCACGCAGACGGCGACGCAGAGGAGCTGCCTCCACTTCATGGCTCTGAGAGTTCCCAAAATCGGCGTTCCCTGCTCCCAGTGCAGCGGGATCCGGCCGGGACAGCGCCGGGCTCCTCAGTCCTGCAGCAGCTCTGAGCTCATGCAGCTTGGTTGGAGTTCAAGCCTTTGAGATCACTCACTTGTGGGGTGGGTTTCTCTTCAGGGGTTGTGCTTGTGGTTCAGGACTGTGAGGTGGAGTTTGTCCGCTTTGATTTCCCAGTTTTATATAGTTCATGGCAACCTCACTATCACTTAGGTAATTTTCTCCTCCCCACTTTCCTGCCAGCAGCTTCAAAACAAACAAAAGATCAGCCCTCTCCCCAGCAAAGGATCCCAAAGGCTCGCTGGGATTAACTCTTTCCTGAGAGCTGCTGCTTTCCTGTCCAAGGGAAGGCAGGGACACAGCCTGATCCAGCTGGATGCAGGGACTGCGGCCGAGCCCGCAGCTGAGCTTCCCTCGGAGCAAAGCAAGCACAGCCCGAGGACAGCAGGGATGTGGGGAAGCCCAGGTCCAGCCCAGCAAGCCCCAAGCGTGGTCCCAGCACCGTGGAAAACAGGAATGTTGAAAATGGGCTTCAGAATCAGAAATTTTTTGCAGCAAATTAAGCAAGGAACTCAAGGATGTGAAATCATCCCTGACCTGAAGAGAAGTAACTCCATTAGCTCCACTAAATTGACTCCAGTCAAACACGGAGCACGAATGAGATGGGTTAGAGAAGGTCTGGGGGAGAGAAAAACCCACAGGCAAAAACTTTGGCACTAAACCTGCAGCAGGAGCGGGACGGGGGAGCAGTAACTTCCCTGAGCTCGTTAGGAATGGTTTGTGGGAACCCTGAGAGCAGCACAGAACACCAACTGCAGTTTTATTGCCAGGCTGAGCCTCACCACGTGGGAAACTTGGCTGTCTGGTTCTTCAGTGACTGCACTGCAGACACACCAGGGACCAGCTCAGCAAGGGCAGGATGAGGGATGCTCTGCGTCCTCACATGGGGATGTCCATCCCTGGAATGTTCCAGGCCAGGTTAGATGGGATTTGGAGCAGCCTGGGATAGTGGAAGGTGTCCCTGCCCATGGCAGGGGGTGGAATGAGAGGATCCTTAAAATCCCTTCCAACGCAAACCAGTCTGGAAGTCAAATTTTGGCCTTTGGGTATAAAAAAATAAGAGATGAACACTTGGGAAACAGCTCCAGTATTAATTCCATCTTTTCTTTTACAGCTGGATGATGAGGTGACTAAAGGAGTCATTGGGAACAGGAAATTGAAAAATGAGGTGGACAGGAAAAAAAGCTGTGGAAAGAAGGATGAGGAAGCTCTTACTCAATGTATTATCTTTTCGTGGATGCTCCTGTGACACTTCTACAGCCACTGAATCACAGAAACTGGTTTGGGTTTTAAGGGACCTAAAAACTCATTCCAAGCCCCTGCCATGGGCAGGAATGGCCATCATTTGGCTACAGCCAGAAAAGGATTAAAAAACACACAAAAAGGACAGGATGGTGTTACCTACAAAGAAATCCTCAAATAGTATTTCCACATTTATTGTAGGACAAAATTCCAGTAGCTTTTGCTTTTAGCATAGTACAGGATTTGGATGAGATGATGTTTAAATGTCCTTTCCAACTGAAAGCTTTCTGTGATTCTGTGGCAGGAAAATGTTTCTTGGAAGGAAACATCTGTAGCTCAGCAAAGGGCTCCAGCATCTATATAAAGATTTCTATTATGTTCTGTAATCTATTACTGACTGACACAGACACACAGCTCTATTAAAGGCCAAAATACCCTGGTAAAATGTGGTCTAAAACCTGAGTGTGGGCACAGCCCTGCTGACTCCAACAGCTCCCACCAAGAATTTTCCCTTTTTCCCTTTTTTCCTCCCTCAAACACACACACACACACTGGGAAGCGCCTGACTCAGTGTGTAACCAGGTTTTACATTGCATATCAGCCCAGAAAATGAATTCAGAGATGAAATGTGAAAGGCAGAGTGAGACATGAGTCTTATCTAAATAACAGATATGTTTTTGTCTATGAAAGTGAGAATTTGGGTTGAATAACATGACTAAAAATCAGAGTGATAGATCCATAGAGTAGTTTGGTTTGGAAAGGACATTAAAGACCATCCCATTCCACCCCTGCCGTGGACAGGGACACTCTCCATAGCCCAGGCTGCTCCTGGATGAAGGAAACCAACGGGATCATCCGGGCTTGGCTGCTGGGTTTGCTTCACCTTTCAAAACCAGACCAGAAATAGAGAGCTGGACTAAAAATAGGCCGTGCCTGGGTCTGGCAGACACCATGCACGGGAAGCTCGTGGGTTTGGTTTCCAGTGGGAGCTGGTTTGGATTGGAATGACATTCCCTGTGTCAGACGTGGGATTTCATTCCTGTCTATGCACTACCCATGTCAGACCATCCCACAGAACTCCTCTGGGGCGAGTGGCTCAGCTAAGCACAGGGAAATCCAACATTTCCTCAAAGGAAGAGCCACAAAGCCACAAAATAAGGGACTTATTAAGATTATTCTTTAACTGAATGCGCTGTCCTCAGAGGATTTCTGTGGACAGATCTAGGGATGCTTCCATCCATCCAACCACTCAGGTGTTTGAGCCTGGTCATGCCTGTGGCACAGGAACTGCTGTGCTGGACACACGGCACGGGGTGGTGGCAGTGGGACCCTCCTTCCCCCACAGCTGACAAAAATCTGACCCAGCCTAACAAGGAGCAGGCCAGGCTTTGTTGTTGGATATTTCTGTGCACACACCCCCGAGCATATCCTAAATATCCCAAATATCCAGCTGTGACCAGGCCCTCCAGGTGTTTATTCCATGAGTGGGAGACACCACCTTTTCTCATGGATACAGCTCTCTGTTTAAACCTGCTTAAAGTGACTCGAGCGTGTTGTGAGCAAATCCTGCAGAATTATTTCCTTTCTCTCAGAGCCCCAACACCTTTTTATAGCCAGAAACTGAAAGACCACAATAAGGAACATGCCCCTGAATTATCTCGCAGCACTCAGCATCAGCTGTATCAGGTTAACAACGCCTGAGCCAACTCCAAGCCAACATTTACAGGATCAAGTGTCCAAATTCTGTACAGCACAGCGATGAAGGCTCGCTCACATGGGCTGGGATTTTGTCCAAGCGTTTAAGGGTGATTTAATTTAATTGTGAATGATGCAATAGACATATGGCTGGGAAGCTATATGCCAGGAAACATGTTTTCTATAAGTATTTTAGCAGGCAGATGGCACACAATGGTTTCGGTGCAGTCATTTCCTCACCTCTTAAAAGTTACTATTTCGGACAGATGAAATAATCCCATTCCCACCATCCTCCCAAGGCAGCAGCACTGGTGACCCAGAGGATGTGCAGTGTTTGAGGGCTATTCCTGTGCAAAATCACATCAAATAAATCAACCTTACACCCACCTCCCCATTGCCATTCAAGTTTCAAAGCATTTTAATAACTTTCCCCCTTAAACTGGAGCGGGTAATAACTCTCCACAGCACTTCCAGAGGCACGTGGAGGCACTTGGAGCAGGGCCACACCACGGGGGAACCATAAAAGACACAAGTTCTGCATCCCAACCCTCAGCCTGAGCAAGCAGACTGCCCCATTCCCAGACAGAGCAGCCCCTTCTGGAAATGACAGGCCCTCTCCTACATCCAGCACACTCAGCCCCCAAAAACTGCTGATGGAGGAGGAGGAGATGCTGCAGGAGGAGATCCAGCTTCTGGGAATGGTGGACAGCCAGAGCAGAGCATGGAGCTGCAAATAAAATGGGATTTAGTGAAGCTTGGGTTGTTTCTCCTAGGAAAATGCTGGTGGGATCACATCTGCTTTGGTGCAGCACCAAATCCTGCCCAGGGCTGAGCAAGGGCAGCTCCTGTCCCTGCAGAACACAAACTCTGCTCTGAGCAGGCAATTCCTGGGAGATGGACTGACAGGATGCCACTTCTGAGGGATGAACTGATGGGATTCACCTAAAAAAGGGCAAAGAGCCCCAAAGCTGCCTTGGTAGCATCATCCTTATTGTCATTTCCTTAAAAACTTGTCATCCATTTGTTTTATCGTGCTGGGATTTGCACGGTGGCATAGTTATATGGTAACTCTCGGGGTAGGAAATGCTTCCTTCAGAAACTCCACCCCAAGCCTCCTGCCAGGGCATCCTTTGTGGGAGGGCAGCTCTGGAGAGGCTGTTGTCTCAATTTCTGCACCAGAATGTCCTGAAGAGTCCTGGGAGTGCCCTGGGCACGCTGCCCCCCTGCACAGGAGGCTGCTGGGGAGACTGGGAGGTGCTAAAAGGTCTCCCTGAATCCTTATTTTTTTCTCCTCCAGGCATTCCCAGGACTTCACGGTGAGAGCCATTCCCCTCACAGCGCCAAAAACACAATTTGAGGGGGTTTTGGGGTGAGTTTCAGGGCTGTTGTTGGATTTTCTTGTTCCCTCTGGTGCGCTTTTGCTGTGCTGATGGGGAGATATCATCTCCATGGTCCTCCTTCTTCCCGTCTCAAATCCGGGAGGGATTCCTTCCCAGGACAACAAAGGGCTTTATTTAGCCCTGCTGCTGGGGCAGCTTCAGTGGTTTCCTGCCTCTGCTGCTCCATGTGCCACCAAGCGTTTCCAGGTCACTCCAGCAGCTCCAGCCGAGCATCTCCCGGCTCCGTGCCCATCCTGTGCCAGAATTCCTTTTTTTCCCCACCCAAACCCCTGTTCCTGCAGCTGGGAAAAGCATCTCCTCCCTGCAGGCTGCTGGGTCTGCCCCTTCTCGCCTTGTTTTTCGAGGCAATTCCTCCTGACTCGTTCCACCTCGGGTATTGCTGCAGGAGAATATTCCTCTGGGGAAGTGTTTCATGGAAAAACGCTTAAGTGCCTTGATTTACATCACAGCCTGCCCCTTAAAGCGGGATTAAAGACCTGGGAATAGCCCGCACAGCGCTGAGCACACAGGAGGCAGTAAATGAGCATCGCCTTGATTAGATTTGAACCAGCAGTCTCAGAGTAAAACTTTCAGGCACAAAACTCCTCAGCAATCTCTCCAGCAGATGCTTTGCCTGACTGGAGTCGTGTGTGCACTTCGTATTTGCTTTATTATTTGAAGATATTGATTTTAGCAGAATGATCATACCGAGCAATTTGTTTTAATAGACCACTTTTATTAACAGTGTGTTAGACTTGCAGCAGCCATGCATCTTTCTCTTTTTTTTCTTTTTTTTTTTTAAGATTTCCAAGAGCTTTTAGGAATAAAATGTATGATCTGAAGAGCAGAAGTGTGAGATTCTCAAGGGGATTTTTGGCATTTCCCCCCCGGCTCCAGCTGTAATTCATGCGAAAGAAACACAGCCTTAAAAAAAACCAAAAACCAAAAAACCAAAAAACAAAAAACAAAAAAACCAACTTCGGTGGTGTTTCTGAGAGAGAAACCAAAACTATAATTAGGAAATGAAGGAATGGCTTTGAGTAAACACCAGCTTAGTGCCAGGTGTTCCTGGAGCATCAGAGATGTGAAACCCATCAGTGGCAGCCATGAAAAGCAGCTCAAGCAGCACCAGGGGAACGGGGCTGCAAAGGGCTCTTGTCTCCACCCTGGCAATTGCTGATAATAAAGTGCTGCTGTTTTCTACCTGGGAAATGAGGTCCCAGAGGGACGAGGCTTTCCATTTTTCAAAGGAGGATTTGTTCAAATACAGGGACGGGAGCATCCTCGGTCATTACCGACTCCTGCTGCTCCTGACCCACTGCTCTGGAAACTGCCAGGGCCTGCATTCCAAACCTCCTTTTGTCGGGAGTTTGAAGTCGTGTCCTTGTTCTTAGAGGGATAAATAGAAAAGAAATAGAAACCTAAGAGCCACTTCTTTGGTTGTCTCCTGAAGAGAAGGATGCAACAGCAAAACTATTTTAACTGCAGTGCCAGATGACCTGAAAAAAATGACAGGGCTCTGCCAACAGTTACGAGCTCACAGCTAAATTCAGACACCACTTATTTATTGATGTGTTTGTACAATAGGAGTGGCTGGGAAGGCTGCAGACTCCCAGGTACCTTCTGATGGCTCATAATAAGCACAGACAACACAGACCCGCGGTGAATAATAGAACAAAAAGCTCCCAGGATCACTGGGAATCAAAGCGCATATGGAAGTAGATGCTATCCAGTGAAACCTCCTGGGAAGGGGAGAGGGGCAGCTCAGGAGGAGGTGGGACTCACAGGACAGTCACATTCAGTAGGAACATCCCACAGAATTACCATTTAAAATCACAGTGCTGTTTTACCCCACAAACCACGGTGTATCTCACACTGTTGAGAGGGTCTGGCTGAAGAAGCACTGAGAGTGGGTTTGGATGGAATATTGGGAATAAATCCTTCCCTGGGAGGGTGTGAGGCCCTGGCACAGGTGCCCAGAGCAGCTGGGGCTGCCCCTGGGTCCCTGGCAGTGCCCAAGGCCAGGCTGGATGGGGCTTGGAGCAGCCTGGGACAGTGGAGGGTGTCCCTGCCATGGCAGGGGTGGAATGGGATGAGTTTTAATGTCCTTTCCCACCCAGGCCATTCTGTGATGCTGTGATTCCATGATTCCACAAAAAGGCATCCAAATCTTGGGCACAAGCCCAAACTTTTCTTCTCAGTCCTCTGGTGAAAAAATATATTTATGAGAGAATAAAAAATGCATTAGAAATGACCAAGGTGCAGAACTTCCTGCAGGAACAGAGTTAATGACTCTGGGTGCTCCCAGAGCAGCTGGAAGGGTTTCAGGCCCAGGAAGAGCTTTCCAGGCACAGCCCCTTTGTCCCCTCCATGCTCAGGGTGGCACCTTGGTGGCCACAGTATGGTCACGAGTGCTGCTCAGTGTGGCTTTGGCCAGGGCAGTGGGAGGACTGAGGGAATTCACACGGGGAGTTTGGGATGAGAAATGCTCTGAACTGACTGTTTTTTCCACCTAAAAGGACCTTCCCTTCGATCCTGTGGGACACAGCTCCCCCCAGCCCCATCTCTTATCTCAGGGAGGGGCTGGTGATGGGAGGTGACACCGCATCATTTAGAGAAAGCTCTGGGGTGGCAAAGGCCACACGATCGATCTGGGCAGGCTCAGGCTCCATCACTTACCAGGAGTGCTCAGAGAGAGCCTTGGAAATGTAAACCCCATCCTGAGACCTCTCCTGGCTGGTTTCAGATTAATTGTTACAGGTTGGGGGTTTGTTTTTATGGAGGAGAGGAGGTTTGTTTGCTTTTCCTCCCCCTGGAGTTCAACCATCATCTTTTCTCATTAGGAGGGTGGCAGGAGGTCAATAGAGGCTCCTGCCTGGGCGAGATTCCTCCATAATTTGGAAGGGAAATTTCCAGAGCTGCAGTGCCCGGGGCACCTTGCACAGAGGGTTTGAGAGTGAGCTCTGGACCACACAACCCCTTCCCCAGACCAGCTCCTTCGTTAAACACAAAAGCTTTAAAATTACCCAGGAATAAGGGATAAATGTGGCTCTGCTGCTCTCCAGGATCACCCTGCTGCCTCCCTGGTGCCCCAGCCGCTGCTTGTGGAATTTTATTGCCAAGCACAGGAACAAAGGACAGCAAACCTCCCCAGGCAGGCTTTGGCAGCCTGTCCTACCCAGAGCACAGGTCGAGAGCTGCCTCCCCTCCCTCTGCTTCCTCCTCCTTGTCATCGTTCTTTCTGCTTTTTGATTCCCTTAATTATTTTGGAATCTGGAGAATAATCCGCCGTCAAATCCTGCAGAACAAATTGAACGTCAGGTTTCCAAAGCCTCCTGATAAAGCAGATGGCATCACACGCCCGTGAATCTCCTCCCAACTTCCAGAGCACCCAAAGGCTGACAGATTATCCATTAACGGGCAGATTAATCCTGGGCCACACAAACAGTGGGAAGGAGAAGACAGGCTTTTGTCTCCATAGCAGGGAAAAGGGACACGCTGGTGTGGACAGCTCATGGCAGAGGGGCAGCTCCAGCTGTGAGGAGCTCCTGGAGCAGAGCCCGGGGCGAGGAGAGGAGCCCAAGCCAGCGGTGTGCTCCAGCCCCCCAGGGGCCAAGAGAAGAAAAGTAACTTTGTACTGGGAAAGGCAGGGCTGATTATTTCAGTTTCTGGTTATTTCTCTCCCCTTTCCAGCAGGACCCAGCCTTCCCATGGATCCTCTCCCCATTCTGTTTCCCGCTGGCCATTTTGGCCAACTCTCTTTGTCCCAACAGCAGCCAGTGCTGCTTCACTGGCCACCCCACAGCCAATTGAAGGATTTTTGGTGTTCCGTGAACAGGCAGGGCCCCCCCAGTGCAGCATCAATGCCATCCTCTCCCCTCCCTGCCACTGATTTGCTTGGCAGGTGTGAAATATTAATTGCCTCACATGGGAGCTTGGCTCACTGTCTGTCGCGTTTGACTGAAATATCATTCTCTGCAGCAAATATAATTACTGGGGGTCTGGATTTTAAAAATAGCCTCTCGCCTGTCTGTTAATTAGGAGCCACGCTTTGCTACACAACGAGATATTTTGGTTAATTATAAAAGAGAAAAGGACAAATTTGTCACGTCTTTTGTTTTTGTTCTGCTGTGTCTCCCGGTGACAGCAGAGGGGAGCTGTGATGGAACTGCTCAGCCGACAGCACCAGATGTCCCCCCCAAAATGGGGAGGGGGCCAGGGCTGCTGGGGTCTCACAGCTGAGGGGGTGCTGCTGCCTCCCCTCACCGCAGAGGAGTTTAAACAAAGGGAGGAAAATTCAGTCAAAAGACAGAGCTTTGCTCAAATCCTCCCCACAACGTTCAAGGAGCCTCATTCAAACTCCTGATTTATTCTTGTGAAATGTCCAAAGTGCTGAGCTAAGGCAGCCAGGGCTGCAGCTCCAGCAGCCAGCAGAGCCTCTCCTGGCCATCCTTGGGCTGCCAGAGGTGACACAGGTGACACAGGTCCATCCTTCCCCCATCCTTCTCAAATTAAGAAATTCCATCTTCTCCCGATTGCCCACACCACTCTTCACACCCATCCCTGATTTCTTTCTTAAAAAGAGAGAGAAAAAAGCCCTTTCCAGTGCGAAAGGAGGTGATGAGTTTGGGAATGGCAGGTGAAGGTGCTGACAAACTTCCCCTCCTAATTAATAATGTGTTAATAACCCTCCAGGAGATTAAGGATCAACAGAGGTGCTGCATTCCTGCCAGGCAGCAGCAGAGGGAGAGGGAAGGGCCAAGAGTGGCTTTGCTGGCCATGGGATCCCAAGGAATCCCCAATTCTTGGCTTGTGCCAGACACGTGCCAGACACAAGCCAGACACATTCTGGTTAGGAAAACCCATTTTAACACATTTAAGTTGTGGAAATAACCAGATCATCCCATGATTTTAGGGATGTGCAGTGCCATGAGGGGACAAGGAGGATGAGGAGGAGCCAACGAACAGTGGGAATTTACAGAAAATCACCTATTCATGGTGCCATGGATTCCCTCCTCTTTTCCCAAGTTTTAGTCCTGTGTGTATAAAAGTTCAGCAGCTCTGCTTTGCCCTAAAAGGCACTGATAGACTGTTTCCTAATTATTTATGTAATTATCCAGCATTTCAAAGAATCCATGATAAGGGCTCAAACTGATGTAGTAAACAAGCATAATAATTATTCCAACAATATTGAACGGCTGTTCTGTCAAATAATCATTTGATATAGATGAAGAAAGCGTTCAGAAATAGCACCATAATTCATGATGCTTCCAGATTAATGTCACAAGAGTTCCACATCCTGTTCCTGAAGACAGGCAGAACTTCCTGTATGGAAAATAAAATATGTATACACAGAGCATGTATGAAGGTATCATACATCAAACCCGCTAAGAAACAATACAAAGAGAGGGGAAAAAACCACTTTTTTGCCTGGAATGGAAAGGATTTCACTGCTTCAGAGACTTCTGCAGGTATCAAAGTAATCAGGAACAGAAAATGTTGTCTCTAGAACAACAGCCTGGAGGGGCATCTTTGGGCCCCAAATTTAATTCCAAGTCTTCCCTGAACCCTAGTCTTCCCTCAGTATTAGGCACTGAAAATAGTAATAATAATAATAGTTCCAAAAGAGCACAGGAAAATCCCACTAAATGAACTGCAGCAAATATATACTTCCCTTCTCCTCCTGCTGATCCTTCAGGAGCACTCTGAAAAGTGGCACAAATTTTAAAGCCTTGTGATGAAGATTAAAAAATAAAGCCCAGTAAAAAAAAACTCCCTGTGAATTATTGAAAGTGTAGCTCATTATAATGGGAGAAATGAACCTTTATTTTCAGTAAGTGACACAGGAGCAGAAAAATGTTGGGATAATGATGCTCAGGCAGAACAATTTTTTTTTTTGTGATATAGAAGCATAAAGTTTATCACTCTGATTACTATCCTGATTGGGGTTTTTGTGTGCCCAGTTCAGAGATGAATAAATCAGAAGGGTTCTTGGAGCCGGAGCTTCTCCCTGCTCAGAGCTGAGGTGCTGGGGCGGGTGCTTGGTGCTCCCTCGGGATGCTGCATCCTCACCCTGCATCCTCTGCCTAAACCCCTGAATTTCTCACAGCCCCAACTCCTCATTTCACAACAATCTGACACAAACACTGTGAGCTTGGACAAAAGCTCAGCATTTACAAGTCCCACCCTTGGCCGTGGCCAAGCTGAGGGTGTGATGCTCTTGGTAATGATCAAAACCAGCTGCTGCAGCAGAGAGGGGAATTTGGAAGTTCTTTCTTGTAGGAAAAAGGACAACAAAAACCTGCCCAGGCTCGAGCTGAGTGGCTGGAGCTGTGCTGAGCACACCTTTCAGGGCGATCCTTCCAAGGAGCAGGTGGGAAGAGCAGGGAGCTGTGGCACCCTCCGCTCCTGCTCTTTTCCCTGGCACTCCTCTCCTCTGGCTCTGCTTTGGTGACACTTCCCCCAGAACCCGTGTCAGAGTGACGTGACATAACTTTTATCAAGGGGAAATTTAAGGCTTAAGTGCCTTTAAAATGCTGGCATCAGTCACCAGGCTGTGCTCTCTCTCTCTGAATATTACACCCATTATATGTAATTCTTTCTCCTCTTGGAGAAATATTAGCATGTACTTTTCTCCTCGTCAGTCATTTCTTTTGACCTTTGCATCATCAGCTGCCTTTAAGAGGGTCACATTTATTCTGATGTCTGTGCCTTCCTGAGCCTCTGTGAACACCACCAGGGAGCCAGCTGGGAGCAGGATTCTTCTGCTTTAATCGGGAATGTTCCCTCCAGGGAATTCGGGGGGTTTCGGACTCCCGGGGGCCGGCCCGGGGCCGACGCCGGGGCGGGAGAGGGGAAAGGAGGAGGAGTGTCGCCGACGCCATTTTGAGTAGAAAAGGCGGGAAAATTTCGCGCCAGAACATTCAAAATGGCGGCTCCGCCCACGAGGCCGGCGCCATTTTGAGCCATAGGGCTGAATGGGGGAGCAGGGCACCTGGACACAGGAAAGAGGGTTAGGTTGGAGTTCAGGGTGGCATGGGCAGTGCCATCCTGAGAGGAGGACAGGAGAGGACCAGTGGTGGCAGGTAGCTCTCCTGTGCCTTTAGGCAGTTTCCATCTCGAGACCTGTCCTGAGGGGACAAGGGAACAGGGACACGAGGGGAGGAGCACAACTGGGGTAATAACTGGGATACCAAACTTTTAACATTCCCTGAACTCCCCCCCCCAACCCTCAATAGATTCATAAATAGAACGAAAAAAATGGATAAAATTTCCCAACCCAAAAATTCCCCTCAGATTGTACAATATATAACTTTTTCCCAGCTGAGAGGGAGGCTTCCACCAGTCACCTGAGAAAAGCGCACCCAGAGCAGCCCATGGAGTTGCTAAAATGCATTTTATCCCATTTATTTCACAGGTTTCTTTCTTCCACAGCAGCAGCTGGTCCTTGCAGGGTTGTGGCTGTGCTCTGAGGTGCTCCCATCCCATCTGGAGCGGGGTCACATCTCCAAAATTCAGCCCTTGCTGGCCCTCATAGCCCAACTGCTGCACTGCAGAGCATCAGGGCAACTCAAAGGGCTGATCCACAGCTCCTAAAGCATTTTGGGGTGAGAGCCATCCCACTGAGTTCATAAATTCTCACTTAATTTTATCCTTCTTTTCCAAATGAGGCAAAAAACCCCTTAAAACTCAGAAGCAGGAAAATATAGAGCCTTGTCCCAACCCCAGGGTGACATTCTGAGGACAAACTTTCAGATTTTAAAGCCAGTCCATGTACAATCCCCAGCCTCTACACATAGATCAAGATTTTTATTTTTATTTTTTTTGTTTTGCTTACCATTTGCTCTGCTACAAATGCGGATGTGAGCTCCCAGCTGGGCTGGGAGGCCAGGACATCGCAGATCATTATTCCAAACTCCTTGTCCTCGAGTTCATCACCGGCATCTCCTGAGCTGGAGCGACAGGGCTGACGTCAGTGTCTGTGTGCCCAGAGTCAGGAGCACATTCGGGGCATAAACAGGGAAAAGTTGAGCCAAACAATACCAGAAAGCTCTGTAATAAAGCAAACTGATATAAATCCGGCGTCAGTCCCCACCCAGTGCAAATCCCTGTGATCCCTCCAAAGCCTGGCCTGCACTTCTCTCCTACCCCAGCTCACCGAGCCCACGGGAGCTGCTCCAGGAGTGGAGCATCCAGGGAAAAACAAACCCTGGGAAGCCACCAGATGGCAGCCGGAGCGGGGGGACGAGAGCATCCCGAGCACCTCCTGCATCCCCTGCACCTCCTGCTCGCACTGGCAGCGCCCGGGGGCAGTGACAGGGCCTCTGTCCCATGGTGGGGGACACGGACCGGGCATCACCCCCGGGGGACCCGGGACCCGCAGCAAGAGAGCTCCGCTCTCATCAACCGCGTGCAGAAATTATCCCTGTAATTACAGCGCACGCACAGATTGCACCGTATTAATCACTATAGGATACTAATTGCTGTGCCCACCGCCCCAGCCCCGGGGGGAGCCCCCTGGCAGCCCTCCCTCTGCCCCACAGCCCGATGTTCTGCCGCTGATTTAACCCCTCCCGTTTGCCATGGGGATGTGCGGGGTTCTGCGGCAGGAAGGGTTCCCCAAACACCCGTAATGACCCCACTGCGGGCTGGTGCTCCCCGACAAATCCCTGCTGTTCCCTCCATGGGAGGCGATGGCTGGAGCTGTTTGCTCTAATAAGGCTCTTTTGTGTGCTGCTGGCGTGGTTCTGGGGCCGTAATTGTGGCAACAGATGCTGGGGAAGAGAAGTTCCAGTCCGGGAGCTCTCATCCTGCTCATTACAGCCTCCGTGAGTGGCCACTTGCACCCCAAAGCTGCTGTTTAATGAGCCTCGCTCAGCAGCGAGCATCAATTAATCCTCAAGCACCTCGGCTCGGGCTTGATAAATGTAAAGGCAGTGAGTTAAAGCAAAAACAAGTGGAGAGCAAGCCCTCCTGAAATCCTCCTCCACAGGGCAGCCACAGCAATCCCGGGCTGTGCCATCCAGTGCAGCGTGTGCTATCCATGTATCCCACACCCTATTCCCTGTGCAAGCCAGCTGCGGTATTTCAGAGGGTTTATCCCTGAAATACACGGCGAGGAGGAGCTGAAAAGCCCTCCCGTATGGGAACAGGAACCTGTGCAAACATGCTCAGGAGCGAGGAGCAGCTGCGGTCTGCCAAAGCAAGCGGAAAATTCAAGAGATGGTTTTACAAACACGCACAGGGCACACGGGCCTGGGCACACGCATGGGCAGGGGTGGCCCCGGCCCCCAGGGTCCCCTCCAGTCCTCGCAGGGTTGGAGCATCATTTGCCTGTGCTAGAAGGAGAGGATTTGCAGTGCCTCGGTTCTCAAATCCCCTCTGCCAAAGGCTGCTTTCATCCCCAGAGCAGTGAAAGGCAATTGAGGGGGACGTGAGCTGAGCTTTGAGCTGCAGGGGAGGTCATAAAGCACTAGAAAGTCTCCTTCCCTTCTAGGTCAGTGCTTTACAGACAGGTCAGGGATCCACCTGCACGTTTAACCCCTTTTTGAAGTGAGAACCCCTCGTTTCCAGGGCTCAGCAGAGGTGGGAAAGCTCAGTGCACTTCAGAGCATGGCAGGAGCCCCACACCTGTGGTTTGCAGTGGATTTTTCTGCTCAAGAGTCATCCTGCAGCTGAACCGAGTTCACTGAAGGTGACACAGCTGCACAGGGGTGACTGTGGCAGTGTGACCGTGGTCAGGATCCCTGCTGGAGGGCAGCAGATTCAAAGCTGAGGTGAAGGTGCTGACAGCCACACCTGGGATCAGTGCAGGGTGCAGGGTCACCTGCCAGGTGGGGCTGGCAGCTGTCAGACATTCCCAGAGGTGCTCCAGGGATCTTCTGGCATTCTTCACCCACCAGGCCTGAATGTATTTCCTGCTGTGGGTTATAAGAATTCACTCTTACACTCCAATTAAATGAGGTGTCTTAAATGTGGATTTAATAACAGCATTAAGGTAACGGTCACTGCGTTCAAACTGCAGAGTGCAAACATCTCTCCTGAGCAGACAGCTCTGCTGCATCCTTATTAATCCAAAAATCATCTCCATATTAATCACTCCACAGATTATTACTCTACCCATATCCATTGCCAAGCTGCTAATCCTCCAGCTCGTGCACTGGGGGCATTGGCTCCCCACCAGCAGCTCCTCCGTGGATGGAGGAAGGGAATTCTGCCTTGTTTCAGAGGTGCAACCTTGGGAGATCCCCGCAGAGCTCCCCACTGCGCAGCTCCCCGTCAAAAGGCAGTCAATTCATTAGTGTGTGTGTGTAAATGAGGTGCTTGTTTGAGACCTGCAATTAGCACAGACCGCTGGGGAGGCATTTCCTACACCCTCACCCTGCCAATACACACCGAGCTGCAGCAGCTCCTGCTCCGACAGGAATACAGGGAATTACAGCATCTCCAGAGGGTGATTGGCCTTCTAGAAACACTGATCTCTTTTATTCACCTACAGCAGGTGAGGTGAATTCCATCCTTTAGCATGGTAAGGGTTGCTGGCCAGGACCATCGTTCCTCGCTCCCGATCCTTCTGGAAACATCCGTCCATCCTCCTGCTCCTACCTGTGCAGGCAAACAGGCCAGGCCACGCACACAGCAATCCTCTGAGCTCCCTCCCGGAGTGGATTGGAGCATTTCTGGTCCTTGATCTGTTTGTTTGGTGCATTTGTTCTGTGTGACTTGCCTTGAGCCATGTCCCTCCCAGGACGGGTGCTGGCACGCTGACCTGGCCTTGTCAAAGGCTAAAGTGCTGTTTGAGCACATATAAAATATGCGTGAGGGCCGTGACCCAGGCTATAAACCCCTGTACAGCCCGAGGCGATGCCTTTGTGGGGAGCTCAGAGACAGCGTGGGTTTCTGCTGCAAAAATCAAATGAACGTCAAAAGAATCCTTAAAAAGGCGTGCAGGAGCGCCTCTCCCCCTGAGATCATCCCGACACTTCCCTTTGTGAAGGCTGAACGCGGCAAAAAAGAGGAACTTTTAAGCGTTGCCATCTTCTCCTCAAAGCTCAGCCTAATTGAGTGCGAACAAAAGAGAAAACGCTTTCTCCTCTGCAGGCAGGCAGCGGCTGGAGCGGAATGACAATTCCAGCCGTGTGAGACAGCCCTGGGAGCAGCCGGCAGCTCTGCCACCCACCAGCACCTCAGCACGAGGGGTCCGTGTGTCCAGAGCCAGCTCTGGCAGCTCTGCCCGGCATCCAGGGACCCGCGGCCATCTCATCGTTGACATGAGGGGTCCGTGTGTCCAGCCCTGCACCCAGCAGGACTAAGGAATGGATTCATCCCTGGTGTTTCTGCAGTGCCGAGGCTCTCAACATGGAATTAAATCTCCCAACACCCTGGCACAGGGTGCCCAGAGCAGCTGGGGCTGCCCCTGGATCCTTGGCAGTGTCCAAGGCCAGGTTGGACGGGGCTTGGAGCAGTCTGGGACAGTGGAAGGTGTCCCTGCCCATGGCAGGGGTGGCACTGGATGAATGTTAAGATCATTTCCAACCCAACTCATTCTCTACCATTATTCCTGGTGCTCAGCCCACAGACAGGCCCATTCCCAGGAGCAATAAAGGCAAGCAGGCATCATAAAACTCCAGTAATCAAATGTGAAAAGAACAGCCCAATTCATTAATAGCCAGACAAGCTGATAGAGACATTCTTAATTATCAAATATTACCATGGAGTTCATTTTTACCTGAGTTGTTTAAGCCCGACCATCCTCCTTCCCTTTTCCTACACACGTTGCCCCGGGGCAGCATTGAACATTTGTAATTAGATTCCTTCACTGGAGTTAATTATGAAGTGACAATAAAGCCTGAGTGGTTCCCATTTTCCTAAGTATAATTTGGGAGTAAAAACAAACCCTTTGTTTTGGCATCAATATTTGTAATTTTAAGTTTAACATGAACCTCGGGGTGTACTCTTGATCCAAATAGATACAGACATGTTCATGTTGGATTATGCTGTACATCTATTTTATATTGTGTTTTTATACTTTCACATTATTTTATATCCACTTGCCTGCACAGACCTGTCAATATTCTGGAGAACAGACAAGGTTTCTCTTCAGGATGATCTCTAAATTAATTAATGAGTTTTCATCACATTGATGTGCGACTGGGACAACATCAATATTTTCCAGGTTCCAGGCTGACCTGGCACCTGGGGTATTGTGTTTTATGTTTTATTATTATTACTTTTAAATTTTAATTAAATTATAATTTTTATAGCCCCAGCAAGTGAGGGGTCCCAAATGTCCCCTGGAAAGACTCTGGAGTTGAGAGGAGGGGATTTAATGTGGGTTTTAGTGATCTACTCCATTTTAAGCAGTGAAGTGTCCAATAACACAGAATTAAATTTCCATTACAAATGAGTTGGCCACTTAAATATAACCAGGCCCTGCATAAATAAAAAGCAGGAGATTTTTGTGGCCGTTATTGCCAGTCTGAGATCACTGTCTGATTCCATACAATTCTATGTCACCCTCCAGCTAAGCACTCACAGAAGGGAAAAGATGCTGAAATTTAAACAGGTCAAAATTAATGCCACGACTGTATTTGATAATTGGAAGTGTCACCTCCATTAGCTCGCCCTGATAACCAGGCTGGAAAAGCCAGCACCAGGACGTCCAAAATCTGCTGCACAATCTGCAGAGTGACAGTGATTAAACAACAGGACCATCCCACATGTTCAGGAGGTGAAATAAAAGCTGGCCAAGGGCATGCAGGGGGTGGCAGGGACAAAGTGGGGGATGAGGGGAATCTCCAGGATATTTTGCTGCTGTTTCAGTGCTGGGACCCCCAAACTTCCCGTGGAAGATCCAAACCTGCTGTTCCGACTCTTTCCACGCTGTGTCCGTGGCTCTTCACTCCTCTGCACTGATGTGGGGGATGATGAAGGGATCCAAGCCATCTGCATTTTATATAACCTTTATTAAGCATCACTTGACCTTGTCAGTGCCAATAAAGGCCTGTGAAGTGCATGCCAGATAAAATGTAATTTTTAATTGAGTATCCTTATTACATCTATTAACAAGGTGCAGATGAATACAAATTACCCCATGGTCGATGCTGTTGATTCATGTTGGAATTTCTTTCTCCTTTGCTGAGCTGAAGGAGTCAATAACCTCCCAAAGGGTGCACAGGGAGTGGAGATTTTCCTGACAGCTGCTGTGCTGCCTCCAGGGTCTGTCCTACAGTGCAGTGGCCACGGGTAAACCAGTACAGGATCAGCATCTGTGAAGGCAAAACACAAAATCCAACTCCCCCGGCCCTTAGGAAAGTTCTGGGAACCTTAGTTCCTATTTAATTCTTTAAACTTAGACTTACCCAAGGCCCAGGTGAAAAATAAGAGTCTCCTCTTTTATTCCCTAATTCACAAATCATGTGAACAATCCACGTTGGGTGGTCACAGCACTGGAATGGTTCCAGGGCTTCCAGCAGCAGAGCCCATGGGATCCATCTGGGGAGGTTAAAATCTGCTGGTTTCAAGTGGGAGACAGCAGGATGTGGCCAAACTGCTCCCCCTGAGGTCCGTGTCAAGCTTGGGTCTCTGTTTGAGGGAAATAAGCTGGAATGACCTGCCTGAGGAGCAGAGTGCTGCTCTGACACGACGGATTTGCATTCCCTTCAAACAGGAGCAGCTTCCCGACTCCCCATTAGCTCCACACTAAAACTAGGGGATTCAGAGTCAAATGTCCATAAAAACCACGTCCTGGGGCAGCACTGAACTCCCTGCTGTGACCCACAGTGTGCCAGGCCTTCCGCTTCTGGCTTAGATTTATCCTTTTTAGTACCTAATTTGGAAAGGAAAAAAATATCCCTTGAGATCCTCCAGAAAAAGCAGTGAGACCTCTTGTTCCATATCCACATGTTTCTTCTTTAATGCTTCCTTAAGGGTCTCCATTTTTCTGTCACTTATCATCATCCAGAGTAATTTTGGGCTGTTAGAGAAAGTTCATTGCTGTAATTGCAACCATATTGGTCATTAAAGTTGACAGACAGCTGCTGGAGAAGTCACTCGCTGATTCCTGCTACTCAGCAGATGCCTCTCAGCGTTTGCTGAGATGTTGGCTTGAATTTATGAAATGGAAGCAAAAGTGTTTCACCTCAAGGACTGAGCATTTCAGCGAGGGGAAAACATGAAGAACTCACCCAGGTCTTTTATTTACAAACAGGGTTCGCTGCTCCTGCTCCAGCTGGAGTGGAAATAAGTGGAATTTCATGCAGATCCTAAGGCTGCTCCTGCCTGCAAGTTTTGGGGACCCCCATCCCAGCTGCACCCCAGTTTCACCATTCAGGGGTTATTTCCAGATATCCCATCCCTGGAAATGTCCAAGGCTGGGTTGGACAGGGTTGGAGCAACGTGGGACAGTGGGAGGTGTCCCTGCCCATGGCAGGGGGTGGAATGGGATGAGCTTTAAGGTCCCTTCAAACCCAAACCGGTCTGGGATTTCTGCTTACCCATTTCTTGCTGCTGGGATTCAGTAAATAAATATTCCTCACACAATAAATGCCACACAGCACATACTGGAAAATAAGGAGCCACTCAGGAGGGCTTTTTTAACCAGTAAACTTTATTTATATATAACAACAGTACAAAGTGAGTCCTTGGCTTGCAAAATAGGAGTGTTTCATATTTACAATAGGTACACAATAATATATTAGAATAATAACAAAACCCCCTTTTATTTCCTTGGAACATTTTTAAATACTTAAACTTTCTTACATTTGTTTTTTTTTCCACAACACTTGTAAAAACAACAAAAAACAGACAATCATCTTAAAAAAAAATATAATACAGAACTCCAGTGTGTCAAGTATAATGGGGAGGGGAGGAGCCAGAGAACGATACGGTGGAATGGGCACAGATACAAATCAATTCCTTGTTCCTGCCAATACACAAATCCCCTAAAACTGGTGGGGGTTGGTCTGTAAGGAGAAGGGGAAGAAGAAATCAGAATCTGTTCCATGGCTGATACCTCTACATTCTGTGACATTTTTGGGGGGACTCCAGAAGTTTTAGTACCTGTACATTCCCTTCCCCTTGCTGCTTCTCCTAACAGCCCCCAAGGTGCCATCAACACCAAAACTCAGCAGTAAGAGGAGGACATTTTTACTGCATCTTCTGAAGCCGTGAAATAACGTGGCAAAATCAGCTCGTTTCCCTCCCCACAGCTCCTCTTGCACCTTTGTGTGCCCAGTCCTCGGGATGGAAACGCCGGCTGGAGAAGCTGTTGCATAAACTTCCAAGCTTATTTGAAAGAGAGGTATTAAAAATCCCCAAGGAAAGGCCATACAGGAGATCTCGTGTTTGATTTGGCAGCCTCGGGAGGCCCAGGCAGTTTGGGATATTTGGGATATTGTCCGTGCAATTGGATGGACCCTCCGGGCCTTTGGAGCGTGTTCCTCAACGCTGCAGAAAGGTCAATTTTTTCAGGATTATATTCCACAGTTACAAAGGAAGGAGAGGGATGGGAAACACAGGGACAAAGGGGGATCTGAAAGAACAAGCACAGAGACACTGCCATGCTCACAGCACGGCCACAACACCGCTGGGTGCCCCCTCAGCAACGCGGGCACAGACACCCTGGAGGGACTGGAGTGGCTTTTCCAGCAAGGAGCAGTCGGGCTCTGCCATCCTGCACTGCCCCACCCTTCCACCTCCCCATCTCTGACCCCAGCACGGTCCCAGCACCCAGAAGAGCACCCTGGGGTGCAGGGCACACACCACAGACCCCCAGTTTTCTTCCAGGAGCCAGGAAGGCACCAGGCACCACCCGCAGCGGGGGCTCCGGCTGCTGTTACACAGCCTGCCCACAACAGGAGCAGCACCTGAATCTGGGGGTTTTCAGGGTGAAGGGGCTTTGCACAAAGCCTTCCAGACAGCCAGAATTGGTCCAAAGGCTCCCATCCTCTTCCCCTGCAAAACTAAACTGACCAAACTGCACTGAAATTGCACATTTGGGGTTGCTCAGCTCAGCGGATCCCCAGCGGTGCCTTCGCAGTGCACGTGGCATCTCTTACTCTGGTTATTTCCCCACTGAATGTCTCATCAATAAAACCAAACCATCCTGCCCATGCAGGTGGCCTCAGAGCTGTCCCCAGTGCTTTGCCCTCAGGCTCTGACCCACTGGTCTCTGGTTTGGGGTCCAGGCTGGGTGTTTTCTCTGAGCTCTTCCTTGCACACAACTCTGTACCATGTCACAGCTCCCTGCACTATTGCCTTGCAATTCCTGGTACAAATGTGGATCTGGAATAGGATGGCTGAAGCTCTGTGGCATTTCAATGCATCTTTGATGTCAGTTATTTACCCTCCTAATTTTTTCTTCTCTCCAGGGCACAGTCACACGTGAGCTCTCCCTGATGGCCCAGCTTATTCAAGTCAGTCTGTTTTAGATTCGTTTAGTTTGGGGAGCTGAGTCCCTGTGACAGGTGAGCTCTGACAGCACAGGAAACGGGATGGAGAAGAGCCAGTGACAGGAGAACGTGGCTGGGCTGCTGCCAGGGAAGGGGCTCGAGGCTCTGGAGCAGCACAGGGACCGTGCCGGGAGCGGCTCTGCCCTTTGCCAACCTGGCCTCCCTCATCCCTGCTGGCTCCTGGGGACTTCTGGGAATGACACCTTGTTTGGAGGCTGTGCCCACTGGAGGAGGGGATGCTCTGACCCTTTTTCCACACAGACTTAAACACTAAGACCCCCACAAGGAGCTCGGAGCCAGCAGCGTGCAGAATGCAACCCCAGAGCCTTAAACCCTCTCACCTTTGCCCTCCACGTGCCCACCCAAACTGCTTCCTACATTGGGACATTTTTTGTGGAGTCCAGTGGAAGGTAGGAGGGAACACCGACGTGGGGATGGGCCACCAGGATTTTAAGACAGAGCGTGGAAGGCACTGCTGTGATGAAGGTCTCTGTTGGCACCATGGTGAGCAGCTGCACTCACCGTCCCCAGCGTGTCACAGCCCCGAGCCCTGTGGGGAGGCACCGCTGTCCCCAAGGCCATCCTTCAGGGAAAAACCTGAAATTCCACACCTGGAACGCGGCTGGGATGCAGCGAGGCCGTGGCAGCAGTTTTGTTTCTCAGCGCTGGTCCCCACGGTGGGTCCTCACTCTGCTGCAGACAGGATATCCAGGGTTTCCATGGATATCCATGCTGGATTTCACAGGGCTTCCAGCGCTTTGGCCGTGCTGATCCCTCCTGCCTGCCTTTAAATCCATCCTTTATGGCAAAGCGTGGACCACTCGCTGTCCACACCCTCTGAGCTTTGGTGGCTGCAGCTCCTCAGCGGGGCTCACACGGGGCCAGCCTTGCCTGCGAGCTCCACTCTCCTATGTGGGGTTTTAATAAAGGCTTTCAAGGTGGAGAAGCGTTTGATTAGCACCTCGCTCCCCCTCAGAGTGGGTGCTTTGATAGCTCATGAGCAGAAGATTAAACGGAATTATTCAAGCGGTGACACCAGGCAGAGAGATTCCGGAATGTGACGTCTCCCACTTTGATGTCGGAATACCTGAAACGGAGCGAACTGGAGACTCCAAACACTGAGCGGCCTTGCAGGAGGAAGGGGGCAATGAGAGGGACGTGAAATCATTTCATCTAAGGCAAGTGCCCCCTCCTGACCAAACCTCGAGTCCAGTTTGCTGCGAGTGCAAAGGAAATGCCATTTTGAGATCTGAAGCTTCCTCTTCCCAAAGGAGGAATGGAAATGTTGGATGCAAACAGGGCAAGAGATTCCCAGTGCTCTGCCCCAGGGGGATATGTTGCTTCAATCCATATAATTGCCTGTAAAGATCCATAATTAATGTCAACCACCATGAGAAGATACTTGGCAATGTATTTTTAGGCCACCCCTCCAGCCAGGACTGTGCTGTTCCCTCTGCCATCCTCCTAAAGCTGTTCGAGATGATGGAAGAGGTGTTTTTGCCATTTCCTTCAGAATTCAGTCAGAAGTGTAAGAGCTTACTGGTTTGCAAAGTGCTCCTGCTGCTTCCTCTTTATTCTCTCTGCTCAAATCATCCCACAGCACAGAAGATCAACTCAGTTGTCCCCTTGTCTCTTTAATGTTCTCCCAGAGAATCCAGGGGGTGCATGGGGACCTCCACTTCTGCTGAGAAAATACAGGGTGCTCCTGGCCAGAGGGGAGAGAGCAGGAGGAGGAAAGCAGGATTAAAAGGGCTGCACAAAGGCCTCTCAAAGAGGTGCAGAGAAGAGCACCACGAGGGCTGTCGGGCAGGGACACCATCCCCAGGCCCAGGGGATGCACAGCCAGGCCTTTGCTTTGGCCTGTACTCGTATTTTGTGAGTCCTGCAGAGATAACTCCCCACACTGATATTTCGAAGTGTTTGGAAATCGTTCAGGAACTTTTTGGACTGCTCTCTTTGGGTTTCAGAGTACCATGAGAACTTGGTGAACCCAAACGAACAATCACAGCTAGAACAGATGTGGAAATCCCTCACCTAAGCTGTGTGATGGATCACTGTGAACAGCAGGAACAGAACCAGCAAAAAAACTGCAGGATTTCCAAGCCTGACCCTCTGCCATGTCCTGTGGTACCTGCAGCAAAGAGCAGGCCAGGCTGGGGACTGCTCCAATGACATTCGTGGCACTGGGCTCTGCAGTGCCTGACTTTTAGTAGGATTTTTGCACATTTTTTGCCTCAGAAATGAGATCCACTGTGCAGGAGCAGGGTCCTGGGAAGGGAATTCTCGGATAACAGGCAGTACAAACACTGCTCTGCCTTTCAGTCTCTGTTTCTGCCACTCTCCCCCTGTCTCAGTAAATCCAGTGCTCAGGCTGCTCTAAATGTCAAGAACTTATTGCACAAGGTTGATTATTATCATCAGTATTTTCTGCTTTTCAGAGAGACTCACCGAAGTGGATTACCAAAAGAAAGTGGACTTGGCATGGCTTTTACTGAATGGTAATTAAACCAAGTTTCCTGAGTATTTCTCTACGTGCTTCTCCCCTCCCCTGGTGCTGGACTGCAGGACACAGAAAGCCAGCAGCTCTCTGGGAGCCCTGCTGGGCTCCTCCAGGCTGGAATGGTGGAGGGGGATGGAGATGGAAATGCATTTTCCTTCAACACACACTGGCTGCAAACGAAGGTCCCAGTCTGGTGTGACACTGCCTGGGCAGACACCAGGAATTATTTTGCTGCCATTGCCAAGCTCCTGCAGCCAACTTTTGTATTTCCATTAGGCCTCCTCTCCCTGCCCTCCCCACCGCAGCCTGCACACGTATCAATATTTACTACAGAGAGAAATATTTACAGCATTCCTTCCCCTCCTGGCACTCTACAAAGGGACACACATAAGCTTTGGTGTCTTTGAAAGAAATAACACTCACAAACATTTGCCTGTCACTGGCCACAGGAACGTGTGCCGTGGGGGCCAGCAAGGAACTGAAGAGAACAACGAGACGCCGACACAGAGACACGACAGCAGAGCTGGCTGGCCTGGGGGTGCTGGTTAAGGTTCGCTCTTGCAAAGTGGAAATTTCTCTCCCTTTCCCAGTGGAAATGCAAGTCCTGGCTTTGGGTGAGGTGGCAAACGCTGGCGGAGACACCCAAAGGGAGCCCGTGCCGCAGGACTCCGCACGTCCAGCAGAAAAGCAACAAAAATCTGCTCTCCCAACGTCCAGGCTTTTCAAGTATTGTCACCGTAAACATCGGGGTTTGGGGGTTTTGCTGCGAGAAATCGGAGGCGGCTGCTGGAGACCCCCAAAACCAACCCTGGAGATGTCGGCCCAGCTCTGCCTTGGCTCACGTGGCACCTGCAGGAACCAGCAGTGGACACTGAATGGATCACTGCTGGATCACCACAGCCATGCTGGACACTGCTGGATCACCGTCAGCCAGCGAGGTGGGATGGGGATGGAAAAGGGAAAAGCAATGAAATTCCGATCTTTCCTCATTCGACAGTAAATGGGATTTAAAAAAAATATATATATTGACACTATATAAGTACATGGATAAAGCTGGATTTCAAGACAGGTCGGATTATCTGATGGTTTTGCAATTCGGGTAAAGTTCCTTCTAGTGCCTCAAAGTTACTCAGCCACTGGACTATTTTTGGGCAAAACTGCTATTCCGCTTGTGTAAAAAGGTGTGGTGCAAACTTGTGCTAGTATTTGTTGTAAGAATCCAAAACAAAGACATTTCGGTTTTCCAGACGTTCCAATTGGCGTGAGAGTCCGTTTGCAGAATGCCTGAGCTGTGTCCTCGGAAGGCTCTCAGGGACAGGATTCAGAGCTGATCCTTCTTGCCAGGATTATCTCTATGGCCTCTGTGGTTTTTGCTCTATTTATTTTTTTTCCTTTTTCTTCTTCTTTTTTAAAAAAAAAAAAAAAAAACCTTTAAATAAAGTTATTTTCTAATATACATTGAACAATTTTCATGCAAAGCAGCAGTCGTGGAGACATCCAGACTTTCCAGGTTCCTTCTTTCCACGTACGCTCGAAAAAATGATCCACCTTGCTTGGACTTTGATGGAGATGTTTCATCTTCTTCCCTTCCTGCCCTTTCAAACTGGATCCTGTAGGATTTTTGAACACAGCCAGTCCTTGGGCCAGGCTCTGCTCTCTCCAGAAGAGCCTTGGGGGGTGTGTCCAGTGCCTTCCTTGCTCGTTCTCCCTCCAAATTCCCGAGAGTCCGTGCGATCCTCTGCCCTTTGCTGTCCGTGACCTTTCTTCAGCTCTCGAAGGACATGGCCCCAATGAGTTGCTCTACTTTGTACGCCAAGCGCTGCCTCCGAGCCTGCTCATCCTGCTCCAGAGCTCCGATGAGCTGGGGGAGAAAACAGGAAAAGGGGGAAAAAAACGAATCAGAGAGAGAAATCAGTGTGAGAGAGGGCGTGGGAGAGGTGGGTGGGCAGCGAGATGTGAGCAACTCCAAGCGGGGAGGTGTGAAATCCCAATAAATAGCAAAGCAACTTGGCTGTCGTTGGTTTGTTGGAGCCCTCGATACCCACCCAACAAAACCCACTCTGGTGCCTTGAACTCCACATTTCTTGTCTCGTTTAGCACCAAAGTGATGAGATTTTTCAACCCTAATGGGAAAATAGCCGTGGCGTTGTATCACAAATGGCTACATGCAGTTCAATGACAAAACCCTTCCGTTTCACGGACATAATTACAAAATCAGTTCTTCTTGCAGTGAAATGAAGGGGTGGAACAGATGGCGAGAACTTGGTTTCAAGTGATGCATTCATTAAAGGAGCTCAGGCTGCCAGGAAGCCATTGCAAACAGGAGCCTGCGCCACTACAACGGGGATTTGGACCACGCTGTTCCCAAAGGACACCGAGGTTTCTGGGGAGCTTTGATGGGTCATGAATATTTTCCACTGCACTGGGTGCGTGCCAGAGCTGAGGTATCCAGGTGCTCCCACAATATTTTAGCTCTCGATCCTGCTGGGGAGGACGCTACAAGTGTGGCCAAACCCAAACCCCTCTCTGCCTGAAGGGAGGAGCGGGGCAGGAGCGGCGCCAGCTACGGCCGGGCTGCATCCAGGGAAGGGAGGGCAAGGAGCTCTGGGAGGCAGCAGAGGGATCCCAACACAACCCAGCACCACATCTGCTCTCCCACGCACCTGCCATGGGGCCCTATCGCCCCAGGGGACACCACCACGGCCCAGGGGACACCATTGCCCAGGGGACACTGCTGCCCACGCCCACCTCCTCGCTGTACTTGCTGACGTAGGAGTAGATCTCGTTGAGTGCACTCAGCATGTTGAACTCCACGGCGTGCAGGCGTGACTGCTCGGCGAGGTAGGCGTTCATGTCCTGGTCGCTGATGGCCGGGAGCTTGGCGATGTCCGCGTAATACCTGCAGGAACGAGGGGTCAGGGGAAAAGTGAGAAACAGGAACGCTCCAAATGTCCCTGTTCCCCCTGGGATTTAAGCTAAGCTCTACAAGGATAAGAACATCCTTTTGCTTTGTGTTTACATCCAGCAAAACAAGATTCTGGGCTGTAACGAGCTGAAAACAAGAGCAGCAATGCTTGGCGGGGCTGAGAACCGCCCTGCAGCATCACTGATGGTCCTTCTGCGTCCCTTCCACTCAGCATGTTCTCTTCTGAGATCGATGGGGTTTCAGGCAGGACCAGAGCACCCTGCACCCACCCTGCCACGTGCTGCCCTCACCTCTCCACCCAGCTCTTGTAGCTGGGGATGTCCTTGGCGTACAGCAGCTTGTTGGAGGGGGAGTCTTTGCCAAGGCGGTGCTCCGAGGTGGAGCAGGAATCCATGAAGGTCTGCGCCACCACCGAGAGGCAGGCGTCCGTGATGCTGCCCTTGTGGATGTCGAACACAAACTGTGGGTTTTTGATCACGTTCACCCAGAAGCGGAGGGGAAGGCTGGGAGGCAAAGCAAGAATTGAAATGAAATGAGAAGACGAAGGCAAGGAAAGGGCACTTGCTGCGGATGGTGCTCCCAGGCAGAACAGGAATGGGGGGAAGAGCAAGAGAAGAATTGAAACAGGGCCAAGGGTATGAAGCACCAGTTAGCCCAGTGCTGCCCAGATGGCTGCTGGTGGATCCTGCCATGCCCAGGCTCAGATCCCACATGGAGCAGTGGAGGAGACGAGGGGCAGGGCAGAGCTGGGCAGTTTGGGGGTACTGGGGGAGCATCTGCAGGAGGAGCCCATTAGGAGGAGTCCATCAGAGCAGGGCTGTGTGGGGTGAGCCGGGGCAGCCCTGGCACCATCGGCGCTGCCCGGCCGCGCCGCGCTCCGGCACCTGCGAGCCGGCAGCAGGAATCACAGGCTTTGTCCCCAAATCCTGGGGCCTTTGCAATCAAAGGGGAATTATTATTCCTTTTTTTCTTCGGCTGTATAGCAGGATCAAAAAAGCAGCTGCTGCTTTCTATTACCTTTCAAGTCGTAGCTCTCTCTGTCTCTCCAGCTCGCTGAAGGCTGCAGCCTTAACTCTTGCAGTGCTGCAGGAGAGCAGCTCAGCCCCAGCCCCAGCCACCCCAGCTCCCTCTCCCAAACTTCCATTTGCTTTGAACTGCTCCAGGGGCAGCCTTCTCCCATGTCCCCACCAAAATTCCCTTTCTGGAAATGCTGCAGCTCAGCTGAGATGGGGACAAGGAAGGTCCAGGCCTGATGGCTCTGGCAGACCAAACTCTGGTGGTCATTGCTTTCTTTTTTCTCGTAATTTCTTGTGATTCTACAGTTTTTATCCCAATAACTCCTTCTTCTAAGGCTTTAAATGAATTGTTTTGAGCTTCCCACTGCCTTAGCAGGGAACCAACTTTTGCAGCCATGATGATTAGAGGCCTTTTAAACCACGAGGGACTCAGGGGAAAATTCAAGGTCTTTAGGGAACAACCATTTGTTGTGCTTTTTTTTTTTCCTTTCTTGCAGAGGTAAATTTCCAACCCACGGAGGTTTTAATCCTAAAATAGCAGCGGAGGCAGAGATGTGAGAGCTCCCACTGTTTGGAGAGGCTGGACCTGGCTGCAGCCCATGCCTGAGGCACACAGAGCTGGCTCCTCCCTGTGCCACCTCCTGCTGATGCCCAAATGCTCCAGGTGCGTCCCAAAGTGATGGGAAAGGTGCAGCCACTGGCTGAGCTCTCCCCTCCCAGCCAGTGCTGGCATTTGTGGCACAGCAGGGCTGTGCAGGCAGCACAGCACTGGAGCCTTGCTTCCCACACTTGCCAAAGTCCAGATGTGCAGATCGACAGCCTGAGGGCAGTGTCCAGCTCCCGCCCTGGGCAGAGGACTCACAGACAGCCACGCTATCTCCCTTCCCTTCCAAATCAGGGTATTTCAGGATTTTAGGATCCTATGAACACTGGCAGCTCGAACCCCAGGGCCACACCCCATGGGCAGCACAGCTCTGTGTCCCTCCCCTGCTTTGGGGCTTGGCTGTTCCCAGCCCTTCCCTAAACGATTCCCCACATCTTTTTTTTCCCCCCAGAACCAGCGAACACTCGCTCTCCTCCGTGTCCCCCGTTACCAGTTGCTCTTCCAGGTGTGCCGGACGTCGGTGTCGTGGATGCCGTGCTTGTCCGCCTGCTCGTCCAGGAAGTCGAACATGTACTTGATGGCGAGGGGCAGGGCGCTGCCGCGGTGCACCGTGCTGAACAGCGTCTCAAACAGGTCGTCCACGAACTTCTGCAGCGTGCCCTGACAGCAGCATGGCAAATCAGACAACTTCCAACTTGGTTTTTTTATGTGATTTTAGTCAGGGGTTTGTTCGCCTCTGCCCAGGGTGGGGGGGAATTTGAGGGTTTCTCTTGAAAAAGGGTCTGTTTCACTGAGGGTTTGAGAATTTCTGGGTGAGGCCTTATGGGCTTCGGTCAACAAAAAGGAGATTCCCAGAGGGAGAAGATACAGAGGGGATAAATGAACATTGACAAACACCGTCCCCTGGTGTGATCAGAGACACCTGGTCTGGGAAATGATTGATAAGAGAGCCAAAGCCTGAGGACCAAATTAGCATTGAAAGGATCAATAACCAATAGCAGATCAAATACTAAGAATTGTATAATTTAGTGAGTATTAATATATTTGGAGGTTTTATGTATAAATATGTGAAAAATGGGGTAAAAACCCATGTGTGATGGAATGATTTTCACTGCACAACCCAGGCATGTGTGGATGAAATAACTTCTATGGCACATCCTGGCCAGAATAAAGTAATACCTAATTCTCTAATATTGAAAAGGTGTAGTTGGAGAGTTTCTGTTTTTCCTGCAGTTTTGGTGACAGGAGCAGCAATCCAGGGGGTGAGGGGAGGGACAGGCACTCCCCTGGCCAAGCAGCAGTGGCAGGAAGGGACACCAGATGTTACCAGCCCCAAAAAGTGCCACCACAGATCCCATGGGAATAATCATGGTCGGAGTCTTTCAAATGCTGCTGGAGGGTCCCAGGGGAAAGCTCCAGCCTGCAGCTACTCACTCATTTACTCTTTATTTCTAACCTGAAACAATTTTTTTTTTGCTTTCCAAAGCACAGCTATGTTATCCACACTGATGAGCACGTGGGGAAAGGCAGGAAAACCGTGTCTGGTCGAGGAAATGGGTAAATATTTCCAGGCACTGCTGCATTCACCAATTTGTGTTTTAACACTGTGCAAAAGAATGGAGAATTGCAGCAATCGCCTTGAGTGTGAGGAAATCTGGGCTGTGCTTCTGTTGCTGCTCCAGGACTCTCCCAGTCCCAGGAAAACCCAGCCAGCCTGGGAGCTGAGCATCATCAGGGGCTGCACAGGACCCCTCGATGAGCCTCACCGTGCGCTCCCCAGCAGAATTCAGCTCAGTTACCTTTGTAGCCAGGAGCCTGGTCAGGTAGATCTCAGACACCATCTTGCTGCCCCTGTCTCCTTCCTTCTGGTCGCCGTGGTCGTGGTTCTTGACCAGGTGCCAGACCTTGACGCCGCTCTCCAGGTCGGGGGTGATCATGGGCGCGCGGGAGCGGAGGCTGTCGGGGCTCCCGGTGTAGCGGAACGTGGAGTCTGAGCCAGGGCAGACAAGGCTGCTCAGGCTCACAGCAAAACCCTTCTGCACCCCCCTCAGTGCCCTCACCATGGCTGATAATGCCCAAATCGCTGGCACTGGGGGTTTTTTTTGGTGGGGAAATGAAATGTAAAAGCACCGTGGTTTTGTTTTGCACGCGTTCTTGTTCTGCGCCGTCAAAATTTGGTGCTTGCCAAAAATCTGTGTTGGTGTCCATTCAACAAAATACCTCAGAATTGTTGTTTTATTTTGTCCCATATATAGCCTTTCCTGCCCCATTCACATCCTTTCCTGATGTGAGCTCCTCATACAGATCCTCACAAAAATCCTCCCCGAGTCACAGCTCACACACATTAACCCCAGGCACCGACTCCTGCAGAAGCAGAGCCCTGATCTCAGGATTTTGTAAATAATGAGGAGCTGCCCAGCACAGCCAGCACAAGGGGCAGGGGAAACTGCTGAGCTTGTCCTTGAGGCTTTCAGGAGAGCAGAGGGGACTCAAAGCTGAGCATCAACAGCAGAGCCTGAGGCCAGTCCTGCACCCTGTGCCAGCCCTGGGCTGAGCAGGTCCAGCCTCGTGCTGTCCCTGCAGGGAAAAGGGAGCTCAAAGAGCACCAGGCAGCTTCCCCTTAATTGCTCAGAAACCATGGGGGCATGGGGCACATTTATTTATATATTTCACTGCCCAAAGATCGCCCCTCCCTGGATCCCCAGCATCTCCAGGATGAGACACAAAGCTGAGGAGCACGAATGGGCCTTACTGGATTTTTCTTCCTGCTACATTTCTTTGTTCTCTGGGAATCTCGTGCATTTTCTCAAGTTTAGCCTTCAGTTCACTGTTCACCCTCCTCATCAGGAGAGTGGGGATCGATTGTAAATCAGCTGAGGGAAATACTCAAGTCATTACCAAAGTAGCTGGATTTTCATCCCTGATTAAGGCTCAGATAAATGAGTGCTCCAACTGATATAATTAAGGAGACAGACAGGGGGACAGCTCAGGAAGCATGCAGTAATTCTATTTTTAAACATATCTCTGTACTGATATATAACAGGGGAAGTAAATAAGTATCTAATTTAAATTCTGCCGGCACAATTAGAAATATTAATCTTAACATGAGCAATGATTGGTGCTTTGCAAAAGCTTTTCCAGCTGACAGAGATCAATGAGCACTGAGGGCTCAGGCTGAGAGACCCAGCCTTGGTTTTTCCATCACCTGGACTATGGGATGTGTTGGACACTTGTGGGCGTACACCTGGCAGGGAGAAATGCCTTTTCTCCTGGTTTTTACCTCAAAACTCCCCTGGTTTTGGCTCCTCAGAACTCTTGCTCGAGCTAAAAACCAACATTATTTTGGGAGCTATAAACAAGAGGAGGAGATGGGTTTGTCAGGAGGCTTTTTGCTGGTAAAACACTCTGTGAAATGAACGATAATGAAAGATCAGCACTCGAGAGACTTTGCCACTGCTGCCTTTTATGGAAGTCTATTATTACAATTATTGTGGATTTAGTGTTCGAGGCGTGCACCTGGCACCTTGCAGGCTCATTTTCTCAGGCTGCAGCATCTTCAGGGACCCTCTGGAATGTGCTGAGCCCTTCTATTATGCAAATCAGGGATTCCCAGGTGTGCACATCCCTGCACTCTGTGCTAAGATTGCCCTTCCCCATTTGTGACCCATTAGCTCAGAGCTCAGGATCCTGCACTTGGGAGGAAACAGGGGGAGGGATCAGGTTTATCTGTGCTGCAGCCCTGCTGGGGGCAAGGGGCTCAAAGATCCTCTCCTGCATCACCCATCCCCTCTGAGCCTTGGGAACTTGCCCAAGCCCCACATTCCCAAAGGCTGCTCCTGTGCTTGGCATTTCCTTTTCCCCCTCTCACCTTTCCTGGTCCTTTTGCTGCTCTCACAGCTGGAAAAGCCTTTGCAATCCAAACCAGCAGCCCAGGGCGTTTTTCTGTTTGGATTTACATTCGCTTTGGGTGGTTCTTTGGGGGAAGCTGCTGCTTTTTCCCCACCTAAATCCTGTCCACGAGCCATCCCTTGCCATCCCATTTCTTACCATATCTGCTGATGGATGTCCGGGAGATGCTGGCAGAGGCAGGAATGTTGTAGGACGAGGTTTGCTTGGGAACCAGAGCCACCACGGAGCGGTCTGACACCTGGGGAGCCAAAGCAGGAGGAGGTCAGGGGGACTCCCTCTCCCCTCTGGGATCCCTGGCTGCTGATCCAGCAAATCCTGGGGAGTCCAGGACACGCTCCCAGCCTGGCTGAGCCCCGTGCTGGGTCAGGCTACAGCAAGAGCCTGGAGGAAATGAGGGATAAATCAAAAGACGTGGCGAAGATGCTTTTGGTCGTTCTGATTTAAGATTATGCCTTACCCAGTAAAAATGAGAATCTCAAGAATTGTTGTGATCCAATTAAAGTAACAATGCAGAGGGAATAAAAGGGCTGTAATAACGTTATGGGCCATAAAACATTCCTATTAAACCATTTTTTATTTTAGCAATTTTTACGAACTTTAAAAGTTTGATTTACAGCGGAGCAAGTCATAAAGCCATCTTTCAGGGTATTTAATTGTTATCCCTTTACTGCACCAGAGAAGGAATTAAACACTGGGAAGTCAAACTATAAATGAACATTAGCACTAACAAGGTTTTGTTACAGCAGATTTTAGTAGCCATGTTTAATTTTATCCTCCCTATAAATCTGGTAGTCACTGGAAGTTTTCTAACTTATTCCCCTTAATTAAGGAGCTGCAGGTTTCCAGGGAATGGGCCTGAGTAGCTTTTAATTTTGAACTTGTGACCTGTGGTGCAGCACAGTGAGGGAGCAGAGAGTCACCACGTGTTGCCAGGGCCCAGCAGATACTTTTTAGAGGCTCAGCACAAAAGAAATGCCTCTTCCTGCTGCAGGAATTGCTTTTTGGGGCTAAATCCTGCATTATCTGCCAGGAGTCTGGCGATGGACTCAGCACTGGCCCTATGAACAGAGGCTTTTTGTTCCCCCAGCAGCTCCAGGGGTTTGTACACTGCCTGCAGCACCAAGGTGAGCTGCACACAATGACCTGTGCTGCCTCCAAGGCTTTGGGCTCCCTCCAGATGAAAGGTTTCATGGAAATCCGAGTTATTATTATTGCTGGTGATAGTGGAAATAATAGTTACTTGTGTTTCGCGGCACAAAAGTGAGGTTTTTCTAAGCAAAACACTCCAAACACCTCCATTATTTCCTTTGCTGCTCCTGCCTCACTTCATCCAATTTATTAAGTCAGTGGAAGAAGTGATCAGTGCTGATATTATTTTCTTAGGCTGTTATTAGCTGCCACTTCAGCTCCATTTCACCAGGGAGAAACCCGAGCCCAGGGTGCTCCCGTGCCGGATCCATTTCCACCAGGGCTGTGCTTAACTGGGAGAGAGGCACTAAAAATTCCACACACACACACACAAAAGAGCCCTCTCACTCTCTAAATTTGGGGTGGAATGGCTGCTGTCAGCTCAGCCCCAGCAGCTGCTGATCAGCCTCAGGTGGGGCACGCGTTCGCTCCCACAACACCCCTGGGACACGCTCCGAGCTGCCTGGCTGCTTTACAACTTTATAAATATTCTGATTATTCTACAAGCTGGAAACACGGGGCACAAAACACCTTAAGGACAGGGAAAATAAAACCTGGGGAGGGGAAGAAGGGAGCCCAGGCCACGGAGCTGTGTCTGCGGGGGCGGCGAGGGCGCGACGACGATTCCAGCTCCACATCCACACCGCCCTCGCCTCCTAAGCCTCATTTTGCCCCCAAACCTTCCCTTTCTCCTCCTAATTTTTCATTTAAAGCAGTTTCCTGGCCTCCTGGCCTCTCCAGGCTCGCAGGGGCTGACAGGTATTCATGCTCTGCTGCCTCTGAGTTAACCCTGCGTGAGCCACTGTAAATCATTCGATATTAAATTCAGTGTTTCATTTCTCCTGAGTGAAACCACACGGGGTAAGACTCTCCCATGGAGTTTAATAGCCATGAAACCAAAAGGATACGACACAAATGTAATACAATTCCTTGCCATGTATAACAGCCTCAGAGAATTTAACAAAGAATTACACTTATTTAAGCTACACATCTATTTTTATAAATGAAGAAATAAGCAGGAGGTGCACAGTTCTCTCTATAATTTCATAAAGTGGTTCAAAACTATTAGAAGGGTGAATATTTCTCTTTAATTCCAATTTGGGTTTTGTATGTGAAGGCTTCCCATGAAAAATGCACTTGATCAGTTATTGTATTTTTGTGATTCTAATGTAGAAAACAAAAGCAACGGTGTCAAAATCCAGCATGCAGGAATGTGGAGCTGGGAATCCCTTGGGATTAAATAACCACCCTCAGGGCACAGGGAGGAGGAGGAGGGTGGTCTGGAGCCCTGGAGCTGCAGGATGGGAACCTGGGCTGAGCATCTCCCAGCACCATCTGCAAACCCAGGGATCTCCCTGCCTTCAGAGCAGAATAAAGACAAAACAGCTCTGAATAAAAGATGGGCAGAGCTTTGCAAAGCAGCTTTCATTTCTTTCCTAGACATCTAGAAAGCATCTTTACTGTTCCTCTGGAAATCCACATTTATTTTAATGGTTTGAACCACACCTGGTTTGTGTGTCACACTCCTGTTAAGTGGTGAGAGCACTTGGAACTCCAGGGATTTTATACCCTCTTACAGCTGGGCCTTTACCCAGGTATCTGTTTTACTATGTAGTCCTGGAACATCTGTATTTTTGATACCTAATAAAAATATTCTACTCCAATAGAAAAAAACCCCAAACTGGTAATAATAATAATAATTAAAAAAAAAATAAATATATATATATATGTATATATTGCTGTTAGGTTTTGGCAAAAGCCTCACCTTGACAGGATTTCTGCTGCAGTGGAAAGAATTTGGCTTCTCTTTAATGACTGAGACAGCTCTGTTGGGCTGAGCAAGGCTCGGGCCAGAGCAGGCAGACTCGTGTCACTACCTGCCTGGATGTTTGGCTGCCAACTTCTCCTTTCTTCCAGAGCAAACCTGACATTCAGATGGCAGCAAGAGCTGCAGCATCTCGAGTGCTGCGAGGATTTTGTTTATTTTAAGGGGAAGCTTTTGGCTCAGGTTTTCCCACAGGCACTGGAACGAAAGTGCTCCCTCCCCCAGCATCCAGCACACGTCAGACAAGCACAGCTTTCACTTGTGACTCCCTCACGATGACTTTTAAAGATCAAGGCATAATAAAGTCTCGCTGCTTCCCTGCATGTTGGTTAATCCCTTGCAACTGCCAGGTAAAACAGATTTTTAGGAACAATGGAATTAATCTGCGCAACTCCTCTGACATTTTACGGTAATCTGGGTCTAAATCCTGGGGCTGCTTGGAAAAGTTGACCCTGGAGGTGCTTTTTAACATGCACTGTGCATATTGATGGCACTCTCCTGCCTCACTCCCTGATTGCAGGGCTCCTGTCAATACTGGCTCCCATTCAAGTCCCCCAGCGTGAGTCAGGCTGATGGAGATGCTGGATAAACAGGGAGAGATGCCAGATTAAATCCTAAACCCTTCTGGGGAGGTGGTGATGGACAGGAGTAGGTTACGGGTCCCAATTAATGCAGTTATCCCGTGCTGCAGACAGCCTGGGAGGGAAAGCCTTTGATTCCCTGCAACCAAACCTTCCTCAGCCCCCTCCTTACCTCTCTTCCCATCTTTTGCTTTGATTCCCTCTAAACAAACCTTCCTCAGCTCCCTCTCTTCCCATCTTTCACACTGTAAGGAACCCTTTCCAACAGCTCTGCCCAGAAGCTAAAGATGGCAAGGATTTCTTAGGCCTTCCCACCCTGTCTGAGCATCTTCACTGCCTGGCTCCACTTTCCCATGACTTTCTGCCTCCCCTGCTGCACTCCAGGCTGTCCCAGCCCCCCAAACAAAGTCCTGAGCCCCCCATGCTGCCCTCCCCAGGCCCCTCATCCCCAGAAGTGTCAGCTCAGCCCCTGCACTGCTCCCTCTGCCTCTCTCCCGTGGCTGGCAGCTTTAATTTAGCCAATTTTCAACTCTGCTGCTTCCTTTGAGCTCCGTGTCAAGGTTGCTTTCCCCCCTAATGCTAAAGCACATGGAACCCTTCTGGTTTATCACACAAACGTGACCCCCCTGTCTGTCTGGGCAGCCAGACACTTGGGAATTAGGCTCCTGCTGTTCCTTTCCCTGCTGGCAGCTTGCTGGGAGCTGCTCCCTCACCTGATAGTGCACCAGGGTGTTGAGGCGCTTCCAGTCCCCCTCGATCTTGGTGGTGATGTCTTCATCCTGCAGCACCACCCGGGCGATCCGGCCCTGCCGCCACTCTGGGACAGGGGACAGCCACGGTCAGAGGGGGCCAAGCTCTGCAGACCCCCCCAGGAATGGCCCCCCAGCCCCTCTGATCATCCCCCTCCCACCGGGCGGGGCAGCTCCTACCCAAATCCATGTCGACAGCTCTCGGTCTTTGGGAATAGGGGACATTTTTGTACACAGCATCCAGGATCTTCTCCTTGACTTGGGTGATGGTGTCGCAGTTCAGCACCTTCACAGGGATCTCTGGGCTGTTCTCGTTGTCTGGGTTCACACAGTTTAGGATCTGCAAGAGAAGAACCACACCATGCTCTAAAGGAGAAGTGTAACCACGTGTCACAACAACCTCTTCCCACAAAAAACCCCACTGCAGCCCTAAATGCATCATTTCTATTGCATCTATAATATTTATACAATTTTTGCTGAGAGAGGAGCCCTGGATGGCCATTTTCACTCGCTGCAGGAGGGCAATGCCCAGAGCACAGGGAGACAAAACATTCCCCTCACACCTGCCCTCCCAAACCGGCAAAGTGGGGACACCTGGCTGGGACACAGCTCCTTATTGCCCAGCAACACTCACTCCTCAGGCAGCGCCCTGATCCCTGCAGGATCTGAGGGATCTGTCCCAGATCTCAGATCCCAGAGCTGAGGGACAGCAGGATTCCTCACTCACCAGGGTCTTGTACTCGATCTGCTGCCGGATGAGTTTGTCCTCGCTCAGGGAGTAGCGCGCCTCTCCCGTGATGGCATCGATGGGGCCCTTCTCCATCTGCTGCTTGATGGCACAGTAGAGCATGAACAGGGGCTCCCCAGCACATTCCTGCAGGACAGCAGCACACCAGAGCTCACGCAGGGTGAAGGTGCCTCTCCTCCTGCGCCAGCCCCGTTTGGCACAGGCTCAGTCCCACTGGCTCGGTCCTGAGCACGAGTGCAGCCCGGGGCTGGCCCCCAGCAGCTCCTGGAGAGCACGGCCCAACCCCTGAGCTCCACTGCTCCATGGCTGTGTTGTCTTTGGCAGGGTAAATCCCTCCTGAATCTATATGGCTGTAAAAAAATGGAATCCGAGATCTCGATCTCACTGTTCACTCCCCTGGAGCAAATTCAGTGGGGCTTCCAAAGCCACAAATTAAGTTGAAAACCACGGAAGCCAAGGCATGAAGACCTGAGAATTTCCCTCAAGTACCAAGGAGGTGTAACAGAACCTCCTCTAGTGGGAATTACTCCGGGGGACCTGAGGCTTGGGGAAGGCTGTGAGCATGGAGCAGCAGCCCCAGAGCAAATTTCCACCTCTCCTTCCTTGCTGCTCCATCTTTTGGAGCCTGAGGGAAGAGTTTCACCCCCCATGCACCCCGGGGTGGCTGGAGGGTGAGAGAGCAGAGCAGCAGCGGGTCCCCGCTCCACCTCTCCTTACCTTCAGGAATCTGTGGAGCAGGAAGGCAAACCAGTTCGTCAGCATCTTCTCGGCCACAGACTCGGTCCTGGGGGGGCAGGAGGGCACACATGGCACACGGAGCCCCCAGAGCTGCACCTGGCCCAGCGCCCCGGGGCAGCATCGTGAGGCCAGCGCTGTCCCCGTCCCTGGGGCGCTGCCAGCCCGTCACAGCCCTGATGGGGCTGGTGACAGCGAGCCTGGTGACACTCGGCTCCCCGCACGTGGTGCAAATTACAGCCTGGCTCAGCAAATCACTGGGATTTACAGCAGTTCCTGGCAATCAGGGACAGCGAGTGACAATGGCAGCGAAATTGCAGCTTTCTCCCCAGTCCCACCCAGTGTCCTCTCCCCACATTGTGCCCGAGATTATCTCTAATTTAAATACAATGGCTCCTAATGGTAGTTCTTAACGCTGCCTCTGCAGGACCCAGAGGCTTTCCTTAAAGCTCCACAGCCCCTTTTCCTGGGATGGGATGGCTCTGGTGGTCGCGGGGTGTCTCATATTGGAGCCCCCCGTGCAGGCAAGAGCTGCTGTGCTGCAGCCTGGCTGCCTGTGACCATGTCCCTGGCTGCCTGTGACCACGATCCTGGCCAGCTGTGACCACGACCCTGGCCAGCTGTGACCACGACCCTGGCCAGCTGTGACCATGTCCCTGGCCAGCTGTGACCATGTCCCTGGCCAGCTGTGACCATGGCTTTGCCTGGCTCAGCACCACCAGCCTTCCCCTCATTGACACCAGGATCTGGTCCAAGTTCCAGCGAGCAAAGAGGGCTGAATGCAATTCCCTGCACCCTTTCCTCTGGGGACTGATCCCTCTGCCCTCACCATGAACCACATCACCTCCTCCCTGACCTCGAGAGGGTCACATCTCACTCCAGACCCATTTTCCCCATTCTCCCCCTTAGATGAGGGACTTCCTCTTGCTCTGAATCCCCAGAGCATTCCGAGTGCTTGGAATTACAAGCACACGCCAAAGAAGCACGGGGCTTGATTCCAAAGCCAAGCAGATCAAGAATAGACAGGAGCCAGAGATTTCAACAAACGAAAACTGACACCAGTCGGCCAACAGACCTGGGGTCACATCATCCATCATCTCCTAGGATGGCAACATCTGTCAGGAATTCGTGAAAATGTCTGCAGATCTCCTAAGAATTTAAGCCTGAATTGATTAGCTGCCTAAAAATTCATCCTACAAATTGACACACACATCGTTCTCCTGCTTGAAATATTTCAGGCACCCAATTAAAGAGGAGAAGCACCAGCACCCTTCCAAACAGCCCTAGAAAATGGAGAGGCAGTGACACAAGCCACACGAGAGATGAAAAACACAGAAAAGAATACATTCAGGACTTCAGGGGGAATATTAATTTAATAAACTACTTTGTTAATAGAATATTAAATGAAGAATTAACAAGTCTCCCAATTAGCCCTCCCCGTGAAGCTGCTGTGTCCTGTCCCTGTGGGCTGCTCATGGCCTGAGACCAGCTCTGCCTTGGAAATGGGGAAGTGCCTCACAGCCCAGGGCCTGGCCCTTCTCCTGTACATGGAGGGCTCTGCTGAGCCCCCAGATCTGCTGAGCCCCCAGATCTGCTGAGCCCCAAAATCTGCTGCCAGGTTTCGGGCTGCCCCTACCAGCACTGCTCGGTGCCATCGCCGGCCTCTGCACGCTGTTAACGATCTGCTCCAAAAATAAAAAATAATCTCCTGGAGATTACTAGGCCAGAAGAGAATCCCTAGACTTGGAGCAAACCCTTCTCATGCTGACCACAGAAGGAGGGCACGGCACGATCCAGAGATGATTTTCCAAAGGAGCCTGGAGCCGGCGCCCAGCCTTGGCCGCTCCGCCGGCTTCCTGAGGCACCGGCAAGAAAACAAACCTAAACAAAACGAGCTGAGAGAACCTAAAAAATAAATATGTATTTTATTAATTCTCCCTGCTCTATATAGGTCTCCAAACTGCTGTTGCCAGCAACCAGAGCAGCTGTTTGATTTAACGTCAACTTTCTTGCTGTCTCCCGCGAGGGGCAGTCGTGGAAGGGAGAGAGAGGGGAAAGCGAGGAAGAAAGAGGGAAAGAACTGAGTGTCAGTTATCAACTGCTGCCACCAGAGAGCTCAAAACATTTCAAAAAATAGTGTTTCACTTCATGGCTGATCACTCCTTATTAAGTCAGAGCAAGGAGTTCCAGGCTGGGCTGGAACAGCCGAGCACAGGGTTGGGACAGGTCTCCAGCCCAAGGTTTAATGGGACCTGGAGTATCAGGACAAGGAATAAAGCTTTTAAACTAAAAGGGAGTAGATTCAGGCTAGATATAAAGCAGGAATTTTTATAAGGGTGGTGGAACACTGGCCCAAATCGCCCAGATTGGTGGTAGATGCCCCATCCCTGGGAAGATCCAGGTTCCCTGTGCAAGGGTTAATCCTGGTGCAGGACAGGCAGCCCACGGCCCTGACTCCCTGCTGGCTGTGCAGGGAGGAGGGGGCACAGCTCTTATCACCACCCCTGTGTTTTCTGGAGCGCCAGGAAAAGTCATTATTGATGGCTGAGGCAGAAGACGCCTTCCCAGTGACTCGTCAAACCACGGGGGAAATTAAGGCGGCTTCCTTTGCCAAGATGAGTTATTGCCTCCGCAAACACAGCCAGATTTAAAGCAATTTCCTGTCAAGTATATTCATTGTGGCTGCAGGGACCCCTGAAATTTTCCTGGAGCTGTGAAATCCTCCCCTCTCTCCAGTGTGATGCCAGCAGAGCCCCAGCAGAGCCGAGGGGCAGCACTGGCCAGGGCCAGGCTCTGCAGGACCCCCAGGGACGTGGAGAACAGGGGGAGCCTTTTCCTTGTGCCCACTGTTATGCCCCACATTAATGCACATTTTTCCCCTATTTTCTTGCTGCCACTTCCCAGCTCTGCCTTGGGCGAGTTGCTCAATCCATCCTGGAGCTCCTGGCCCAGCTGTGGCACACAAATGCTGCTCTGCAGCCAGGCAGAGCCAGAGGATCTGGTTTGAGACCCTGTCCAGCCATCTGTGAACTCCCAGAGTAGGGCTAAGCCCCCGTCCTGGAGACAGGTGAGGAAATGGATGGGAATCCTCCACGGAGAGCAGCAATTCCCCTCCAACTCCAGCCCCTGTAAAGCCCTCAGATCACAGAATCCTGGAATTATTTAGGTCGGAAAACACCTCTGAGATCATCAAGTCCAACCTGTGTCCAATCCCCACCTTGTCAACAAGGCCAGACCATCCAGGGACTGCACCTCCTCCCTGGGCAGCCCCTTCCAGCCCTTTCCATGAAGGAATTCCTCCTGGCAGCCCCACCAGCGTGGCCATGCCGGCCTGCAGGACCCATCCCCTGCCCGTCCCCGGCCTCACCTGCGCAGGAGCAGCTTGGGGTGGTTCTTGTTCTCCAGGTTCTTCTCGATGAGGTCAGAGAGCAGCTGTTTGAGGACGTCGGTGGCGTACTCCAGCTTGCCCTGCAGCCCCGTCATGATGAGCGAGGCCACGTTGCCGCGGTCGCGCATGGAGAAGCTGCGCTGCAGCTCCAGCGTGCGGATGAAGGTCAGCAGGAACACCTTGTTGTTGATCAGCTGAGCAAAGAGCTTCAGGGCCTTCTCCACGCTCTGCTGCCCGTTCCCTTGGACCTGCAGGAGGAGAGCACGGCCGTCAGCCGCGGCCTGGGGGGACAAGGGACGGGAGGGCAGCGCTGCCAGCACTGGGGTCACCCTGCCAGCACTGGGGTCACTCTGCCAGCACTGGGGTGACCCTGCCAGCACTGGGGTCACCCTGCCAGCACTGGGTGACTCACAGGAGCAGGGAATGGTTTGTGTGGGAAGGGACATTAAAAATCTACCCATCCCACCCCCTGCCATGGGCAGGGACACCTTCCACTGTCCTCAGACACTTCCAGGGATCCAGGGGCAGTCACAGCTTGTCTGGACAGCCTGTGCCAGGACCTCCCCACCCTCACAGGGAGTATCTTCCCAATGTCCCATCTAACCCTGCCCTCTGCCAGTCTGGATCCATTCTCCCTTGTCCTGTCCCTGCAGTTCCTGATGAACAGTTCCACCTCCAGGTCTCTTGTCACCCCTTCAGACCCTGGAAGGTGCTGGGAAGTCTCCACACAACTTTCTCTTCTCCAGACTGAACATTTCCAACTCTCCCAGCCTGTTCCAGTCCCCTGAGCAACTTCCTGGCCTCCTCTGGACTTGCTCCAGCAGTTCCATGTCCTGCTCACGCTGGGGGCATCAGAAGTGTGCACAGGATGGTTTAACCCTGGCTGCACCCATCCCTCAGGGTCTCAGCATCCCTGGACGTGGTTTCTGGTCCATCTTGAGCAAACCTCCCCCTCCACAGCTCCCCTGAATCCTGGCTGGGAGCTGCACTCTGTGCACGCCATAAAGCAGCAGCTCTGAGCCTAACGGCCCCAGAAATGACACCCAGTTCTGCTTGTTCTGCACAAAAAGTGACACTCTTGTAAGTAAATTAAATACTAATTTAGACTATTGCTTTATTATGGGCCAAGTGTAAAAAATTAATTGAGGCTTTCAGCCAGTTGCGGATTCAAGTAATTCATTACAAGTGAAAATGATGAACTGCACGAGGCAACTCTTTACCAAACATCTTGGAGAGTTATGTATTGGTTTTACTAACGTTACATAATTAAGCAACTGTGTAATTGGCAACACATTTATCACTTCTGCAATTCTGTTTTTCATAAGTAAAAAAAAAAGCATTCATATTTGTTTGCTGGAGTGTCAGCTTCTTTGGCAACTCCAACAGCAAACATAATGCATGGAGCTGGAAAACTTGGAGCAGGAATGGGCTGGGAGAGGCTGCTTCTGTTTCAGCAGCACTGCAGCAACTGCTGGGGCTGGTGGTGGAGGAAAGGAACCCAAATTAATGCTTTAATGGTGGGAAGTGCCTGCCTGGAAAAGGAATCCAGCCCTAGAGCAACCAGGACTCCTCCCTCCTACATCCCCCCCTGGGCTGTGTGGAGGAAACAGGATTTCAGGATTTACTGGGGCAATTCCAGCCTCTGAAAAGCTGAGCTGAGCCTCTGGACATCCCACATGGAGGATGGCAGCTCCATCCCAGGTGTGAGATGATGTTTCTGAAGGCCCATCCTTTTTTTGGCCCGCTCCCAGGTGAGCAGGGCCCATCTGCCAGGTGCACTGATGGACCCTTGTACGTTCCCAATTCCTCTGTATTCCCAGTGGAAGTTTTTTATATATTTTTGCACATCCTGGTGGGAAAACCAGGGAGATGGAGGCACTTGCTCAGAGGCTGGAATGGCCGGGCATTCTCCTTGCCCTCCTGTGGACACGCGAGGGAACAGCAGCAGGATGCTCCGGGCAGGATGCTCCGGGCACTCATCCATCCCCTGCCCCGCGGGGTGACTTAGGGAGGACTTTAAATCACACCACAACTGCCCTGCCCTGCTCTGCCGCTGCCCTAGAGCGATATAAACCCCCATAAAATAAAAATAAACCAACACCAGGGAGGAGAAACCGAAAGGAATCCGGCGATGTGGGAGGAGATCAAACTCCAGGCTCGGCGTTAAAATGAACTCAGGGCTGAGCCTGCTGACCCCAGGGCACCCAGTAAGGCTTGGTGTGGAGCCATACAGGTGCTGCAGGGCTTCCTGCTGGCTTCCCCGAGGGCTCGGGGGAGCTCGCAGAGCTGGAGCAGAGCGGGGGTTACCTCCAGCTCCCGCAGGACGGGGTGGTCCTCGATGCCCGGGAACAGCACCCGCATGGCGTAGGTGCGGTAGTCCAGGTAGGGGATGCCGGCGCGGTCCAGGTCGCTGGTCAGCTCGTTGATGTCCGTCTGCAGCTCCGCAAAAGCTGTTCGGGGGCAGAGAACGGGCGGGGAGAGCTCAGCTCCGGGAGGCTTCGCGAGAAGGTTTTGGGCAGGGCGGGCTGCCTGCTCTCCCCGGCAGGAGGGGCCAGCTCAGGAAAGGATTCCAGGGAGCTCAGACAGCCCTGGAGACTCCGTCTCAGCAGCCGAGCAGGCGCTGCTCAGAGCAGAGACAGAACAAAGCTGTGGCTAATCTGTATGCCGTTCACACCTGTGCACACACACCTAAAACACCTTTAAAGGCTGCACAGAGAAACAAGGATCTGTTTTCATAACTTGGTGCCTCCCCTATTTTCCTTTCTTCTTGTTTTCCTCCTCTATCAACAGTTGCCAAGATAATCAAATCTGATGCAGATCAAATCTGAGCTGCTGCAGGGGTCAGGAAGGGATTTATTCTTCCTCTCCTAACACCGTGTTATACAGCTGGATGTGTCTCCTCGTGTTCCCTCTCCAAAGAGTGACACGCTGGCTCAGGGAAGCCTCTGTACCCAGCTGGGCTGTGCCAAACTGAATCTGTGGTTTCTCCTGAATATATCTCAATTTCTGCCCTGTGCTTTCAAGGCTACCCTTGAAATCAGCTGAACAAATCCAATGCAACTCTCTCTCCACTACGAAATGTGCAGCTATTTCTTTTACTTTGGTTGATTAAGCCCCTTCCCAGGTGGGAGGATGTAGGAAACAACAGCAGCACCCCCCAAAATTCCACCTTCACCCGTGGGGTGAGGGGGGCTCAGCTGCCTCCTTGCAAGGATTTGTCCATGGGGAAACTGGCAAGCAGCAGCTCTGGATACTCCAAATAACACCCAAAATTTCACAGAGGCAAATGCTTGAGGAGCTTCTTCCTCCCTCCCAACCCTATTCTTACTGCTCTGGGCTTACACTTAGGCTGGAGGAGGGACTGGCCCAGCTTCCCAGCCCTCCTGCCTCCTGTTTGGGATCCACGCTGTTATCTGGGGGTCTGAGCCCCCTCTGTCCCTTTCTCTGTGCCTTTTGGAAAGCCCCTCTCTCAAAAGCCATCGGACAAGGGGACACTGAGCAGGGCACTGCAGGGCTCGTGCCGGCCCTGCCATGTGAGCCAGGCACGGTGCCTAAGCAGAATCAAGCTCTGATCCCATTCTCTGCACATCAGAGCCGTGTCTGCTGCTCACACACTGCTGGCTGCCACCCTCCCGCAGTGGGGCAGGCGTGGGAACCCCAGGGGAAACCCACAAACCCCAGGGAGCACCCACAAACCCCAAGGAGCAGCCACCCAGCTCCCCGCTGCAAACCCCGGGGCACTGGGAGAGCTGGGACCCCACCCACGGAGCTGCGGGACCCGGAGACGCCCGGCCCGGGGCAGAACTGACCCTCCTTGCACTCCAGGGCCACCCGGGACTCCAGATTGTCCATCTGCATCTGCAGCCTCTTGAGGGTGAGGTCGTTCTCGCGGGACTTGCGCTTGTAGGCGATGAGGACGATGATGACGATGATGAGGAGCAGGGAGCCGCCGGCCGCGATGCTGACGATGGCGGGCAGGGTCAGGAGGCTGTCGGAGACGATGCTCACAGAGCCAGGGGAGAAGACGACGCCCCCAACGCGCACCTGCGGGGCACAGCTCGGGTGAGCAGCAGCCTGGGGCGTGTCCCTGTGCCACAGCCCCGTCCTGCCCACCCTGGGGGCCCTGCAGAGGCCTCGGGAAGCACTGAGCCACCTCTGCTTAGGAGCAGAAAACCCCAGTTGCCTTCACACACAGAGGGGGCTGCTTGTGTGAACGCAGGGAGGCTTCAAGGGATGATAAATGTGCCAGCCCTTCCTATCTGGGCTTTGCTCTTACTATCTGATGGCTCCATTTGACTTTCATTTTACAAGCTTTCAACTCCTTTTCGAAAACCGTGGACATTAACAAGCCCCTGATCATTCCACTGACAAGAAACCAGAGCGACTGCAAGGACAGAGCAGAGAAGAGAGCAGAAAGCCCCACGTGAAAGCTGTGGAGCAAACAGGCTGGAGTTTACACCAGGACAGGCTTTTCTTGGATGTGCCCTGGCCACAGATGTGAGCAGCTCTCGGCCAGGTTGAGCTTCTGGGAGTCACACTGTGATAATCTGAATATGTTTTGGATGCTGAACTTCAAGGGAAATAAATCACAATTACAATCTCATTTGGGCTCTGCTCAGGCAATTCGGCAGCTGGGGCTTGGTCTGCAAGAGGAGCAGAGGAAGCAGTGATGCCCAAACCCAGAGCAGAGGGAGGCACTGACTGCTATCCTGGATGAGGGTGTTGATCCAACCATTCCAGGGTTCAGATGTTCCTGGCTCCTGCTTCGGGAAAAGGCAAAACCTTTCCATCCACTTGGCAGGTCAGGTCTGCCTCCGTGGGCTGATTAAATCCCCCCAGGAGGGAGAACACTGGGAATGGTCTCAACTTCATCCAGAGGAAGGACAGCACCCAGTGCCAAAGGCACTGCCAGAAAGATTTGTCCCTTCTAGAAGGCTCTGAGGGGCATTTTTCCTTCTAGAAGGGAGTGACTCTCAGGGAAGGACAAAGTCTCTCCATGCTAATCCACATCAATATTTTAAACTTCCAATTAGACACCCGTAAAATCGAAAATCCTACTGGGGATTGTGTATCCCAGCGAGCCAGGGAGCTGGAGAAGGAGGAGAAAGGGTGGAGAGGAGAGGGGAAGGGGATGCTGACGGGACATGTGGCCCCTCACCATCACTTTGTGCTGCCCGGTGAGGGTGGGGGGCTCGCACAGCAGCTGTGTCTCGGACACGGTGACGGCGCAGGGCGTCTCCCCAATCAGCACCGTGTAGTTGAGCTTGGCTCCTCCCGGGGCGGGCGGGCACAGGTTCCTGCCCTGGGGACACGGGGACACAACACCGACAAAGATGCAGCACATTCCTCCAGCTTCCATCTCACTCCCAGCTGCTTTCGGGCACCCCATCCTCCGCGGCAGGGATAACCCCCTTCCTTCCCTCCCTCCCTCCCTCCCTGCCTCGGGTTCTTGTGACCTCCCCACGGGCTCAGCGAGGCTCTCCTTACCTTCAGGATGATGGGAGAGCCCGGCTTCTGCTCCAGCACCCCGGTGGAGCTCAGCATTTCAAACGTGGGGTTGGGGTAGTAGATGAACTTGGTGTCGTTGTAGACCAGCAGGGACTGGACGTTGTTGAAGATGAAGCCGAACTCGTCCGGCCGCTCGACGGCGTCCAGCCCCGGGCGGTACTCGGGGGTCAGCGGGGGCGCCAGGCAGGCCAGGGCCGTGGCGTTCACCACCTTGCACACCTGGGGGAAGAGGGGCTTTCAGAGACACAGCAGGGAACACTCTGCCCTGAGCTGGGCTGTGATGCTCTGGGGAGTCCAGTGGATTCATGCTTAGCTGGAAATATTTAATCCAGGCTTGATGCTCCGTGATCTCAGAGGTCTTTTCCATTTCTGTGAGGCATTACAGCCGTGGTTTGGGGTAATTTGCTTCTCCTCCAGCCAGCACGAAGGCACTGGGGTAGAGATGGAGGGTGAGCCCAAAATGAGCTGTGCTTCAGTGGAACTAAAGGCTCACACAGCAGCTCTTACTTCTTTTCCCTTATTTTTTTCCCATTTCTTTCCACTTTCCTCCTCTCTAGCTCTGAAACAGACCCATAGGGAATACCTGTTCCCTGCTGCAAATGGGTGATCAGAGGCCATTCCCAAATGCCAGCGAGGCAAGGGAATGGATCAGGTGACACTGGTGGGCAGGAGGGAACATGAAGGTCATCTCCTGCTGGGCTGAGGACACCCACAGCTCCTCCAGCCCTCAAAGCAGGGAAATCACTGATTTATGGGGCTCTTGCCTTGTAAAGCAGCAAGAGCCCAACCATTTGGCCTCCCTCCATAACTGAAAGATTTAATTTCACTCAATTTTGTGTCTTCAGAATTATTTTTGTAGCACTATAACTGCAAGTGCTAGCAACAAAATTAGATGTCTTTTTAAAAAGAGCTCAGATGAAAAAGGTCTTGAGGGGGTGAAAAGGAATTGGAAAAGACCGCTAAGTGATTTGCCCTTTCCAAGATAATACAGACTCAGTCACAAAGATCACTGCATAGAAACAATATATTTCAGTTTTACTCGGTCAGAATAATTTCTGAAGTCCTGGAGGTACAATTCTTACTTGTAGAACACACAAGAACCTCGCTCAGTCCCCATTTAGCTGGGGGTTCATCTCAGTTTCTCACTCACGGACTGAAAGAATACAGATAGGGGAAAGAGGTAAATTCACATTTTTGTGTGTCAGACTCCCTCTTCCCAGTGCCCCCAGTTTGGGGGAGTGCAGGAAATACCCCCAGAGCAGCTTTTGCCATGGCAAACCTCCCCGGGCAGGCAGCCCTGGCAGCCCCTACTCACGTTGACAAACTCCTTCCCGCCGTACTTGACGCGCACCCGCGGCTCCTGGATCGCGTCCAGGTTGGAGCCAGTGACGGTCAGGGGCGTGTGTCCGCTGTGGAAAGCCAGGAGAGGCCTGGTCAGTGGGCTGGGCTGTGCAGAGCCGGGGCTCCAGGGCTGTGGAGCTCAGCCCCACAGACAGGACGCCAGTAGGGTCAGGCTGGGGAGGATGAGGACGACCCAGGGCTTTGAGCAACGTCCCCGAGATGTGACAGCGGCAGCCACCCTGGTCCTCACACTGCGTTTTGATTAACAACAGCTTTTTCCTTTCTTGGTGGCTGCTGGTTTTGTTGTGTTCCAGGGCCACAAGAAGGAGCCTTTAATGAGCAGCTGTGCCCTTCTGCAGCAGGGGGGGTGATCTGGGCTTTGGCTGTGCCCCCAAACTCTTGGTGCAGGGTCTGCTGTCGCTGCCTGGCTGAACACAGCCACTCTGGTAACCCCAGGCCTGAGCTGTGGCAAATGCAAACCCCAGAAATGCCCAGCCCTGACCCGTTCAGGATGCTGGGTGGGATGTGCATTTCCAAACAGCCCCTTTTGTGGCCTGGGTGTGTGCTGAGGAGCCCCAGAGCAGGGCAGAGCCGAGGAGGTGCTGTCAGAGCTGTTACCTGGCGATGCTCCACTCGGGCTCGATGTGCTGCACCTTGGGGTCATCGATGTACTCAAACAGCAAAGTCCTCTCCAGCTGGGCCCTGTCCACGCTGACAGAGACCTGAACAGCCCCCAGGCCGTGGGCTGAGGGCGCTGACACACAAACGATCTCATTCATGGATCGCCTGCAAGAGGGAAACGGGCAGTGGTAACGGGCAGTGGTGTAGGGGCAGGAAACAGCCTTTGTCCCGTCCTGGGGCAGCTCAGTAAAGGGCTGAGCCATCAGCCAGCCCCAGACTGGTACCTGGGAAGCTCCTGAGGTGGGCAGGAGGGTTTGGCATGGAAGGAAGGGTGGGGAGCTCTGCGCCGAGCTCTGCCCACCGCGAGAGCAGCGCAGCCTCCCTGCGATCCCTCTTTGTGCCAAGCTGCAGCTCCCGCGTCCCCCTGAACCCGCTGCCGTCTGCTGGGCGTGTGAAAACAGATGGCTGCCTTTTAAATGGGATGCATGAGCTCCGTGAAAAGCCAAATTCTTCTCCTCCCCACCCCAGTGCACACACGAGGCTCTTGTGAGCAGCACAATGGCCCCGTGCAGCCCCTGCCTGGGAAGGGCGATGGCGCCGCTGCCTCGGGCTTTGTCTCCCCATCAGAGCGGGGTGACCTCGGCTCGGCGCTGGCTGGCTGGGCACAACAGACCATCTGCTGCCACCAGAGCCCAGAGAAGGTCGAGGCAGCGGCGCAGGGAGGCACTGCCAGAGCACAAAGGTGCCGGTGGGCGGAGGGATGGAGAAGGGGAATGAGATCTGAGCGTCCAGAACAGAGCTGGGAGGAACCACACGGCTCCCTGGACACTGATCCTACAAGAAGTGCTGGAGGGACATCCCTGGCAGGCCAGTGTTCCTGCATGGCCACCTGTAGTTGTCCTTCCTGCCCAAAGCTACCCCTGCTCCATGGAAAGTGTTCTTTCTGTGCTCCTTTAGTTTTGGGCTCCCCCAGGGGAGAGGGCAGGCAGGTCTGCAGCACCTCGCTGCCAGTCTGGTACTTAAAACCTGGCACTCCTGAATGGGCAACCTTCACCATTCTCACCACCCTCAGGGGCTTGTGGAGGTGCCTGAATGGCTGAGGCTCGAGTGCAGCCTCAGCAAAGCTTCCAGCAAAGCTCTGAGTCTGTGCCTGGCAGGGGGACCATGCGTGGTCCCTTTTTGGGGTCCTTACACACTCCCTGCCCTCTCTAAGGAGCAGGGACATTTAGGAGGGCGTTGAACAGCAGGTGCCACAATGTTCCCAGCTCACACCTTGGCACTTCCCCCCCCCCACAACCGAGGGGACAGAAACAATCCCCTGAAACACCTCAGACCAGGTGCATTGACCATTGCTGCTGATGCAGTCACATCCACCCCTTCCTGCCCTGCTCCTTCTCCTTTTCCTATCCTCACTTGGTTTTATCACATCCACCTTGGTTTAATTTAGCCACAAAGGCCTCCTTGAGTGAGGAGTGGGGTTCTCCAGCCTCTGTGCTGGGTCTCTGTGCAGCCTGATGGGCTGCCTGCCCTGCTGCTGCCCACCCCAGAGCCCACCGTGCCTGCCCAGCTCTGGCACGAGCTCGGAGTGACGCGGGGCTGCTGCCAGAGCAGCTCCCAGCTCCCTGTGATCAGCTAATTAGCTTTCTGTGCTATTATTATGTCGTCATGGTGAATCTACCCACTCCTCCGATCACAGAGGGGAGAATGGGGGAAGCTGTAATTAGAGGGAATCTCATTAGGAGCTGCTTCATCTCACCAGGCTCCCCCACACCCTGGAGTACAATTGGAGTTCGCTGCCTCAAACAGTCCAAGGCAAAGCAAGTGCACAGCGTGGCCCCACGGGAGGGATGGGGCTGCTCAGTCACTGCTCTCACCCTGCTGGAGCTTCTGTTTCTGCTGCAATTAGAACATCCAGGGAACCCACAGCTCCTCCAGGTTTTGCAGGCCAGTGGCTGCAGGCTGCCTGAATAGGATCAGGAGTTTAAGGGGTGACATTCCAGGGCTGGTCCTACACTTCTGCTGGTGGTAACTCTGTTCCCTGTCCCCAACTGAGGGAGAAATTTGGCATCTTTGTTTTGGGTGTGGGAGGAGGTATTGATGGGTTGGTTACACTGGTTAACACCTGGAGAACCGAGCTGCACTGGAAGGTTCTGGAATGCCCTGAGCACCATCCTAGGGTGGATCCAGAACAAGCACTGCTGATAACCCAATGTGCTCCCACATCCAAGAACCTCTCAGGCTTTTGGATGAGAAATTCACCTCCAGGGATCTTTGCTTTCCCAGAAACTTCCTCAGTTCCTCCTGGGCAGCCTGAGTGAGGATTTGGGAGGCAGAATCCCTTTGGACACCAGGCTGCCACCCAGGCTGTGCCCACTGCCAGCAGGGTGGGCTGGGCTGTGTACTGATACACACAGATGTAAACCACATGTCTCTTTTTTAACTAAGCCCCAGGAAAAGCCATTAAACCCTGCAAATGTCAACTCTGTGTTTACACTGCTGGGGAAAAACCAAATTTGCCATCGAAATCCCAGCAGAGATTGATGGCTGTGCAAGTTCCTCAGCAGGAGGTGTGGGCAGACCCTCGCCTTGCTCTGCCCTGAGGATCCCAGACCATTTTTAGGAGGTCGAGGCACCTGCAGCAGTGGCTACAATAAAAGCAATGCAGGTCTGTGAAAAGACAAAGGAAGTATTTCTTATAAATGTTCCATTTTCTTCAGAGCAGCCAGGCTGGGGGCAGGTACTGATGACCAATATAAGCATATTTCCATCACAGTGGTGTTTCACTGTGACTTTCAGAGCAGTTACCACTGGAACAGCACTAAAATGAAATAATGAACAGCACTGACACCGATGAACCCCTCCCTTGCCATGCAAGCCTCCATCACAATAAAAGAGAAGATGCTTTCATGCAATAAAAGAGGGAATGGAAGCCCGAGGGGCTCCCAGATGGATTTTTGCACGTTCAGCTCCAGCAGGTCCGTGCTGGGACGGGAGCAGGAGGTGCTGCAGGAGCCTGTGCTGGTCTCTTACCCGTGGAACTCGCAGGTCTGGTTCCCCAGGAGCACGGACACGCGGCTGCCGGCCCCGAGGTAGTGGCCAGAGATGGTCACCATGGTCCCTCCCGACTCCGGCCCGCGGCTGGGGCTCAGGAAACTCACAGCTGGAGTCTGCAGGAAGGAAAGGACAAGCTGAGTGCTCCTGCTGCAGCTGGGAGCTGCTGTGGGTGCCTGTGACAGTGAGGGACATCCCTGGCAGTGTCCAAGGCCAGGCTGGATGGGGCTTGGAGAAACCTGGGCTACTGGAAGGTGTCCCTGCCCATGGCAGGGGTGGGACAGGGTCTTTGAGGATCCCTTCCAACCCAAACCAAGCTTTGATTCCATAATCACTGTTTTGGGGGTGCAAAGCTGGACCCAAACACTGTGGGAGCCCTGGTTTATTCACAGGGTGAGCTCTCAGTGCTGCAAGCTGGGCTTGTTGAGTGGGCCACCAAAAATGGTGCAACACCAGGGGGAAAGCCCCAGAAAAAAAGGGCAATTCCAGGATTGTCTTCTGGAGCTGCACCCCCTGTGCGTGGCACGCTCAGCTCCCGGGGGACACACTGCTGTCCCCAGCAGGACACTCACCACGAACACGTACTGCTGCGCTGACTTGGCCGTGAACTCGGGCTTGCACTCTCCGATGCACAGCAGCACCGGGCCGGAGCTGATCCCTGGAAGCGCCTGCCCCATTTCACAGACGATCCTGGAAGCAGAAATGCCTCAGGGCAGCTTTGGCAGGAGGCGCCAGCAGTGCCCTGCACAGCCCCACACTGCCTTCATTTCTCCTTTCTCTCCCCCCGCCCCTCTTTAACTTTGATATCTGCCTCTTTGGAAGAAGTTAATTACTGAGTCTATTTTTACCCCATGTAGTAATTTAAAGGAAAAAAAATCAAAATTAGACATAATTATTACAAGCTGTAAACTCCAGAGCAAAGCAGAGCACTAATGGCAATATATTAGCCAGTAGCAAAGTGAGTGCGAAGTCCTCAGAGTAACAGATGAGTTCATTAAGGGAACAGCTCACACTGCAGACTCCCAGTTAATCAAAACTGGAGAAACCTGCTGGGGGATGATAGAGACAGCCCTGGAGAGCAGCTTCTGCTGGGGCACAGGGCTGGCTGCCACAAACACTCTCGTGGTGGCCACAGGAGCTTGTCCCCGTGCTCCTGGCGGGGTCAGGCTCAGCCCCGTGGGCACATCCTGAGGCTGGCAAAGCTGCAGGGCCAGGGAGAGCTGCTGGGGGAAACCACAACTGATGGTCCTGTGGATGAATAACCCCAAAATCCCAGGGCAAAGCTGCAGGGCCAGGGAGAGCTGCTGGGGTTATCCATGACTGATCACTGTGGATGAATAACCCCCAAGTCCCAGGGCATGGGGGATGTGTGACACCAGCTGGGGATGGCATCAAGTGGATGCCAGTCATGCCAGCAGGTCTGGGGGAGGTTTTCAGAGGGGCATCAGCTGGCAGGGCTCTCCAGATGGACCTGGATGCTGCTTGCTCCCACAGCAATGCTGGGAGGATAAATCCAAGAGCATCCCTGCAGGCACTGGGAAGCTGAGGGTGGGAGGAACTTGCTCCAGACTGGAGATCTGAGAGTGGGAATAACTCGCCTCAGGATCGGAGACCTGAGGAGGGGTAATTTGCCTCAGGGATGAAAAGCTGAAGGCAGGAGTAACCTGCCTGGGGCAGGAGGTGCAGTTCCACCCATGAGGAGACACCTGTGGGGATCTGACCCTGGGAGTGGGACCAGAGAAGAGCCAGAGCAGCCTCTGCCTGCTGAGGCTGAAGGAGAAGGAAGCGCTCACTCCTCTGCCCATCACACACAAAGACATAAAAGGCCCCAGTTTGGGGAGGCAGCCTTCAAGCTGCCTTCAGCAGCGTTAAATTCACTGCAAATAAAAAATAAAACACAATAAAACACGAAGACTGAAGGAAAAAAGAAGCTGCAGCTCGCGAGCAGGTGATGCCAGGAGGCCCGATGAAATACACACAGGCTGCTAAAGAGCTGGAACGTGCCCGGCCTCATTGCTGCACATCAAAAGGGGTTGCCCAGAGAGACGCTGCCTTTGGAGAGCAGGGATTGAAGCGTCTCAGCCCTGAGCCTTCCTCTGCCACGTGCTCCTCACTCTGCCTTTCAACCAGACATCGCCCCTGCACCTCGCTGCCTGCTATTCCTTCACCTCTCCCTCATCCCTCCTCCTCCTCCTCCTGGCAGCGGGGAGAGGAGGCCACTCTGAGCTTGGGGCCACGGCAATCCAAGCCTGGGAAGCGACTCCTGGCAGCCCACGGGCAGGAGAAGAGGGGGCAGGTTCTCTCTGCCACAAGGAAACACCAAATACTCAACTCTGCCAGCAAAGCAGCAGCAGCAGCACAGCCCGGGCAGGGACGGGTGCGGGACAGGGCACAAGTGACCGGGTACACCTGGTCCCGAGCCCCGCTCGAAGCCAAATCCCCAGCAGGTACCTTGTTACAAAATGATGCATTCGGCAGAGCTGTAGGGTGCTGATTGCCGGGCTAAGTGGCCCTTTCACCAACATTAACCTAATTGCTGGCTGATAGATTGCGGGGCTGGAGCATATGGCAGAGTCATTACAGTCTTGGAATTCAGTCTGCCCACAGAACCCTTAAGAGGGTCCTTTTATCTGTATTCATCTTTAAAAGGCAGCTCTCATGCTAACGCTTGCTGTTATCTGCCCAGGGTAAATGTTTTAATGATGTTAACAAACTTTGAAAGCTCAAGAGCCGTAATTAGAGTCATGATTATAAAATCAGGGTTTCATACCATCAAAGGGGGATAATTTCATAATCTTCCATCTTTTATTTGAAAAATAAAATATAACAAAGTACTGCTCAGCAGAACAGCCCCAACTGCTCGCAGTGACGGGGTATTGGTGCCGTGCTTGGAGCCCTTCCGAGCACCCTTCATCCCCTGATCCCAGGTTCCCTGGCACTCTGCACCGACCCCCGCTGCTCCAGAGGGGTCAGCAATGCCCCTCCTGCCTTACAGATGGGGAAAGAAACACGAGGAATGGACAAAACCCAACCAACGCCACCATGTGCTGCTGGTGACAGGTCCTTGCGCTGTGCTGGCGTCTGAGTGGGAGCCACCAAATGCATTTCCCAGCAGAGGACAACTCCTTCCAGCTGCCCCCCAAGCTGGGGCAGATCTGTGCTGCTGGGACCACAATGGGACCTTGGCCACTCACAGTCCTACTGCACAGGACACCATCCTGCTCCCCAGCGGGAGGTGACACAAGCCAAGGGGAGACATCACCTGTTTCTCCTGTCCCACCCAGCACAAACATCCCCCAAGACCCTCCCAGCACCTTGGCTCCCCAGCACAGCCCCGTGGGGCAGCGGAGGAGCGGCTGTCGCGCTGTGGGGTTTATTCGCCCGTCCCCTGCTCCAGGCCTATTTTCTGATTTGGGGCTGGCATTTTTCTCAGTTGAACAAATGAACTGACTCCAGCGGAGGCCCACTCGGATCACGGGGCTGTCGCCGCCTCGCCCGCCTAACAAATGGCCGCGCGCAGCCGGCGGCGCCGGCGGAATTCCAAGTGGGATGGGGAGCGCGGGGGCTCGGCAGCAGAAGCGAGGTGCTCATCAGCAAAGGTGCTTAGCCAAGCAGGAACCGCGGCGAGGAAGGAGACAGAACATTTAGTGAAAGCTGAAAGGGCTGCTTAACCCCTGCAGAGAGAGCCCAGCGCGCGGGGACGTGCGGGAATCCCTTCCCATGCCCACCTCCACAGCCCTTCCTGCAGGTGCCCGGGCTCTGGGAGAGTTTTTGGCCTCCTGAGCGTTGGCTGGAGGTCAGGGAGGAGCTCAGTGGGGTGCCCAGCCCCGGGGACCTGCGGTGGGGACGCTGAGGGGACACTCACTGCTCGGCCACGACGTAGTGCTCGGGCAGGGGCGTGCACTGCACCCCGGCCACCTGCACGCCCTGCGCGATCTCCGAGAAGTCCAGGCCCAGGTTCACGCCGCGGATGGTCACCCTCGTCCCTCCCTCCGGCGGCCCCGACACCGTCAGGATCTGCAGGGAGGCAGAACACAGGGAAGGTGAGGTGACATCCCCACCACGCCCGTTCTTCAGCCCCATCCCTGGTTTGGAAATGCTTCTGCTGTGGGTGCTGCAGCCTCCTGCTGCCCAACCAGCCAGGGCCACCCCCTCATGGCTCTTCTGGATGTCCTGGAGGAGCCCAAGGATGCTGAAATCCATCTGTGCCGTGCTCCAAGAGAGCACTCCAAGGTCCCTGAGCCGGCCAAGAAGAGTGGGCAGTGCCATTCGCCAGAAATCCTTGCAGAAGGATAAACCTGGCTCCCATCTTCTCTATCCAGAACAGGGTAAGTCACCTTCCAGGAGCAGCCTGGTGCTTGGTAGAACTTTACCTTCTGCCTTGGCTGTTCTCTGAATGTTAATGTCGCATTTTATTAGTGACTTGGCACCTCAAATGACTTAAAAATGTTAAAGGGTGAGGTGTGTGCTTTCAAGCTGCCTGTTTATAGCCTGCCTCAGCCATAATCATCCCTGCTTCCCTGGACTTGCATTAAGGACAATCTCCTCTTCAATTAGGAGTATAAATTTCAATAATGCATGGTCACAAAATTTGGACCCAGGACTCTCAGACAGTTATCCTGAATCTGCCACTGCTCTGTTGTTGCTCTTGGGTGAGTTTCTAATCTTCCCCGTGCTGCAGCTGTTATTAATAAATAAACACAATCCATAATAATGCAATTTAATTAATTTAATGGATAAATCTTGTTTATGCTTCTTTGTTCCACCCTTGTCTTTGGCAAAAAACTTGAGCTCTTCAGAACCTTTTCCTCACTGTTTCCAAATGGATGGGTGGTTTTTTCCACCTTCTCAGGAGTGAGAAAGGAGGCCAAACACCAGTCCCACCAGGACACCACATCCCAGCGACCTGCCCCACAGCAGCCCTCGTGGGACACCCCTGTCCCCATCACTTCTGTGGTTCCCAGTTCCCCAAAACATCTCCAAAAAGACACCCAAGATCTTCAAGATGGAATCCCACCATCCCCACTAAACCAACGGCCACATCCACTTGGTTTTTGAACACTGCCAGGGTGACTCCAGCGCTTCCCTGGGCATTCTGTCCCATTTCTGGCCACACATGCTGAGGTTATTCCTCCTCCATGCACCCGCCAGAGCCACCAAGCCACCCCCTCCTTCCTCCACATCTTTTAATTCTCTCCTCCCTGTCCCCTCCACCGCCTGCTGGAGGTTTTTAATTTATTCACCAGCACTGCCTGTTGTGCTGCTGCTCCCTGTAACTCACACCACGGCCTGTCTTGTATCATTCAGCTCTGGGAAGCTCGACGTGCTCATAAACCCACTACAGAATCAAGCTGGATTGTGTCACACCCAGTCCTGGAGGCCTGGTAGTGTTTACATCACTGCTTGGGAATCACCTGAACTTGCCTGACAGTTACAACTGTCCTTTGCAGCTCTGGGTGATGTTAAAATGCATTTACTGCTGCGCTTACTGCGCCGGGCTCGTCGTCTCATCACTGCTCAAAAAAAAGAAGTCACTGCTTGCCATTTCCTGACCTGAGCAGAAGCAGCGGGGCCAAGCGGCCTCCCCGAACAAAGGAGAGCTGATGCTGTATTTTAAAAATGTCCTGACCTGGAAAATCCCCTATATGGAGCTCCACTCGACCTAGATTTTAGTGGCCACTAATTGAACAGTTTTGAAGTAACTGTGCCATAAAGCAGCCCCAGGGTTAGAACAGATGCATTCAATTAATTACAGCTGGAGAGATTCAGTCAAAATTGCAGAAAGAAGATAAGTCTTAAAGGTCCCAGTGCCCCCAGAGCTGGGGACCCTCTGACAGCATCCCTGGGCTTCTCGCTGGGGTGAGGATGAGGCACCCCCAGCACAGCCAGCCCGTGGTCTGCCTTAATCCCAGCTGGGCTGTGCTGGGAGCTGCCCAGGCTGCAGGGCTGCCAGTCCAGATTTCTGATCTGAGACAGACAGGATTAGCAAGAAATATTCCCCAATTTCAAGGAAATCACTTCACTAGACTGGCTTTTCCCTTAGAGCTCTGTGGAGGATGAAAAGGACCTGCAAAGGGCAGCTGAGAAGGAGCAAGGCCTCTACCAGGAACTGGACATTTGCTGTTTAGGAATCTGCACCTCTGCTAGAAGTTTTTGCAGGTTGTTTGCTAAACTGAAGCATCTTGAAAGTCACTGAGATCTGAGCGGGGTGTGGGAGGCAGAGCTGTTCTGAGCAGGTCACCTCTCCCCACTGCACGAGACAAATCCCAATCCAGCCCCTGTAATAAAGCTGGGCAGGACAGATCAGGTGTGCAGCACCCTGTTATTCACTAAATGGGTTGGGTACAGGGATGAGGAGGGCTGGCAGGAGCTCAGTCACCCTCACACCCTGTCCGTGAGCAGGGAAGGGTTGCAGATGCACCAGAGCACTTCTCTTATTGCTGCTTTTTACTTGAAGCCAAGGTAGGCACTGCCAAGGCTGGAATGCAGGGATCCCCAAGGCTGGGATCCAAGGCTCCCAGGGATCCCCAAGGCTGGGATCCAAGGCTCCCAGGGATCCCCAAGGCTGGGATCCAAGGCTCCCAGGGATCCCCAAGGCTGGGATCCAAGGCTGGATCCAAGGCTCCCAGGGATCCAGGAGCCCCAGCCCAGTGCTAGAACCCTTCCCCTCGCAGCCTGCAGAAGACACAGCTCCAACAATGAGGGACAAATGTTCTCAGTGTCCTGTCTTGCTGCTTGAATCTCTCAGCGTTTCTGACATGAAGCAGCGTTTGCCTGCACGAGAAGTCCATGAGGAGCCAGGGAGAGCTGGAGCTGCTGGCTGGGAGCTGGAGGGAAGCCACGAGCCCTGCACAGCAACCCCTCAGCACCTCAGTGGCACAGCCCCTGCCCCCTCCCCAAACCCCATCCACCTCCATCCTCTTTGTGCTTTTCTGCTCCTGCTCTGGATCCCAGCTGATGAGCCCAGCGGGGAAGCGGCACATGAGCATTGTCATCCCGGCATGATCCCTCCTTGTCTCTGCCTCAGCTGATGGCACATTCAGAACCTAATTGTTATCTCAGCAGAGCAACTCCATTATTCAGCCTGACACTGCCCCCCCTTCAGCTGTTTGTTGCACTGATGTTATATTAATGAGGCCTGCAAATAAATGAATAGGAGATCAGAGCGGCGCTTGTTCGCCAGAAAACTGATTTTTATTTATTTATTGCTAAGGCCACAGACTGGGTGGAAGTTTTAGGCTGCTGAGGGGACATTGCTGGGGAGGGCTAGGCCTCTCACTCAGTGAAAGGACTGCAAATACCCCACTGCTCGTTTACTTTTAGAACTATTAAGACACAATCTCTTCTTATTTATGCATCCCCCGAAGTCACTGGCGCCTGGGAGCCAGGACCTTGACCTCAGGCTTGTCACAAAGAGTGAACCTGGCCAGATGAAGCAAAAGGAGTAGAAACCAGCCCACATTAAAGGCTCTTTTACTCTGGGTAATCCAGGCTGCAATGTGAGCTCCAGTATGAAGCAAACCCTGCTCCCCAGTCCTGTCACTGCTGCTGCCCAGGGGCTGGGGGACGTGTCACCAGTGCCAGCTCTGGACCTGCCAGGGCCAGGTCAGTCCCAGCAGGGCAGGGTGTCCTCCCAGCTGTGCAGCTCTGCAGCACAGGGCACTGCAAATGGCACCCAAAATCCTGAGAAAACTCAGATGTTGGGAAAGGACCCAACAGCAACGAAAGCTGGGAAGGTCTCATGGTCTCCTCCACAGTCTCACTCTGAGGGCTGACACAGACCTGGGGATGGAGTCAAGAAATCTGCAACAGCAGAGCTCTGCTCTCTTCTCCTTGGACAGAGCCCAAAAGTATTGCTTTCAAGTTGGACAGTGATGAAACACTTGGTGGCAGTGCCCTGCCTGCAGCCAGCTGCCAGAGCCAGCCTGGCACTGCTCACATGCAAGTCACTTGGTGGCTGGAGCAGTGTTTTCCCCCTTCTCTGCCCAGCTCAAGGAGGGGCAGATAAATAATTGCAAGATTTCTTTGACTTGACAACTTTCTGCATGGTTTATGGGGAAGCAAATCTCAGTAGAGGCTGTTTTGCTTCCTGTAGCATAACCCAGTGCAGCAGAACAGCACCTGGGCAAGAGAAGTTTGGGTTCTGCCCAGTGGCAGGGCAAGGGGAATACCCAGGGAAGCCTTTAAGGATCATTTTATCTCCTGGTAGGACACCTGGGACTTGGAAAACAGAGACCAACCAAGCAGGGAAAGGACAGGCTTCCAACCCTTTTTAATGCTTTCCCATCTCTCCACAACCAGCCCCAGCACCTCCCACCAGCTCCACTCTGCCCTATGCAAAACACTGCACAGGAGAAACACTGCACAAAAAACCACTGCACAGGAGAAACACTGCACAAAAAACCACTGCACAGGAAAAACACTGCACAAAAAAAACACTGCACAGGAAAAACACTGCACAAAAAACCACTGCACAGGAGAAACACTGCACAAGAGAAACACTGCACAGGAGAAACACTGCACAAAAAACCACTGCACAGGAAAAACACCTGCACAGGAGAAACACTGCTCAGGAGAAACACCTGCCCAGCAAAGGTGGAACACCGCTGGGCAGAAGTCCTAAGGCAGAAATACCAAAAGCCTGCTAATGTCCCTGAGGATGGATGGACCCTCCTCAGCATCATTCTCCTGTCAGTCCCACCCAGCCCCGACACAGCAGCAGCCTCTGTGCCTCCTCCTCTCCTCCATAAAAGGAGGTTGATGCCTCCTTCCCACGGGATCTGAGCCAGTTTAGTTAAACCAGTGTAGAAACTAATTTAATTTAAGAGGAGATTTCCACACTTGCTTGGGTTCTGATTCAGCTGGCAGATTTTGGGTGCTGAGCAGCCCTGCCACAAGCATTGGTGTAACAGACAACTCTGATCCTACTGTGTTACACCTTTCCCAGTGTGGATACACAGCCAAGGCAAGGGAGGCTTTATTTGGGGATTTAATCAACTGAGAAACCCAAACCTTCCTTCATTCCCACCTGATAGGAGCGTCACTCCTCACAGCAGCGTTAACAGAGCGAGTGCAGTTTCACTGGTGAAAATGCCCCTGGGACACATTTTGCATCCCTCAGCGGGCTGAACAGAAACATCACAATCACCAGCTCCAGACTAATCAGCTCCCTGGTTTAATTAGCGCTCCCGCGGCGGGCCGGGTGCTCACCGCGGCGCGGGTGGCGCGGCCGGCGAGCGGGGCAGTGGCCGAACAGCTGGCCGCGTGCCAGCGGCTTCCCAGAAGGCACCGGGNGGCAAGGGAGGCTTTATTTGGGGATTTAATCAACTGAGAAACCCAAACCTTCCTTCATTCCCACCTGATAGGAGCGTCACTCCTCACAGCAGCGTTAACAGAGCGAGTGCAGTTTCACTGGTGAAAATGCCCCTGGGACACATTTTGCATCCCTCAGCGGGCTGAACAGAAACATCACAATCACCAGCTCCAGACTAATCAGCTCCCTGGTTTAATTAGCGCTCCCGCGGCGGGCCGGGTGCTCACCGCGGCGCGGGTGGCGCGGCCGGCGAGCGGGGCAGTGGCCGAACAGCTGGCCGCGTGCCAGCGGCTTCCCAGAAGGCACCGGGCGCTTCCTCCCCGTTTGCCGGGGCCGCGCGGATTTTCGCCAGCGCGGAGCGGCCGGGGCGGCGCGGGCTCACCTCGGTGATGCGCGGGTTGGAGCACTTGACGTTGTGGCTGGACCAGTCGAGCCAGGGCTGGGCGCCGGGGGAGCCGCAGTGGGGCCGCAGGGTGCACCGGGCCTCGCCGCTGCACCAGCCGCACTCGAACTTGGGGTCGGCCTTGAGGCACAGCCCGCAGCTCTCGCGCTGCGCCGCGCACTTGTACAGGTGCACTGCGGGGAGAGGGACAGCAGCGGGCTCAGGGAGGGAGGCATTCCCTCGGGGTGCAGCTGGGAGTGGGGCATTCTGTTGGGGTACAGCTGGGATTGGGGTATTCCCTCTGGGTACAAATGGGAGTGGGGCATTCCCTCTGGGTACAGCTGGGAGTGGGGTATTCCCTTAGGGTACAAATGGGATTGGGGTATTCCCTCTGGGTACAGCTGGGAGTGGGGTATTCCCTTAGGGTACAGCTGGGATTGGGGTATTCCCTTGGGGTACAGGTGGGATTGGGGTATTCCCTCGGGACACAGCTGGGATTGAGGGATTCCCTTAGGGTACAGCTGCTCCTGGACTTGCCCACCACAGCATGAGCTCAGCTTTGGCTCCCCCGCCCCTGCACAGGTGGATTCCAAAACCAAGGCTCAGAGAGCAGCACCAACAGTGAAGGGAGCTGCTCCCCTCCTCAGGGTGATCCTCAGGGCTCACAACATCTCTGCCCCAACAGCCCCTCTCCAGCCCCACACCACCCATGACCTGAAGGCAGTTCAAGCAGATTTTACCTTTCAGATTCTCCGGGTTGTCGATGACGAAGTTCCCGTTCCAAACCACAGCAAAGTCCACTGCCAAGTTGCTGATGTCCATCCCATCATAGAGGTACTGCAGGGTAAGAGCCAGAATGAAATGCTGGGGGAGACAACACTCACAGACAAAGAGGGTTTTTTGAGAGAAACCATCTTTATCCTCTGCTTAAAAACATCTGCTTGTGCCTGAGACACCACATTTTTACACTTCATCTCCAGGGTTCTGCTCTGAGTCCCTTCTCCTCACCAGGAAGAGATAATTAAATCAGATCTAGTCCTTGTGAGAGGTAACAGATTAATTATTCCACTCGCAGTGGTTGCTCTCGTCGCTCAGTCTCACCAACACAGCCCCTCCAGTTAACCAGACTGGGACTGCTGCCTTCAGGCTGCTTCTTGCCCAGTTTGTGCACCCCAGTGTGACTGGGAGCTCCAAAATCCCCCTGCAGAGCTTTGCAGGTGGAACAGGAAACAGCCTAGCAAAAATCCATGGTGCAGAGTGGCCCTCACATCCTCCCCCTACCACTTCCTATCAGCCCAACAGCAATAAAAGTGCTTCTCTAATGCTTATAAATCACTCTGGATAGGAAAAGTACAATATACTATTAATACATTTATTATCCACCAAGCTGCAAGGCCCAAAGACGGCCAGCGATGTATAAATACCCAGTAAAACTTTTAAAAATTCAAAACTTCATTAACAATTGAAGACCATCTGCACTGAATATTCAAGTGGACCCTGTTCTGCTGCCTAAAACAAACTGACTGTGCCCTGCTTGCCCAGGGCCCTTTCCGAGCACATGGCGAGCAGAGGATGGGCCACGCTTGTCCCTGCCTGTCCCCCAGCTGTGAGGGACCCAAATCTGGGCTGTGGATCAGGGAGGGGGTGCCTGCATTTGCCACCTGTGTTTTGGCATCCCAAGGTACCCACCAGGGTGACTCTGGGGTGCCCTGGGGTCCGTGGCGAGGCTGAGCCCTGTGCTGTGGAGGGGGATTATCCTGCCCTGCTCCTCGGCAGCGTCACTCGGTGATTCCCCTCTCCCTGCCGGTGATTCCCCTGCTCTGCTCTCCCCTCCCAGTTTCCTTTCCCCCTCCTTCCCTGCTCTCCAGCACCGCTCTATTCATCCAGCCACCGTGACCTGGGATTTGACAGCTCCCCGATAAGGGGTCTGTGATTCTCCTTATCTCCCCGTGTGTGAATTAGCCTGCCTCAACACCTCCTGCATTCCCTCCTCCCCCTCCCCTTCCCCTGGCTGAGCCCCCGCCGGCAGCCAGGGCATCTCCTGGCCGCGGCTGAGCCCTCGCGGGCATTCTCCCGCCGGGGACTCAGGATCAGAGAGATTTCCCAGGCTCCCCGGGGCTGTTTGGAGCCGACAGCCCCTGCCCTCACCGAGCTGTTCTGGCACTGCACGCTGGAGCTGTTGAAGCGCAGGGCGGGCACCCTGTGGATGATGCCCTGGATGCTGAGCACGCACTCGTAGCCCCTCTGCCCCGACTGCGGCTGCGGCAGGTTCCTGGCCTTCAGCGTGATGGGCTTCACCTCTCCCACCGGGATCAGGATCTCCTCCGTGGGGAACAGCTGGGGGCAGTCCTGGGAGGCAAGGAGAGAAGGTGGGAGGTTATGGGTGGGGTGTGGTGGTGATGCTTTAGGATTCTGGCTTTTATATTTTTCATGTATTTGTAACCCTGCAGTTCTTTAGTGCATAACTCTGAACTCCACACTCAGTGTGAGCTGCTGCTTCCCCATTTTGGGCAGACACAGCAATTCCTCTCCAGGCCTGGCAGTCAAGGACACCTCACTGCCTCAGGCCCCGAGAGATGTAAAAAAGAATGAGCTGGGGGGAGCAAATTTGGTGTAAATGACTTCATTACCCAAAGCTGTAATTGGAACATTAACCCCCAATGTGCAAATGGACCAAATTTATAAAAGTGTGAAAAACCATGACCCGTCATCCATTTTTGGGTGCAGCCCCCGGGGGGGCTTTGTCTGCCCAAAATGTACCTGAAGGCCCTTCAATAAATATCCCTGCTTTTTATTCCCTTAATTTTGCCTGGCCTCTGTTTTTAAGTGAGCCCGATAAGGCAGCAGTGGAGCTGCAGGTGTGGCCGGGTCTGGGCCGATGTCCCAGCACATCCCCAGTGCCCAGGACCTGCCACTCCCCGGTGCAGCTGCAAGGACACAGGACCCCTGTGCCAGCCCCTGTGCCCTGGGGCTGGCACTGATTTCCTCGCTGCAGCTGCTCAAGGAGGAACACCCTCTTTGGGGATAAATCCAAGGTGTCCTCCCAACTCTGAGCTTCCCGCGGGTTTTATCCGTGGAGCCAGAGCCTCCTGAGCAGCTCAGCCCCTTATCAGCTGCTCCAGCCCCCTGCTCCGGGAGGGGACGGGCTGCTCCCAGCCACAGGGGCTGCTCCTAATCCCATTTCACCCCTCAGACCCCTCGTGCTGGGGAGTGAGATGGATCAGCCCAGGATGTGCTTCCCTCTCACCTCCAGGCACTGTTCCGCTCTATCTCAGTAAAATTAGGCCAAGGTGCCATTAATTTCTGAGGTGACATTAAATTCCACTCTGTCTGCTCTCACTCCTCTCCATGCTCCACCACCTCTGCCTTCCTGAATCGCCCACGCAGCTCCTGTGCTGGGGCTGGCAGGGTTTTCCTGGGCTGGGGAATGCCTGGGTGGGATTCGTGCCTCTGCCAGCTGGGTGGGCAAAGCATCTGACCTGAACTGCTCCTTCGATCTCCAAAGAATGGCTCGGGTGGGAAGGGACCTTGAAATTCATCCCTGGAAGTGTCCAAGGCCAGGCTGGATGGGGCTTGGAGCAATCTGGGATCGTGGAAGGTGTCCCTTGCTCACAGCAGGGGGTGGAATGAGATGATTTTTAAGATCCGTTCCCATCCAAACCGTCTGTGATCCTGTGAAACACCATTGCACAGATCTCCAGTGCGCCCAAGCACAACCCAAATGTCTAAATGAAACCTTGAGATGGACCACAGGAAATGACTTATCAGCTCCTGGTAGCTGTGTGACATCCCTCCTGTGAGATCTCAACATCCCAAACATTATCTCTGCACAACACACAGGGAAATGCAATTTTTCTTCAATTTCTACACCAGGAACTGCAACACGCTGAGACAAAGGCTCTGACCATCGCTGTATTTACATTCTGCTCAGCTCTAATTTGCTTTGATCTAATGGAACAAGGTACCTAAGTACCTGTAAGCTCCTGACACTCAATGATTAATCCCAAACTAAAGCGGGAGTTTAGAACAAACACGTCTCCGTTCCCTCTGCCAAATCCCAGACTGGCATCCCAAGCCCTTTGCCCTCCAGCCTGGGGATGAAAGGAAATCATGCTGAAGGCAATGCCAGGACATCCATCCTGCCCAGGATCCCTCTAGGACAGCGTGTCCAGGGGGAAAATCCCCCCTCCCCGAGCCAGGCTCCCCCTCCAGCTCCCAGCCAGGGCCATGGGAAGTTGTTTCACCACTGGCTCCAGCGAGCTGTAAATGAGGAACAGATGCTCCCCTGCTCTGGAGGAGCCACTAACTTAAACTGCAGCCTCATAAACCTTTTTAGTGGCACTTTTCCGTATATATATTTTATTTTATTTCTAACAGGGACTTTCACGGATTAACAGCCAAGAGTGATTTCAAACTCCATCAGCTGCGCTGGGGAGGGAAGGGAAGCCCCTTCCTGCAGTGGAGTGGGTTCACAGGCTGGAAGGGAATGGCATTCCCTGCTTCCCACTGACCCTGGGACCGTGGATCCAGCCCCAGCTCACCACCAGCAAACTCCCTGGATTCTCAGCACTTCCCATCCAGCTCTTCCAAGCTGACTCTGCACATTCCTTCCTCTCCTGAAGCACCACACGCCTGGGCCTCCTTCCTCTCAACACCTGCCTGCATTTAAGGTTTTGCATTTCACCTCAGAGTCCCATGGAACACCAGCAGGACACAAGTGGCTCTGCCCCAGAGAGGTGCCCAGCCCCGTGGAACGCCCGAGGACTGGAAGGAAAAGCAACCTGGAGCTGCAGAATCCTTCACCCCATTATGACTGAAAACAAAAAGTCTCCACTTGCATCACCAGTGGGAGAACTTCGGTGCACAGTCCTGAAAATAATGAATATGTTATGGACCATTATCCTTCCTGGCCAGCTCCGTCCGTGAGGCGACTGCTAAGGAAAGGCTCCTGCCTTCCCAGACAGGGAGAGGACTCCGTTCCCAGATCTGCTCTCTGGTGCTGAAAATGCTGGCAGCAAAAACTGTTCTGCCATCATTAGAGACGAGTGGGGCAAAATAGATTTTTTTTTTTTCCCCATTCCTTCGGTTCCAGTGGAAGGAAAATGTCACACTGGGACTGTGGGGAAGGCGAGGCAGGCGCAGCGAGGCGGCCGCTCCGTGCTGGCTGACAGCTGCAGTGATCACACTAATAAGGGACCCACATTTTGGGACGGAGAGATCCGTAGGAAGATGCCAGACTCCACAAAAGCCAGGATGCTCGTGGGCAGCCACATCGCTGCGGGCAGCGGCTGCTGAGCCTCTCAGCTGAGCCAGTGGAGCTGCAGGAGCTGCCAGGGCTGGGGAGGGCTCGGGTCAGCTCGGACCCTGCATGGCCAGTGGAGCCCCCGTGAGCCCTTTCCAGCCTCAGTGCTCAGCTCTCAGGGCTTTTCTTTTTCCAATTTGTTTTTTAAATTGCTGCTGCAGTGATGTGCACCCACAGCCCTGCACAGCCATGTCCCTGCACCCCAAATCCCTGAAAATCCATGTCCCTGCACCCAAATCCCTGCACAGCCACGTTCCTGCACACACAGCCCTTCCCACAGACCCTGTGTGGGGGTTTTGGCTCTCGTGTGGGTGCTGCTGCAGGAGAACAGCCTGGCAGGATGGTTTTGTCCCTTCCCCACCTCTCCCAGCTGCTCCCTGCTCGAAAAGCCAGTGCTCAGATAAATAAATTATTTTGTTAGGGGTTTACCATCGGCTGAGCAGTGCCTCTGTCGATGCTGATTCCCTTCAGAGGAATTTCCCAGCGAACTGGGAAGGGGTTGGCAGCACCAGCCCTGCTGCTGGGGTTGAGCTGTGTGGCTGTGGCCAAGGTCCCTCGTGTCCCCGCTTTGTCAGGCTCAGCCTGGGTGCCCCATCCTGCCTTTCCTCCCCAGGAAGATCAAGAAACACCCAGAAAACACCGAAAAAAGGCGGTGGAATACACAACTTGTCCCATAATCAGTTTACTTTGTTTTTTAATTCATGAGAGGTAAATCCTGCAGCGAGTTAGAAAGGCCATTATTGCCTCCTCTCACTAAACAAACACGCAGAATCCTCTCATTATCCTCCTTGACTTCCCTGCGCCAGAACAAACACGGATCAGATCTGCTGCAGGAAGACAAGGCTCCGATGCCTGAGTGGCACAGACTCTCGGGGAATATTCTGCCTGTGAACTATCAGCACACACAATTTACAAAGACATTTTATGCTTCTCCGACACTTTTTAGCCTCAAAGACTCCAAGGTCTATAAATACCTTAAAGACCCACGTTCTGCAGCTGTCTCTGGAGCAGAACAGAGCACCCATGGTTATTATTTGTGTTTAACCGAGCAGTTTTAGTAGGTCAAACCTCCTTGCTCTTATTTGGAAAAAAAAATTGCCTAGAAATGGCAGGCAATTCTTCAGACTACGGGATTTAGCCCAAATGGCAGAAAATAGACTGTTTTTGTACTTTTCATCTTCAAAAAACCCCCGCAAACTCTCCACAAATGTTAACTTGCGACACGTTATTTTAAAGTTATAAACATAACCCAATCTGGCACGTGAATGTAAACCCCTGGTTCACAGTTGTGCTCCCAATGATATAAATTACAGTCCCTGTCACTCATGGAAACACATTATCCTTCATTTATGCCACTGGAAAGGAGAGCAGACCCTGTTCCTTAGAAACCAGACATGAAAGAAAGGCAGCTGGAGCCGAGCCTGGTAAATTCCTTCCCCACACCATCAGCCCTGAGCTGCGGGCACGTGCTGGAACCTGCATCTTCTCCATCAATTTGGGAGGCAGGGGGATGTTTACAGCCATGGAGGGAACCTTTCCCTCCTGTACACAACCCGCTGTGTGCCAGAGGTGAGGACAGGAGCAATTCCCTGGCACGGGGACAGGTTCCAGGCAGGAACATCTCCCTCTGCTCCCTGCAGCTCTGGCTGGGGGTGCCTTCCCTCTGAACACCAAACATCCACACCACGGATGGAAACAGCACTGCCACAGCTCAGAGCTGAGGGAATTTTGCTGAAACCGGGCTTTTTGTTCCTATTTCAGGCAAAGCCATCTCCCCAAAGTCAGGTGTGACCCTGCAAAGTCACTGGCTGACTTTGGTGGCCTGAGATGTGGCTCTGAGTCACCCCCGGCACATCTCAGCTCTGCTGTGATGGGGATTGTCAGGACAGGCAGGAGGATGGGCTGGTTTGGTTTGGTTTTGTTCCCTTCAAGGCAGCACTCAGCACCCAAGGGCACAGGCAGGGGCAAGGGCGTTGCCATAAAATCAGTGGGAATTCAGAGGAGTCACAACGCACTGAAGTCCCCGAATCTGAGGCTGTGTCCCCAGATCAGCGTCCCCCCTGTGGAAATGGCATTATCAGCACACACTGGACATCAAAGAGGGACTGGCTCCCACATTCTGGGGAGCTAAGAGGATTTATTTGGTTCTAGCTCTCCTCTGGGATGGGGTGTAAGGATGTTTATGTATCCACGTTCCTCCTCATCCAGAAGTTTCAGACATTCAGAGAGGACATCATAAAACCTCACACACACACAACCCAAACCACAGCAGAGACATTAAAATGGTATCCCTGGCCTGATCTGGAGTTCTGTAAAGTGGGACAACCAGTGCTCCACACCCACGAGAATCTCTTGGGGAAATCCTGACTTAGTGGGAGCAAGGTCTGAGCAGGCACCTTCTGCTGGCAGTGAAGACTCTGACCAGGAGAAGGATGAGAAAATAATTGCTTCTCTAATTATTAACTCCTAAAGAATTGGCTACCTGGAAATGGAGACCTCAGAGGACTTGGGCTCCTGCATGCCAGAGACTCCCACGAGGTGGAGAATATCAGGGACAGCCAGCTCTGTCCTGCAAGATCCCTCTGCTCTAAAGGCTGTGACAGGCTCTGCATTCACTGACCAGTGACCCCAAACCATGCTTTCCACATTTTCACTCTTCCTAAAGCACCCACCCACCTTTGGGGCTTCCCTGAGCTCTGCCCTTGGATCTGAGCAAACAATTCCCGTTGACAGGGCAGGTGGAGGGATGTGAAAAGCTCTCTGGGTTGTACTTTCATGGAAGGCAGGGCAAGAAGGCAGCGTTTAGCTCGGTCAGGAGGGGCAGAAGCTGGCAAGGAGCAAGAGCACAGCTCATGAAGAAGGAATTTCTCTCCCCCATCTCCTCCTGAAGTGGCTGAGGCTTTGAGCTCTTGTTCCTCCCCCAGACAGAGAACTCCTGGGAGCATCAAAGGGAGCTCGTTACACATCCAGTCCCACTGGGACGCCAGTTCTGATGGGCCAGGAGTAAAAGGGAATATTCAAGATATTTTCCCTTAAATTAAATATAGAGATGCGAGCAAATCTGCAGGCCCGTGTGAACACGTGTGTAAACCTTACGTAAGGAGAGGCACAGGGGACTGAAAATAGGGCACAGACACGGAGATCACCAGCTCCAAACACCACTGGCTCTGCTGGGGAGGGAGCCAGGGCAAGCACAAACAATTTCCTAATACATCAGGCCGTGGCACAATGAGAACATTGTGATCTGAGTTGGGGTAGGAGAGGAAACTCTTCGAGAGGCATTTACTTATTTCTGTGTTAGTGAAGAGCCCATAGCAGAGGCATTATCACCATGCTGTGTGGGAAGAGGAAATTCATTGCTCTTAAATAAGCAAACACGTTTATTTGGGGTGGTTTTGCCTGTGCTCAGAGGTCTGGGGAAGAAATGATGAACAGCAGAGCACCTGTACCGTTATCATCAGCCCTTATCAAAACTAATCACCAGGAAGGTGTGAGATACCCCAAAACACCCCCTGCAGGAAACAACCTCTGCAAGATGAAGACGACAGAGGAAGTTCTTTGGAGACACGACAGCCCTGTGATCCCAGCAGGAACTTCAGAGATACCAACTCCTCCACTCTCTCCCTCTGTGTGATCTCAGGCAAGTCCTGGGTGCTCCCAGGAGGCAAACAGAGATAATGGGATTGTCCTGCTTTAGCAGAGACTTGTCAGACACTTCTGAGACCCCGGGAACGGAGAACTCCAACTGTGCAGCCTGGGAGGACAGGGATGCTTTGAGTGTGAAGGAGAGACCCCCCCCCATCACTCACGAGGAGGAGAAGCAAAGGGTTTTGCTGTCTCTTGATATGGTGAAAGGAAGTTTCTTGGCTTTGAACTGGATGGAGGAAGCTTTTGGTTTGTTCCTGGGGTGGATGCTTCTCCTTGGGCATCCGTCCCCATCCCAGGCACGCTGCCCATCCTTGGGCTTGCAGATTCCCACCCAGGGCCTTATACATGCAGCTCATAAATTACTCTCCCCTTTACCTCTGAATCTCCTGGCAGCATTTTAGCCAGGGAGACACAAGAGTAGAGTTTACTCCTAGTTTAGCAGCAACCTGGCTAAACCTTCAGTCACTCCTTTTAGACAACTCAGTGTTTAGGCCACTGACTGATCCCTTCTCTTTTTCTCAGTCTCCATCACTGACCAACAAGGATTTGTCTGGATACTGGCACACCTTCCTCTCCTTTCTTTTTCTCATATTTGTAACGTCCTCACTGCTGCCTCTCCCACTTTCCAGGACTCTCAGGATTTGCAGAGCATCTTTTAAACCATTTTTCCCTTGCAGCTTTAGGACCTGCACTCATTTCAGGTGCTACAAAGGTCTTTGTAGGAACAGTGAGGGCAAAGGCCAGGACCCTGCCAGCGTCAGGACCTCATGAAGATGAAGCAGGCAGGGGAGTCAGGCAGGACAAGGAGTGCAGAAACCCCAGACAAGGGTTCCTGGCAGTGTTCAGTCAGGAATTTGTGCTAACAAACCCCTTTCCTCCATGGATGCCTCTGCCCTGGGACACACAGGAAAGCTGGCAGAGCCACTCACGGGCTGCGCCTTTCCAAGTGTTAAAAGCATTTTTGGATTGGAGCCCCACACCTTTTATGAACTGCTAAGAGAGATGGCTCCGGGTCCTCGGCGCTGGAACCCAAACCAACTCCCTTTTCCAAAATCTGGGGCTGTGCACTTTGGTAATTCCCTCCTCCATCAGCCCACAGTCAGGCTCCTGCCATGAATCCCAGCCCTGCCAAGGCAGGGCACTGGCCAGCCCCAGCCAGACCTGCTGCTGGCCCTCAGACAAAGCAAAGCTCCCCGTGCTGGGGCTGCAAAGCAGAGCTGCTGAAAGGTGCTGGCTTTGAGGAGTCTCCAGGACCCCTGGGGGAAAGCACTGCAGTAATTATTGTAATTAATGAACCTGGGCATTCCCACGCAGCAGGGGAGGGCTCAGCTCTGGTGTTCAGGTCAAGAGCAGCACTTTAGTGACACCAACACTTCCCTGCTTGAAAGCTGCCTCTGCACTTTCTGACACCGCAGAGGCCCGCGGGAAGCCAGCACACCTCACATAAACTTGGGTTACGCTGCTTGTGGCGAGGAAAAGCAAAGGATAAAGGGAAGAATCCCAGCGTGGTACCTCGGAGACGTTGATCCGTCCCTCCTGGAAGGAGCAGGTGGTGGGGTCGTGGGTGCAGAGGTTCCGGTACTTGCACCAGTGGCAGCGGAAGGCGCTGTTCACACAGGACAGGCACCTGGGGGGAAAGGAGGGGTTAGCACAGGGCTCAGCGCCTTGGCAGGGCTGCAGTCACCTCCAGGCCTTGCCGGAAATCCGGGCTTCCTGGGAAAATAATTTCTTTTGGGAGGGGGGTTTTGATATAGCAAAAAACAAGGCAGAGGTTTGGGGAAACACGCACGCTCAAAAGGCAGACTTGGGGCAGCCTCCCAGCTTGCTCCACGGTAAAATGCAAGCTGGGATTTATTGCACAGCGTTGGATTGGTGTAAAATAGAGCAGGGCATTGCCCAGGCACCAGGCTTGGGCTTTAGTTCCTAGAAAAGAAGGCAAGCCTGGCAAAAATGGGATCAGTTATTCTACAAGTCAGGAATGCTTCAAGTCAACAGCAACACTTCTGCCTGGCCTTGGAGTGCAGAGGGCGCAGCAAGTGCTCTTGATTCATGTTGGGGGAAAAAAAAACCTGTTTATGAAATGTTTTTGAAAGAACACAGACCCTTTTCAGCCCCAGGGGACCCAGCTGCCAGCAGAGTGGCTGGGTGGGTTTTGTTCCCCACTCGCTGCTGCCACAGAGATGCACGAGCTGTGACAGCTGCTAATCCTGGCAGTTGCCACCTCCTCCATCTCCGAGGCCACCCCTGCTGCCACGTGGCAGCTCTTGGTGGCACAAGGATCAGCTGTGCCCATGGATTCAGTCCCATGCCACAACCCGTGGCTCCAGGCACTGGGGCACTGCCTGCAGAGGAGCTGCTGGAGCACGGCCAGGGCAGGCAGACAAATGTCACCAGGGAAGTGGCAGCGTGGCCTGAGGCACGAGGCTCTGGAGGAGGAGGAGAGCAGCTCTGCAGGCAGGGGCTCTCTCGCCAGCTGGGCACAGGGAGCAGGGCAGTGTGAGCTCTGTGAGCTGCTGCCACCAGAACGACTCTAATGACTCAATTGTGCTCTCCTTCTGATGCATTCCTGGTGACCTTAATAGCCAGGGGAGCTTATTCCAATCATGCACAGGCAAATCTGGGGGAGAACACTGAGTGCTGCGAGCTTCTTTAATTACTCATTTGTCTGACCCAGTTCTGTCCCTGTTTGGGTCTGCAGCACCTCACCTCACCTGGCCTGGCCCCCAGCATTCCCAGCAGGGGCTGGTGGAGCTCCCAGTTTCCCCTCTGAGGGAGGAGGATCTCCCAGGCCGGTGGTTTGGTTTGGTTTGGTTTGGTTTGGTTTGGTTTGGTTTGGTTTGGTTTGGTTTGGTTTGGTTTGGTTTGGTTTGGCACCTCTCCCTGTTCTGTGGTTTCTGTGGTTTCCTGCTGCTGCTTCCAGCTCTCCCAGGCCTGGCAGCAGGACAAGGGATCCCAGCAGGATCCAGAGCTCCCAGACTTACACCAGGTCACCACCCTGGCTCTTTCACCCCAATCCAGCTTTCTCAAGGACCACTGTCCCCTTTGCTTCTTTCTCCACCTCAGCAGGTCCTTACTAAAAGACACTTGACAGGGGAGGTTCCCTGTCCCACCTGCAGCTCCCTGGGGACACAGAATCCATGGCCCTGAGCTCTGAACCCCCCCAGCCCACGGGGTCACAACATCACAGGAGGGCTCCCAGGACCTTCCTGCCCGTCCCCAAACCCCTCGTGTCCCTCCTCCCCCGTGTCACCTCCCAGGGCTGTGTGTACCAGATGTCACACTGCCCCAAAGGGCTCTGCTGCTGCCCTGCTCCCCACACACCCCCAGCACTGCAGCAGAGAGCCTCAGCACCAGCACATCTCTCCTCTCTGCTGGCTGAGCCTGGATTCTGCCTCCTTTCTGCAGGCTGTGATTCATTCCTGCCAGGCTGGCTGTGCCCTCCTTGAACCCTGTGATAACGAGTCCGGGGTGATGGAAGTGCTGCAGAATTTACCACCCTGTGAGCACTTTATCTCCAGACACAAATGGGGGCAAGGCACGGCCAGATGAAGCCGAGTGACAGCCCAGGAAGGATGTCTTGCCTCTCCTGATCCAAGCCTGGGCTCCTCTGTGAAAATGGGGGGCCCTGGAATGCCATTCCTCATGCGAGTTCCAAACCAGGGCAATGCCTGAGCCTGGGGGCACTGCAAGCCCTGCTGGTGCTGCACAGCCTGACCTGAGGACACAGCTGTGCATGAGGGGCAGCAGGACAGGAATCACTGGGATTACAGATATGGATCCCACAGGCAGCACAGGGGGACTGAAGGGTTCCCTGTCACCCCAGTACCTCTGCTCTGTGCTGTGGCTCACAACAAAATTTAAATTAAAAATGAATGCCTGCCTAGAAAAACCAGAGGCCAGCCAAGCCCACGAGCACACAAACACACAAACCCTCTTCCAAGTGCAGCAGGAAAAGCCCTGGAGCCTGCAGCTTCAAACTCAGCCCAGAGAGGTTGGGAGTGACCTTGTGCTGGCACTCGGTGACTCCAGCATTGCCCCTGCCCCAGGGGATCTCCCAGCCCTGCCACCCCCATCCAGCTGCTGGCAGGTCCTGCCCACAGTGCTGCAGCTTGCTTTGTTTCCTGAGAGAAATCCATAAATGCTTCAGGTCTGTGGATGTGTTTTTAAGGCCAGCCAGCTGCCTGCTGCCTTCCAGTGCCTGGGGGATGTGATTCCACCATCCTCAGCAAAACTGAGCCCCTCCACGGAGCCTCCACGGGCCTCCCACACGCCTGGGCTGCAGCCCACCTTCCCCTCCTGCATCCCACCTCCCACGGTTTGCAGCCCACCTCCCTCTGCCCACCTTCTCCTCCTGCATCCCACCTTCTCCATCCCACATCCCTCTGCCTGCATCCCCCTTCCCTTCCCTCTGCCTGCATCCCCCTTCCCTTCCCTTCCCTTCCCTTCCCTTCCCTTCCCTTCCCTTCCCCTCCCCTCCTCTCCCGGCGGTATCCGAGGTCTCACTTGCGGGTTCGCGCAGCTTGGGGGCACCAGCAGGTTGAGGCTGCTCCCGGCTCGCTCCACCTGCCTCCTGCCGAGGCTCTCGGAGCTCCCCACGCTGCCCGAGCTCCGAGGAGACCCGGGCGGGTGGCTGCCCTTGTCCCACGACCCCCCCGGCCGGTCCCAGCGCCCACTCCCCGAATCTTTTGGGCTGGTTTTATCTGCTTGGGGACAGGCAGGGAGCACTCACAGCTGGTGGGCACTGCAGTTGTAGAACTTGAACTCGGTGCTGACGAAGGTCCTGCCTGTCTCCCGGGACTTCAGCTGGAGCACGACGCCGAACCAGTCTGGGGAGGCAGAGCAGAGCCCGTCACTGCTGCCCGCGGGGTGAGGGCGGCGGCAGCGGCACAGCCGGGGTCATCTGCTGCCCGCTGCCCGCCTGCTGAGCCTCCTGCTGCTGGGGCAGCTCGGGTTTTCATCTCCCACCACCAGGACCCCCACCCACACCCTGCCCTGGAGCCCCCCGGGGTGCCCGTGAGCAGCAATGCCTCCAAAAAACCAGCCCTGGGGCAAAATGCATCGGAGACATGGGGCTGCCTTGGAATGGTTTTGGAACCTCGCCCTGCTCCCTGCTTCAGCCTCCAGTACAGAAAGGGAGACTGTTCTGAGAGACAGCCCAGGAAGAGAATCGTGGAATCATGGAAGGGTTTGGGTTGGAAGGGACCCTCACAGACCCAGTGCCACCCCCTGCCACGGCCTGGGACACCTTCCACCACCCCAGGCTGCTCCAAACCCCATCCAACCCCATCCTTGAACACTTCCAGGGACTGGGCTCCACAGCTTCTCTGGGCATCATCTCCCAGAATTATCTCCTAGAGTAGGAGCCACTGCTGGAAGCAAGTGAAGCAGCAGTGGAGCTCTTCAGGAGCCCGAGCTCTGGGTTAATTAAGAGCAGATTGTTCCTTTGGGGCTGCTGGGGGGAAGCCTATCCTGGCCCTGCTACCACGGGGCTCTGGGCCCTGCAGTGTTCCCCAAGGCTCAGCTCCAGAAAATGCCCCAGAATCACAGAGACATCATCAGGGAGGCACCGTGGACACCTGGGAGGATGCCAAGGGGAAAATGAGCTCCAAGCCTGGTGCTTTGGTTATGGGAAGAGAAGATATGACAGCGGTGACATTAATGAGGAGCCAGCCCAAAGATCAGCACCGAAACAGAGAAACTGCAGCCGCCTACTCGTGCGTGCTGAGCCAGGCCTAGGGGAGATTCCTGCTTCCCAGATTCACCCAACCTGGCAGGGCTGAGAGCTCCTGGCCACCTGTGAGCCACCCTGGAGGGGCCAGACAGCTCCTGTCCTGCCCTGGGAGCTGTCTGGCAGCACAGGGAGGGAACAAGGACAGGGTAAGCACTCACTGCTGCCTGCTGCCAGCCCATCCTGCCCTGTGTGGGATGCATTTCCTAGGGATGAAGCTCCCTGGGTTCAATAGGCTTTGACAGCAGCACGAATTTCTCTGGCAGCAGCCCCAAAGGCTCTGCTCAGCTGATACTCCCAAAGCTGCCCTGCACTGTCTGACGCCGTGTCACTGCCCAGGAGTCGTCACTTACCCTGATCCACGGGGATGGCGGGGACGTCTTTGGCTGGTGGTGACACACAAACCACCTGGCTGCCCGACACCTGCCCCTCCACCTCGCTCAGGTTCCCGAAGAGGCAGCTGACGCCGGCGCTCAGGTCGGGAGCATCGCTCACCCGCAGGCTGAGCTGCAGCAGGGAGCAAAACTGAGCTGTGAGCAGGCAGAGCTGCCCAAAGCTCCCTCAAATTCCCACTCCTGGCTGTTGTCCCATTCAAAACGACCCCCTTAAATCAGCCCCCTGCCCACAGTTGGTGGCCAGCTGCCCTCTCAAGGGGAAGGGAGGAGGAAAAAGGAAGGTAGGGATGTTCTTTATGGATACAAACCCACCTTGCTGAGCCTTGGGGTGCTGCAGGTCAGGAGTGCTGGCAATGGCAGATTTTTGTCCCCTGGCTGCTCTACAGAAGCTTTGCCACCCTCAGTGCCTGTGCCAGGACCCTGAGAGCAGCAGTGACCATCCCCAAACCCAAGCTCAAACCACCCCGCTCCCCTCTGCACGACCTGGGGAGACCACCCTGCCCTGGCCTGGGAGGAGCAAGTCCCCAGTGTCCCCCCCACAGCTGGGGAGTGTCCCCATGGCAAACCAGTGCCTGGAGGGCTGAGTCCCCTCTCCCCACACCATTTTTACACGGGGTGCTGGGGGCAGCCCGGGCAGGGGAGGCAGCAGCAGCTGCCACAGGGGCGTGGGGGGCTCTGGCAGCAACAGCTGGGAAGCTTCGGAGAGCCAGGCCTGAGCACAGCTCACAGAGGAGCTTTTTGGGAAACAAAGCCTTTCCTTTCACCAGCTACAGAAACCAGGGAAATGTGAGCTGAGGCACCAGGGGAAGGGGAATTTGTCTCTTCCACCCCCCTCCACCTTCTCCCCCGGCTCGGGTGACCCCTTGGCTGCCCTGTCCCTCTGCCAGCGTGACTTCATGAGAGAACCTTTGTGGCAGAGGGAAGGGGGAAAGGCTGGAGCGTGCAGTGCTCCCTGCTGGAGGCGCCTGTCCCGCAGGCCCTGCGTCCCCGTCCCCGCTCACCGGGAGGCTGTGCTCGGACACGGAGATGCTGCTGGGCTGCACGGCCACGCTCAGGCACTGCCCGATGCTCCCTGCGAAGCGGAACGGCTCCTCTGCTCGCTCACACCGGTCCCTCGGGGAGCACCTGCCACACAGCAGCACTGAGAGCACCGAAAACATCCACCCAGAGCACAGAACACGCCCCAAACCCCGGGGAGATGCTCCCCAGCAGGACCTGGCGATGCCCCGCACGGGGAGCAGGCGTTGGGCACCAGGTTAGGACCAAAGGGCGCTGGAAAATATTCTGTGATCAGCAAAACCACAAAGCCCAAGTATCCCATGAGTGATTCCTGCACTGGGACACAATCCAGAGCTGCCAATCCCATGTGCTGGTGGTGCTGGGGGTGTGGGGTGAGCCATGGACTCATCACGTGCACACAAACTAAACCAGGAAGCAGTAACAGGCAGGGGCAGGATGATGCCTCTGTCCTAATTAAACCCACACAGCCCACTAATCATCTCCTCCTGGAGCTGGGGGTGAGACACAGCCAGGAATGGGAGCTTCCAGCTGCTGCCAGCAGTGCTTGGCTGCTGCCCATGCCTTGAGCTCCCAGCTCCTTCCCATTCCCAGCAGCAGGAATCAAGCCTCCGAGCTTGCCAAGGTGGCTGGGACTGCTCCCAGCACTCCATGTGCTCCAGCATGGCTCCTCAGCCCTGTTTTTTACCACAGGTGTCCTTGGAGCAGACAGAAATTCAGCTCTTTCCAGCACAGCACCCCCTGGGAACCAAGGGGGGACTATCAGTGCTCCAAAGCAGACTGTGGCACTGGCATCCCTCCAGGATTTCCTGGTTTATGTCATTTGGGGAAAATCCTTCCCTTCCAACCCCCCTCCATGGGTGCAGATGATGAATTCGCCTTTAAGGTCCCCTTGAACCCAAGCATTGTGGGATTCTATGGAACAGTGGGAGTGAGGCCATTTGCTTTAGATTAAGGTAAGTGAAGTTTCCACTTTCCCTTCCCAAACCACCCCCGTGATCCCCAACAAACGCTGGGGCTGCTCTCCTCACCCTCTCCCTTTTGTACCTTTTCCTTTGGAGCATAAAGGAGCTAAATATGAATGGTGCCAAAGGAAGAAATATCGAGGTTTAAGTGAATCTCTAAGATAGCCCTAAAGTGAGCTCTTGACTGGAGCCTTTATCTCATTGACTCGCTGGAATGGCTCTTTTTTATCATCCCATTTATGGCAACAGCCCCAACAGAGATAAATAGGCCTGGAGACAATAACACACTTGCAGAGAGCAGCACGGGGAAGTCCTGCAGGCTTCAGATCCCACTGGGCTGGAGAGATCCTGTAACAATCTCCTGGAGGCCTCTGATCGCTCCCAAAGAGCAAAGGATCCCTCTGTCCATGCAGAGGATGAACAAATCACCTCCTCCTGCAGCCCTCACCCTTTCAGCCATCCCTAAGCACAGTGTGAGCATCACCCCGAGCCAGCACCCTTCCACGGAGCAGCTGGAAGCAGGAACGTGTGAGAATGAAAGGGGAAAGATGACAAATTAAATACAAACACTCCAGCACTTGGGGCCTCCAAACAAAGACGACAGAGGCTTCGAGGAACAGCAAGATGAACTCAATTATTTACAGCTTAAATAAAAAAGCCAAAAAATGATCACTGCTCCAAAGTGCAGATGCTTGAAGGGAGAGTTGAGAAATCCCATCGGGGAGGAGCCCTCGTTGGGAATAGGTTAATGCTGAAATGTCATGGCCAAAAGGGCAGAGGAAATGACACTCTTCTCTCCTCTTGTCATTGAGGGTTTTGTCTCTGCAAAATGAAGATAACAACCTTTACCTGCTTCCCAGGTGGCTTGTGAGGATTCAGCTCATTAGCATGAGGGAAGTGCTCGCTGATCCTTGCAGGGGAGCTGCTGCAGGAGCAGCACCAGAGGCGCCCAGCACAGCTCCTGCTGCAGCCTCCCCTGCCCACCCTGCTGTCCCAGCCCGGGGAGGGCACACGGGGCAGAGCCCAAGGGATGGGCATGCCCAGGGATGGAAATAATTCCCCTCTGACCACGGAGCTGTGACGGTGAAGACTTTCGGACATGACTGCACAAAGGGTGGCTCAGCTGTAGGGCTGGACAGGCTCGCTCGGAGAGGGAAAAAAGCTAAAAACCCCCAAAGGATGCCCGGAGTGCCCTGCGGTGCTGCTGGGGGATGCTCAGAGCTCTGCTGGTACCCCTAGCCCACGCTCAGGGGCTGAGCTGCCTCTCCTGCACCTCCCTGAGCGTGGCCATGAGCCAGCCCCGACGTGGGGAGCCGCTCTGCGCCCCAAAGCCCCGAATCCAGGCCGGATTTGCGGAGGAGCCTGCAGTTCCCCGCTGCCCTCCAGCACCTGCTCCGCAGGCAAGTGGCCAAGCGCCGCTGTGCGGGGCCCTGAACTCTGCCTCCCCCACCCCACGCTCTCCGGGCATTAACGGGGAGCTGGCACGGGGCCGCAGGGATTTCTATTCCCCTGCTCCAGCCCCCTCCAGGCTCTCCCCTCCTCCCCCGGGCTCCTCTGCCCGGTGGTCTCCCTTCCGCCTTAGGAAGTGCTGGTTTTTATGGCAGGGCACAGAAAGGAAGGGCACAGACAGCTCCTGAATGCAGAGAGAATTTCCTGGAGTTCCCCTGGAGAAAAGCACCCTCAGCCCTTTGTGCCTGGCGGTGTGAGGGGGGCTGCCAGCTCCCAGCCCTGCTGCCGGATCCCCTCGGGAACGGCTGGAGCTGGGACCCCCCTCACCTCCCCTTGCAGGATCTAAATCTCCCTTTTGGGGGCTTTTAAAAGGGCTCCGTGCTCTGCTCTGCTGCTGTAACCTCGCTGGGAGCAAAGCCCCACTCACAGGATCACATCTGCTGTTTAAAATTTAAGATTTAAAAATTCCACGTTATTTGGGATTTGCAGCCCGGGCAAAGAGCAGGAGAGTGCAAAACACCATGAGGGGTGTGCAAACCCAAAATTCCCACCAGTTTAAATTCTGGTTTTGCATCGTGTCCACATCACCCTGCCCACTGCTCCTGAGGCAGGAGCTGATTTTCCTTCACCCCTCCCCGGGAGCTCAGGGATCTCCAATGGCATCCGAGCTGCAATGCAGGGAATGTCCAAAGGAGAGAAAAACGGATTTAAGGAACTTCAGCCCAATTCGTTTTGCATGGGAGGCACTGGGAAGCTTTGAAAGCTGCCTTTATCACCAGGGAAGGACCAACCAAGGCTGCACTTACATGTGGTGGAGGGAGCACCAGCCGCAGTGGGGGTCCCCCGAGCTCAGGCACTCCTGGCAGGTCGTGTACTGCTCACAGGACTCCACGGGCACCCGGGACACCTGCAAGGGAACCACACACGCTCGGAGAGGGACCCCCCCAGCACAGCCAGAGCAGCCCCAGGTCCCGCTTCGCCCTCGGTCACGGAGCGCGACAGCAAATCCACGGCCTGAAATGAATTTGTTCCAACATGCAAGAACAGGAATTACTGGAGACTGAGACATGAGGTCAGCCCGTCCCTTGGGCCAGTCCTGGGCACGCAGAGCCTCAGCTGGGCTCCCACAGCGGCGCCGGCTCCCGGAACCCCCCCTGGCCAGAGCCTCCCCTGGGGCTGGAGCTGAGCCCTCTCCCCCCTGATTTGTGCTTTGCTGCCTCACCTTCCCCCCGGGGAGCTGCTGCAGGGAATAGATCACTGGGATCGTGGCAGCTTGTTTAGTCTGGGCGGGTGTTTCACTGCTTTGGCCACTCTGAGCCCTTCCAGCAGCAGCCACTTGGGCTCCCAGGCCTGACCCGCTGGGGGTGCCTGTCCCTTCCAGGCAGGGATGCCACAGTGGGGAGCACAGGTGGGAGCAGCCCCAAAACGCTGTAAACCCCTCTCCCACTCACAGCACACGAGGAAGGTCCCACCTGCTGCATATTTACCAGCACTGAAAACCCCCAAAGGCTCTGAAACAACACCAGGCTTTAACCACAGGTCACTGCTTGGCTCCAGAGAAGACATTTGTAACCTTTTTAACCACCTTAACCTTTCCCACACGTCCTTTGCCACCTCCAGCATTTTTAACCACTTTAACCTTTCCAACACATCCCTTGCCGCCTTCAGCAGCAGGGTGGGAATCCCCTGCCTCGAGCTCCTGTAGTGTCCCTCTACAAAACATGGAAGAAATTCCTTCCTGTAAGGTTGGGAGGCACTGGAACAGGTTGCTCAGGAGATTGAGGACTCCCTATCCCTGTCAAAGCCAGGCTGGACAGACCTTGGAACAACCTGGGATAGCGGGAGGTGTCCAGATGATTTTTAAGCTCCCTTCCAGCCCACGCCACGCCGTGGTTCTGTGATTCTCTTCCCATTTCTCCCACCAAACACAGCAGATAATCCTCTCCCAGCCTCCCTGCAGCTCTCGGGCCCCAGGAGCGATGCCTGCAACTGGCTGGGAATTCAAACAACTGCTGGATGGCTCTGGCTCTGTCCGTCAAAACAGCACCCGGCTCCCAGCAGCCGGCTCTGAAAGGAGCAGTGTCTCCCCAAACAACGGCCACTGTCACGCCAAGTGCTGTTGACACAGTGAGAACCCAGTTCCTCTCTGAGGATGACACCAATAGGGCTGCTATTCTTCTTGTTTCCTCAGCCCCACTCAACAGCTTTTCCTGAAGCAGAAATGGCCCGGGGAAGCGCGGGGTTGGAGTTTGCTCGCCGAGGTGGAGCCCGTGGGGTGGGTGGAGGGCTCGGTTTGGGACCCTGGAAATGAGGGGGGTGGGGGGCAGAGCTGGGAGTGCCTTCAGCCCGTGCTGGATGGAAAGAGCTTCAGGAATGGAGAAGAGAAATCCAGGGGCAGAGGTGGGAATGAAGGGCTCGGGTTTGATTCCCGCCTGCAGAGGGGTCTCGGGGTGCCCTCGCAGGGTCTGCACTCGAGTGGCCACAGGAGATGTGCTTCTTGCTGCTTTGCCTCTCCCTTCTAAGGAGCAAAAAGCACTTTAACAGACAGGGTGGGAGCAAGCCCAGGAGCCTGGTGACAGGAACAGCCCCCCAGGACTTACTCCTGCATGACACCCATCCCACCGCCAGTGAGCACCCAGCATCTCCCAGTGCAGACCAGTGCTGCAGCCGTCCTGCTGCTCCTGGGAGGAGAAGCAGGAGCAAACACGTGTTTTTCAAACCAAACAAGCATCCCCCAGCTCTCAGCATTCCCTGTGGGAGACGCCAGCCAGCACAGGGTGCACCCAGGGAGGTCGCTGGGTTTCCCCTAAAATCAGCCCAGCACGCTGAGCTCTGAGGTCAGGACAGCCCCAAAATCCCGCGGCGCCGCGGATCGTGCTGCTCGTGCCCGCACGGGGAGGCTTGGCAGGATCTGTCCCCGTGATTTAAATGCAGCTCAGGGCTTGTTTCATGTTTGTGAGGAGCTGGATGCTCTCGCTGCGCTCTATAAATAACAGAGGATTGGAATTATGTGAATAAGAGTTCATTAGAGATGATTTGATGTTGAGCGCTTCGTTTCTTTTTCTGCTCAGAAGCTGCGGCTTCTGCACATGATAATTCTTTAAAAACCACACAGAGGTTTTGAACAATGTCTCTGGAGGAGCATCTGTGTGAAGGACACCAATCCAGCACTGCTGGGGGATCTCCTCGCTCCTGAGGGCACAGCCCTGCTCCCCCCAACCCAGCCGCGACCTCTCTTCCTGCTCTCCCTGCCAAAACGAACCTGCTGCTCAACCATTAAATGATAAAGCCTCATTATTACTGCCCCTGACTGCCTGACCCATAACACCAGCAAAATAAAATAAATTTAAAAAAAAAAAAAAATCAATACAGCCCCTCCAAAACGCACGAATTCCAACTCTGCCAGCCCCCAGAGCAAATAAGAGCAAGAAACCAGTCCCAAATAAATAAATAAATAAACAAACAAACAAACATCTAAAATAACCAGCCAAAGCAAAGTTTCCCCAGCTTTTGCGTGCTACCAGTCCAGGCCTGTGACCTCCCCTGCTGGAGACAGCCCCTGGAGCATCTCACAGCCACGGCAGGCTGCCCACAGACCCCTTGGGGGGCTGGAGTTCAAACAGAAAATCTATTTTTAATGACTTTGGGGAGTGGAGTAGAGATGCCAACTAGTTCAGTGTAATTAAAGCCATCTATCACTCACTGAGCAGGAGCCCAAAGTTGATGAACTTTCCAATGAGATTTGATTCTTTCCTTTATTCATGAGAAAACTCCGCTTTGTGCTGGGGCAGGAGACGTGAAAAAGTGTGGGAAGGAGCGAGGAGGACGCCTCAGTTGCAGCCATTAACGTGTCAGGGTGACAGGGAAAATAAAGTCAGACTTTCCCAGAGGGCTGTAAAAAGTTGGACAGACTCTTCCCACTGCTCCTCCTCCATGCAGAGCTCCAGGTGGAATATCCTGCTGGGCACCTTTGCCAAAAAAAATCCCAGTGTGCAGGGATGGGAACGCTCTGGCTTTGCTGAGCAAGACACGTGGGTGCAATCTGCCTGGGGCTGTGGAAATTCCTACCTGGAAACTGCTGTTCCTGCCTTGTGGAGATCTCAGACACACCGAGACTGACGCCAGCAGCGAGCGTGGAAGGACCTGGAGCGAGTGGGATGTGGGAAATGCATCCACGGGGCAGAGCCAGGACACACAGGAGAGGGGAAAGGGGGGGTTTTAACCACAGATAACTGAGGAGCAAGCCCAGGATGCTGCCGAGCTCCCAAAGGTGGGAATGGCTCCAGCATCCATCCCTGGAAGGCTCAGAGCAGGCAGGAGCAGGTGAGGGGCAGCTCTCCCGCCAGGTCCAGCCGCTCCTGCGGGAGCAGCTCTGCTCTCCCACGCCCCCAGCACAGCAGGGAGGGCTCTCAGAGCCCCTGCTGGGCTGTCAGAACCAAATCAACGCCGGGAAGTTCTGGCAGAGAAGCAGCGAGTGGGAGAGGACACGGAGACAACGTTGCCATGGCTACGAGGGGATTATTTAATTACGGCGCTGCAGATGCACGCGGAGAGAGCCCCTTCAACTCTGATCCAGGCAACCTTTGCAGTGGGTTTGGCTTTGCTGCCATAAGAACCTCATTAACGTCTGAGGAGGACAAGCTGTGCTGGAGCACAGGGGACCGGATCACTCCCCGAGTGAGGGATCAGATCTTCTGCAAACATTCCCATCTCCTTGGCTCCCTCAGACCCTCCGTGCGCCGCGCCAGGCTCCTCAGGGAGGTGATGAAAGCAAGGACAGCCTCCTCTGGGAAGCAAGAAAGACTGAAAAAATAGCAAATATCCCGGAGTGAGGCTTGCTCAAGCAGGAAAATTGTCCTCAAGCCAGAGTTTCCTCCATCCATCCGGCCCAGCATCCCGGCAGGGCTCGGAGCAGCCTCATGTTCTGGCACACAGGCTCCTGCAGACAAACACTTTCCTGTGGTTTACCACGGCTCGAGTTAATCATCACATCAATATGGAACATCTGAGCGGGGTTTGTTGGAATAACAAAGTGCCAGGCAGAGATCCCAGCCCCGCTCCCAGGAGCGGCGCAGCCTCGTTCAATCCTGCAGGAGGGGAAATGGGTTTTCATCTCCAGCTCGTGACCGTCCATGGGATGCTCGGTCTGTTCGCTCTGGCAGCTCCTCCTCTGCGCCGGGCAGGTGACAGTGACACTCCGGGGCTGCAGCGTGGGCCCGTGCAGGAGGTGGCCCAGGGGCAGGTGCCCCCTGCCTGGCACAGGCACCGGGTGTCCCATCCCTCACCCTCCCTCGGCTCCCAGCTGCGGGTGGAGGCTCAGCCCAGCTTTTGGGATGCCACTCTGGCATCCACCCCCTGCTCAGGCTGGCACAGCAGTGCCAGCTCTGTGTGACAGCCACTGCTCCAAAGTGCCTTGGCAGCCCCAGCCCTGCCTCCTGCCTCGCACGGACCATCTGCATCTGGGAATTGCGGGGCCGCCTCCATGTGCCCACTGCCTCCAGAGCTGGACAAACCTCGAGCCCACACAGGATCAGGATGCAATCCTTTCATCTTCAGTGCTGAAACAGAATCTGGAGCGCAGACCTGGCTGAGGTATTCACAGGAGCTTCTGGAATGGCAAATGCAGCAAAATTCACGGATTAAATAATGAGGTGCAGCCACACATTCGTTCCTGCCTGGCTCCTCTGAGCTGCTCCTGCCCCCGGCGTGCTGGTGACAGCTCGGTGTCCTCACACAGGGGTGGCAGCTGGGGAGGACAGGATCTCCTCAGCAGATCCTTCTCTTTTGGGACCCTAAACCACTCAGTTTCTCGCAGAGCTGACCCACAGAACCTCTCCCTGACAAGAAAAGGGGGTGATGAGGCTATACACGTGCCAGTAACGAGGAATGGGATGCTGAAGGTCTCCCCCACAAGGACGGGGCTCTGCTGTGGTGCATCCACGTCCCTGGATCCCTGGAAAACCACCACACCTCAGGGGAGCTGCAGTTTTGTTCTTGACTGCACAAAAAGGGTCAAATGAGCTCCTGGAAGTCAGGATCGTGATCCAGGCAGGAGCTGCCCTGCTCCTCACCAGCCAGGGTGACACAGCCTCCCTGCTCCTGTGGGAGTCCCCTCTGGATTCCAGGATGATGGTCCTGGAGCAGCCAGGGGACATCACTGCTGCCATCACAAGTGGCTCCCGACGTGTTGGCACCATCTTCTGAAGCCACTGGGCGAGGCCACCCCGCCATGGCCACCAGCTGATGAGCACTGCCCTTTGATTAGCCCAGGCCTCAGGGGAACTAATTAATCATGATAAAAGGGGGGCAGCCTTCCAAAATTTCTGGGCTCAGGTGGGGATCAATCCAACACAGCAAACTTTCATCTCGCATCAGTTCACGGCCTCTGCGTTCTGTGCTTTGCCTGGCTGCCATGGAACTCCTGGCGTGCTCCCTGCAGTCATTTAAAAGTTTTAACAGAAGCTCAGAAAATTAATTAAGGTGAATAATTATAAAGTGTGCGCTTCTTCCCCTCTCTATTTGGTGAGAAAACAGCAAAAATAGAATTTGGAATAATTCTGGAGCGGTAACCAATGTAATTAGGTGTTCAGCGAACACTCACAACTGGGCTGTGCTTATTAAAATTACTGTTTTAGTCAGAACATTTTGCCAGAGAGTCATTAACAGCACAATGCTCCCCTTCCCCGGGACTCGAATGAGGTTTGGACGCCTCCAGCTCAGGGATGCCCAGCCCTGCTGCCCACCCAGCCCTGCAGGAGATGCTCCGTGGGCACCCCAGCAGGGCTCCCTGGGCTCCTCCCAGCTCCAGGGTGTGGGGACTTGGCCAGGAGCAGAGCAGGGACAGGGACAGAGCCCCTGGCACTGGGCAGTGGGAGGAGATTCCATTCTGGGAGGGTGTGAGGCCTGGCACAGGGTGCCCAGAGCAGCTGGGGCTGCCCCTGGATCCCTGGCAGTGCCCAAGGCCAGGCTGGATGGGGCTTGGAGCACCCTGGGACAGTGGGAGGTGTCCCTGCCATGGCAGGGGTGGCTCTGGATGGATTTGAGGTCCCTTCCAAGCCAAACCATCCCGTGATTCTGTGGCACCCTGAAGGTGGGGATGCCTCAGAGAGGGGACACGCCGTGAGAGGAACCAGAGCAGGCAGCTGGAAGCACCCTGAGCGTTCCCCATCAGCGTCCCTGCTCCGAGCAGCTCCCTGGGCTGGCTTGGAAGCGACGGAGCCTGCGAAGGCAGAGTCGCTGCAGCTGTGTCCGAGCAGGGGGGTCCGTGCTGGGGAGCTCAGGCACCCAGCTCTGCTATGGACACCCGGCATCTGCAGCGTGTGGATCCCAGCGAGGCTCAGAGCCTGCTGCCTGCCAGTGCCTCCAGCCGTCTGTTTCTCCTGTCTCCCCAGGAAAAGCACATGCCAGACAGCAGAGCCCCTTCCCCCAACTGCCAGCCTGCAACTCACGAATTCACTTAAGTTGTTAAAAAGGACTGGGGCAAGCTAAGATAAAACAGAAGAGTTTAAAATGACAAACAGACTCCTAAATGGGACTAGAGTCTTAATGAAAACAGTAATGAATGAATGAGGCAAGCAAATATTCCCCATTAATATTAGACAGATAGATTAGATCCCTGGGCGCTGCATTTAAAACCGACATGAAATTACTTCAATTACTCTGCATTGATAAATAACAAGGCCGTATTTACTGTTAAAACACATTTCCTCCACCCTCCCCCATGCTTGCTTTGGCTTCTGCTTCTCAGGAGGGAGAGGAGATCACTGGGAGGATGGAAAATGCACCGGGATGGGAGCTTGCCCTGCCTCCCGCCTGCCCACAGGAGAGCTGGGCTGCTCAGCTCCCACCCGAGGTGTTCCAGGGCACCTGCCCTGGAGGACCAGGCCCATCAGGCCCCATCACCACCATCAGTGCTGCTGTTTCAGCCCTGGCAGCGCTGTGCAAGAGGCAAAGCAATCACTGACGAGCCACTTCAAACCTGATGCTCGCAGCATCCTTCCCTCTCAGAAATTCTCTCCACTTCCCCTTGCTGGTGGGTACAGCTGCTCTGCATCCTCCTTTCCACGCTGGGAAAGTGAGATTAACCTGATCAGAGGCCTCTTCTGATGAAGAGATCATAGATGGATAATTCCTGGGTGTTTGCTGGCATTTACATGCTAATGATGAAAGGCACTCTGGTAAAGGTAATGTCAACACGAGTCCCTTGTCCTTGCATCTCAGCCTCCAGCCCAGCCATCTGTTCTCAGGGTTCAGAAAAGCCCTGGAGAACAGGTTGCTGCTAGAAAAGCTGCAAAAGCTCCTTCCCAGCTCTGCTGCCTCAGCCTGTGAAGCTCCAGGCCTGGCTGGAGTGTCCTCAGTGAAGCATCCAGAGATCCTGAGCTTAAAGCCTGGGTCCCTGCAGCAGATCCAACATCCCATATTTCCTGAGGGAGAGGAGGGGGGTGACTCCCTGCTTCCCCCCAGCTGGGATGCAATCCCCTGGGAAAGGCCACACAGCAGCTCCAGGGTGCTCCAGCTGAAATGCTGCTGCTGGGGGTTCACTGAGTGTGGGAATGGGGGGCAGGAGGGCTGAGGGGGCTCTGTGTACCAGGCAGGGATAAATTCACTTCCCAGGAAGGCAATGAAACCCAGGCTTGGTGCTTTCCCAGCCAAAACCAGGGGTAAAACAACCACGAGGAGAGGGAGGAATGCTCAGAGCTCTTCCCACAGCTCAGGGAATGGATGACCTTTCCAATACTATACCTATATAAATCTTACTTAATGAAATAATAAAAAAAAAAAAAAAAAAAAAATCAATGAAGGTTAAATCATTCCCTGCAGCAGATTTACACGGAAAACAAGGCCTGTTCAGACTGCGGTTGGTTTTCACAACAGCCCTTTAACATTCCTCTCCTAAGGACTGGGGTGACTCCTGAGCAGCCCTAACCACAGGATGAGTGATCCCAGCCAAGGGCAGCGCGCCAAGACGGAGGCAGAGGGAACAGCTCCAGCCTGGGCTTCACTTTCAACACACAGTTTGGGGTTTCGCTGGGTCACGAGTCACACCACGGCGGTTTGCACCCACCAAACCTTCCCCACAACATCCCCGGCCCTCGGGGCATGGCTCCATTTGTGGTGCCACCACAAGTGAGCCCTTGGAACGGCCCCTGCTCCTCCCTCCCCGCTCCCAGAGCAAACACGCTGCCTGCGGCTTGGAAGCGCCCCTGGGAAAGTGGGAGCACCAACCAAGGGCCTCCCACTGTGGGAAATAAAAGCTGGGATGGTTTTTGTAGCCAGAGAAGGTCGGCTGAAGGGTTTAGCTTTGATCTTTACCTGCTTTTCCTTGGGCTGCTGTTTTGCTGCGTGGGAGATGTGGAATCAAAGAGCAGCTCTGGGGCTGTGGCGCTGCTTTGACAGAAGGCAGGGCTGATATAAGCTCAGAGCTTCCACACAAACTCCAGAACTGCTGCACTCATGCTCCCAGGGCTGCAGCACCAAGGCTCTTGTCCCTGGAAGCCACATCAGGTCCTGCTGTAAACAGTTGCTTTGACATCAGCTTCTCACTGGCCGGATCCAGCACTCAGAACGGTGGCATTTTGGGCAAATAATGCCATGAAACTATTTCTGCTCCATCAGAGCCTGAGGAACTTCTGCATGTATTTCCATAAATATCACTGGCGTCAGTACAGCAACAGACCCAACAGACTGCGAGGGGGATCCTGCAGACTGCTGCTGAGCCTACCTACAGATCAGCTCCAGGAAAAGCTCTGGGCTTGGAAGGGATTGCAGAGGACAAAATTAACCCACTGCTGTGGGAACTGGTAGCCCTCAGCTCCCAGTGAGACTGGGAACAAAGGGGAATCATTGCCCCAGGAGGCTGAAAGTAGAACAGACTTGCAGGGATCAGTTCATTAAGCACAACTTGGGAATGCCAAAACCCAGGAGAAGAGCTGGTGGATCCGAGACCTGCTCTGTCTCCTGCCTCTGGCAGGGAGCAAGGCACAGGCACCCACGAGGGTGGCTCTTCTGCCACGTGAAAGACACGAAACCATCGCTCCTGGACCAAACTTGGTCCCTGGCATGATGTTTGCCAGCTGCAAACCTCCCACTGGGGGCGAATCCCCCTGGAAGGGGATCTTGCCTGGCCTCAGCTGCCTTCCTGCTGGAAGCCAGCGCTGGAGCAGCTGCTCCAAGGGCATTTCTCCGCAGGGTGGCTGGCAAGGGACGGGGCTAATAGTCCCACTCCATGTGTGACCTCTCTTCCCCCTCTCTAATTACCCAGCTGAAGGCAGAGGGGCAGCCCTGGGGCTCTGCCAGCCCCCGGTGCTCAGGCTGTGCTGGCAGCATCGATCTGGGCACCGACACGCCTTCACCCCGGGAGACATCCCAGGGAAGGCAGCTCCTCCCGTCCCACCCAGCTATTCAGGGCCAAAACCCTGATAAAAACCCGAGCAGCAGCAGGTCCCTCCCTCCTTTTTAGGAGAGCAGCTCGCGGGGGATGAATAAAGAACGCTGCTGATGAAAAGGTGCCCGCGATGGCTCGGTCCCTGCTGCCCCGGCAGCCTGACAATTGGCAAATGAACCTCGGTGGTTGATGTGCTCCCCCTCTTCATTCTTTGCTCGTAAAACTGGCAGGAACAGGGGCAGGACAGAGCTGCTGGCGGCAGCTGTGTTCAGTATGAAAAATGAGCAGCACATGCACGGGAGGCAGCTGGAGCGCAGCGAGGGACCCCGGGGTCCCTGGGGTTATTTTCCCTCTCTCCGGAGGGGCCCTGAGCTTAACCCTTGCCTTCCTCTGTTGGAGCAGAGCAGCCGAAGGCACAGGGCCGGGCCAGCCTGGCGGTCCCCAGCGCACGGTGTCCCGGCCTGCCCGCAGATCAGAGGAGCTGCAGCCCTGCTGGACAGGCCCCGTGTGCATGCACAGCACGCTGCACAGCTGCTGCCAGCAGCAAGCAAACCTTCCCCTCCGCGCAGCGGCGCGGGAGCAGCGCTGGGCAGGGCGGCGCAGTGGGGCACAGCTCAGCGCCCGGAGCACTGCCCCGCGTCCCCCCTCACAGCCTGGTGGGCTGAAGGTCCCTGCCTGGCACTTTCTGGGGCAAGGTGTGCCCCATATCGCCGGCAGCACTCTGTGTCCGGGCCAGTGTCCCGGAGCCACCCATCTCCTGCCACCTCGGAGGCAGAGCTGGAGCTGCCTGTGCCTGGCAGGGAGCAGGAATGTTCTGCTGTCCCTACAGAACCCCCTTGCTGCCTGGCCACCTGCCACCCCTGGCACGCAGGCGGGCGCGGAGGCCACGTTTTGTTTGCCCTCCTTGCTGAGGAGCAAGCCCAGGCCGTGTCCTGCCACCCACCTTGCAAAGGCCCCACGTGTCCGAGTGGCCGTGGCGCAGCAGGGTGGGCACAGCCCCGCATCTGCCCGCTCCCAGCAGCCTCCCAGGCCGTGCTGCGCCTCAATGCCGGCTTTGTTCCCGCCTCTGGCACGTCCGAGGGTGTCAGTGACACTGAAAAGCTTTGACTGGCCCTTTCTGTTTGTTTTCTTGGCACACGCAGCCATCGTTCCAATGGCCCAACCTCGACGCTGCCCCGCACCTCGCGTGTGCCTGCAAGGATTATTCAGCAGCAGCTCTGCCCAGAGAAGGGGCTGGGCACCAAATGGTGCCATCCAGCCCCTCTGGCTCCTTCAGTGCCCATTTCCCTCTGCCTGCTTGTCCAGCACAGCATCCCACATCCCAGAGAGGGTGCCCAGTGCTGGGCTCTGCCCAGGCTCCCCAGGCAATGGGCACGGCCCCGAGGCTGCCAGAGCTCCAGGAGAGTTTGGACAGCGCTCCAGGGATGCACAGGGGGGGATTTTGGGGGGTCTGGGCAGGATTTGGACTGGATGATCCTTGTGGGTGCCTTCCACACTCTAGGATTCTATGAATCCTGGCGGGCAGAGCAGCAAGGTTCACCCCTCAGAGCCCACATCCCATGGGGTGCTGCCTTTCCAAGTGAGCTCTGTGGCAATGCTGGGGAGATTCAGCACAGCCATCCCAGACTCTGCTCAAATCTTCTCCACAGCCACAAAGGTCAGCTGCACCCAGGGCAGGAACACGAGCAACCCTCAATTCCCCATTTTTCTGAACCATTCAGGGTTCTTCAAATTGTTCAAACACTGCGGAAACCTGGGAGGAACATCCCAGGCATGGCCGCTTTGTGTAACTTTACAGAGCCTTGAAAATCCAAAGCATTTGAGTGCCCTAAGTAGCTTTAAAGGTCACAGAGTGGTTTCATTGCTGCTTCCACAGCCTGGCGAGGGCCCTGCTTCGTGTTTGCTCCAGGAACACTCCGCAGTCTCCACGGCTTTTTAGCAGGGACTGCTCTCCAACTCCATCACGCTGTCCTTGCCAGTCAATTTTCTGCTACTCCATCACTTTCCCATTTGTATATCATTACACGCCGCTGTCAAAAATAATTTAGGAACCTGACTGCCAGCGTGAGGAACGAGCCCATAGCATATCCCAAACTCTCGAGTTCTGAAGGAAGATGAGCTCTAAGCCCTTTTCCCCACAGAAGGAGCCCAGCGTGCCATGGCAGGTCCAGGACACGGGTCTGTCACCCAGTTGGGATCACTGCAGCTCCCATTCCTTGGAGGCTTTTCTCCCTTCCCTTCATCCCAAAATTCCCTGCTGGTTGCAGGAACCTGCAGGATGAGCCAGGCTGGTTCTTCCCATTTGCACCGAGCCACGGCACAAAGCTGCTGCTGGTGCAATGCTTTCACTCATTTTCATACATTTATGCTGAGACTAAATTTGTCCCTGCGTATTTTCCTCCCAAGCCTAGTAATCAGTAGTGGAAATAATTTGCTGTTGTCTGCTCTGATGTTGCCATCTCTTGCACACATCCAAGTGACAAAGACATCAGGCCCTCAAAGTCCGATTGAAGAATAATTGGAAATCCAAAGTGGCACTAAATGTTATTTTCTAAATAAAATGCATTAAATTACAGAACATGAGGCTGTCAAGCATTAAAAAAGATTAGTTAGAGGCGGAAAAGAAATATTGTTCAACCCTTCAGAGACTTCATTACAGGCACAGGATACCCCTGAGTTCTTTGGGACAGGCAGGAGGAAAGGGAAGGCAAAACCATGGAAATATTTCCACCAGCCTGTGCTGTCCCAGATGGGCCTGGATGCCTCTGCACTGCTGGATTTGCATCTCAGTCCTTGGATAAACATATAGGGAGATTGATATATGGATACACAAATAAATATAGGTGAGAAAGGCAAGACGGGTGAGGAAAAAACAGATAAATCAAGAACAAGCAGAGAGCAGAGCAATTCCTGCCTCAGTGCCTGCAGGGAAGAGAAGGCCCAGCACAAGGATGGGCTGGCACAGGAGGGATCATGGATCTCTGCAGGGGTGGGGATGGCAGCCAGCCCTGGGTGTCCAAATCACCCCAAACCTGCAGACAAGGGACAAATCTGGGCACAAATGCAGCAGCTGAAGCCCAGGGCTGTGTGTCTGCCTTGTCCATGTGTTAATAAACCCAAATATTGCAGCAGCTGCGCTCGGAATTCCAGCAAAGCCCAGGCTGGCCGTGGAGCACAAAGACAATCGTATTTCACCCGGTAGGAGCTGCTAAATTCACACTTAGAGCAATAAAGCGCAGCCAAACAAACATGACCCCGGGAGGGCTCCATGGCTGGGGCAGGCACATCCCAGCCTACACAAACAGCCCGAGATGAGGTGCATTTATCTCACATCCCTCCTTCCAACAGCTTTCCTTAACAGCTCTGGCCCCTGGAATTAATACCCGGAGCCCAGCGGGCTGCAGGGGAGGCAGAATTATTTACATGGCTGCTCTCCCTCCCTGCACAAGGATTAAAGGCCAGGTGAGGTTTCTTTGCGTGGCAGTTGTTATTTTGGTTTTGGCTTTTTTTTTTTTTTTAAGGGAAAATAATTATCACTTGAAATTATTGAGGTGCCGATGCACCAAACGCTGACCTGGGGCTGCTCCCCCAGTAAAACACCCCCGTGCTGGGGGAGAGGGCAGAGCAGCCCACACACAACTGGAGATGGATTTATTCCAGCCTCTGCTGCAATAGGGCTGGGAAGCCAAATCCCTCTCTCCCAGGGTTTCATTAGCTGGGAATGGCTTTGTAACGAGATTTACACAGCCTAGCCTGGAGCCTGCACAGCTCGCTCTGCACCCAAAGACAATAACAACGGGGAGCTCAGGAGGAGCCCCCCAGGACAGGGGACACGAGGGACAGGGGGCTCCTCCTGAGCTCCCCAGGATGGGGGACTCGAGGGACAGGGGGCTCCTCCTGAGCTCCCCAGGATGGGGGACTCGAGGGACAGGGGGCTCCTCCTGAGCTCCCCAGGATGGGGGACTCGAGGGACAGGGGGCTCAGGAGGAGCCCCCTGTCCCTTGTGTCCCCCATCAGGGGAGCTCAGGAGGAGCCCCCCGTCCCTCGTGTCCCCCGTCCTGGGGGGCTCCTCCTGAGCCCCCTGTCCCTCGTGTGCCCTGTCCTGGGGAGCTCAGGAGGAGCCCCCTGTCCCTCGTGTCCCCCGTCCTGGGGGTGCCTCCCAGCTCAGGGAATTCTGTGATCCCCTTGCCCACTTTGAAGGCTCAAGGTCCTTTTCGGATGGGATCCGGCTGTTCTGGATCGCTGCATCGCCCAAACAAAGCCTAAACCCAGCCCCCCATCCCCTGCTGCTGCCTCTCAGGGAGGTTTCTCCCACAAATCCAACACTTCCTCCAGCATCCTGCCTGGACGAGGTGCCAGGGACGAGCTGGATCCCAGGCCCAGCCTGGACCACGCCAAGACCTAAAATGGAAAAATCCAGCTTCTTTTTGACTAACTGGAGCCTGCACTCTCCTCTCTGCAGGCACGGGAATGCTGTTTCTGGCACAGCTTCTCCAAATAAAAGTGTGGTCAGCTCTTTTTGGATGGATCTTGAGCAAATTGTTTTTGTGGGCAGCGCTGTCTGCTCGCACCAAGGCCCAGCCACACAGGCAGGAGTTATTTGTTAAACCCCGTCCTTCCCCTGCTTCCTCCACAAAGAAAAGAAAAATAAAAATACTTAGAGAATCCAGTTCTTAGTGAGGTGTTAATAGCACCCAAGGCACTTGACAGTTGTGAGTCACTTGAATGCATGGGGAAAAGCCCAAAACAACTGGAGGAGGCAAAGGAAACTCGGTTCCTGACCCCCGGTGCTGAGTGCTGTCCTTACTCCAGCAGAGTGGGTGGGAATTGCTCCCCAGAGGCCCCTCAGCTCCAGACTGCCCAACCATCCAGCCGGGCAGCAGCAAGCCCTGCCCAAACCCTGCCCAAACCCTGCCCAAAACCTCCGGGGACTTTGGCCAGTTTGGTTCTGATGTGGCACTGGAGGCCAGGCAGCAGCAGGGTCGTCAAGGGTGTCACTAAGGAAGCAAAAGGCACATCCCTGCCTCTGAGAGTCTTAGAATCAGGGAATCCTGGCATGGTTTGGGCTGGAAAGGACCTTAAAGCTCATCTCGTTCCACCTCCACCCCCCTCAGCAGCTGAGAGACCCTCAGTGCCTGGGGCTCCCTTTTGTCCCCCTCCCTACTCAAACCTCCCTGTTCCTCCACTGCTGGAAAGGGATTCCTAGAGGGTCTTTATTTCAATTATTTGAATGTATCTCTGGTGCCTTGCCAGCCCAGCGTGGTCTCTGCAGCCCCACGCGCTGCCCTGCCCTGCACTCAGCCTCTGTTTGAAAGGGAAAACCAACACAAATCAAACAGCCAGAAGGGCACGGAGCAGGGAAATATGTGCTGCAAGAGCAACTGGAGAGACACGCTCTGAAGTGGAGCCAGGGAGGAGGGGAGGAGGCAATGTGTCACTGCTGCTGGTGGCACAACTTCAGCAGAGTGCTCGTGCCTTGAAATACCCCCAAACCCACCCAGGCTCGGTGCAAGGTGACAAACAACTCCCTGGAAACCTTCCTCCTGCTCCTCTCCGACCTCCAGGGCCGCCCTGACCTCAGCAATGCACATTTGGAGCAACATTTTGCTCCATCTGAGGGCAGGACCTTCAGCATTCCCCTGCCAGCCTCCAGCAGGCTCCAGAACACCTGTGCCAACTCCTCTGCAACTGAGCAGCCTCTGGGCTGCAGGCAGCGACTGCAGGGACAGCCATCCCCCAAACACAGCCTTTTCCTGCCTCCCGAGAGGAGAAAACACCCAGCACCCCCCACTCCTCCCTAACAGCGCCCGGTGAGCAGTCCTGGCAGCAGGGGGGGGTTGTGCACTGTCCTGTCTCTCTGTTCCCTTTGCAAACACAGCACAAACCTGCTGGATGAGCCCCCAGCAGAGTTTTGAGCCCCAGATTCTCTGCCCTGCTTTGCCTGCAGCTGGAACGAGGGACGCTGTCCTGTTTGTGCTTGGCAAGGGACAGAGCCCTGGGGATGCTCTGTGAAATTCGGGCTCCAAGACAGGAACAGCAAAACCCCCCCCGAGCTTTGCTTTTTTTTTGCCATCAAACCCACAAGTTTGGCTCTTCCAGAGGAAAGAGAGGAAGTTCCCAGGGTGGGGAGAAGAAGAGCCCAGAGTCTATAAATACTCACAGGTGTAGCCTGGCAGCCCTGCAGGTGCACAGGAGCTCTCCTGTGAGCTGCTGCTGCCAGGCAGGATCAGCCCTGTGCTCAGCCAAGCCTGCAAAGCGCCGCGGGCTACGGCCACTTCCAGCTGCTCTGCAGGGAGGGAAGGAGCTCCCACAGCTCCCCAGGACCCAGCCCTGGTGCCCAGCACACCTGTGTGCCCTGCCAGGAGCATCCCCCTCGGGGACAGGCACTGGGGCCTTTGCTGCAGCTTCCAAGGGGGTTCTGTGCACTGGAATCAACTTTTCATGAACGTTTCTCCGTTCTGGAGGTTCACTGCTAGGAGTCCACAGGAACAGCTGCAGCTGGGAAGGTGATGCCCAGCCTGATGGGGTCCTTATAAACAAGCTGGCACTGCAGAGCACACCCAGTGCCTTCTCTTCCCTCATCCTCCTCGCTGGAGCATCGACCTGGACAGCAGGGAAGTGAAGAACAGCCCTTGGCTGTGGGACTGAGGACCTGGGGGGTTTCCCAGATTTCCTCTGTGACTTAGGATAGGGCACACAGCATCTCTGTGCTTCAATCCTGCTCTAAAAAGTGGTATTGCTGCTCCACCTCGTAGGGAGGGTAAATCTGGGAGTGGAGAGAGCAAAATGTTCACAGGCTGGTGGGGGCTGCTGCAGAGAAACTGGTGGAAAAGGCAGAGGGAAAATGAAGAGGGAAAACAACAATAATCCCCCTGTGTGAGCAGCACGTTCCAAGCTTGATTACAATAAAAATAATTTCTTTAACACCCACACAGAAAGCTCCAGGCCAGGATTGCTGTTCTCCTCTCTGTCTGGCCCCCAGCACTGTTGGCAGGGCCCTGGGCAGGGCTGGGGCAGGCAGTGTTTAGTCTGCCAGGCACATTCCTGCTCGCTGCTCAAATAAATACAGGATTATTGATGGAGCTCCTTCCCCTCCCCAGCACCAGCCAGAAATGCCACAGTTAGCAAGTGGCTCCTGGGAGCAGCACAGGGAAGGGGCTGGAGGGACCTCGGGGATGGAGGGACAGCCCAGGCTGGAGGGGTTTCTTGTTTAGAAAGGCAGGATCTGCACCAGCTTTGGTGCTCAGGATTTCCATCTGGGATGCTGCCTGTGCTCTCCAGGAACATCCCAGAGAAGTCTGTGTACTCCAGACCCACGCTCCAGAAAATACCAACATTTTTTGCCACAGCAAAGTTATAATGGGAAATATTTTTCCAGAGGAGGAGGAGGGAGAGCAAGAGCAAACCTCACAAAAAGTTGGGTTTTTTTCTGCTTTACAACCAGCCTTAACTTTTCTATTTAGTCCCAGCTTGCAAGACCTTTCCAGCCACTTTCCCTGGGGCACATCCATCAATTTCAACCTATCTGGAACCCGCAGGAGCTTGAGTCAAGTTCCACCTCATCTGGGGGAATTTTTCAGAACCTTCACGGGAAAAGGAGAAAAATGCAAAAGATGCTCAGGGTCTAAGAGCCAGGCTGGATTTGAACTCTCTTAAATCCTTCTGCCCCTTTGAGCCTCAGGTTCAGTCCAAGCAGGAGCTGGAAGCCTGGAGAGGTCAAAGCTGGGGGGGCTCTCAGCTGCTCCCCCAGCCCACACAGCCACCAGGAAAGTGCCACATTGTCCCAAGCTTTTGAGGAGACCAGGCAAAGCCTGATCCAGGGGAAGCACTGCAGGACAGAGCCTGAACTTGGCGGAGTCACAGGCCCAGGAATGGCTTGGGTTGGAAAGGCTCTTAAAGCCCATCCAGTGCCACCCCTGCCGTGGGCAGGGACACCTCCCACTGCCCCAGGCTGCTCCAAACCCTGTCCAGCCTGGCCTTGGACACTGCCAGGGATGAGGCAGACCCTTCCAGGGATGAAGCAGTCCTCACAGGGAGAAGATGCAGCAGGACAAGGTCCTGCACGTTGGCTGCACAAACCCCACGATAATAAAGCGATACTCCACACCGCAGCCCTTTTTCCATTTCACCCTTCACTGGATCATTTTATGCATCTATTCCCATTGCTAATTCAAACTAATTAAAGTATAAAATAGAATAATTTGTGCAATTCCAGAGCTCCCCTCAGCATATTGTGAGTTATGTTTCCTTTCTGTCGGTGCCCGATGCGAGCAGCTCCCGGCCCACCAGACAAACTATTCCAGGAGCAGGCAGGGGGAAGAGGGGAAGCTTAGAGAGCAAGAGGAATCCAAATTTGCTTTGAAATCTCCGAGCTGAGCACCGAGTGTGACATTTCAGATCCCTCCTTCAAGCCCTTTTCCCTCCTGGGAACACCCCTCTCTCCTTTTACTGCTGGTAAGGAAGGCCTGGGTCTGTCTGTCCATCCAGCCAGGAAATCCTGAGCCAGGGCTCTGCAGCATGCCAAACCCAGCCTTGAACGCCAGCATCGCCCACAGGGCTGCACGAGGCTCTGGACAGCCTGGGAAGGTGTCCCTGTCCATGGCAGGGGTGGAAGTGGATGAGCTTTAAGGTCCTTTCCAACCCAAAACATTCTGGGAATCCATGAAGTCAGCCTTTTCAGGCTGGAGCAGGGGTGGTGGCATCAAATCTGGAGGGACATCAGACCCGCCCCCAGCTCCTGAGGATGTCACAGGTCCCTTCACAAACCCCACAGCACTGGGGAGCTGAGCCTCTGTGCCTGTGAATGTGCACGTAAGGGAAATTCTGGAAATACCTCAGGACTGTGGTGGCTCGCCTGGAAATGAAACAATGGCTCTGTGGAAGAGGAGGAATTGGAAAGGGAAGCAAACGCCGAAGCAAACACATGGGAACCCCGTGGCTGTGACTGGCAGGGGAAGAAACAGCCCTAAGACAAAGAAAAACCAAAGCAAAACAAACAAACTGCAGGCAAAGGCAGGCAGCACTTGAAAGGAACAACCACACGAGCAGTGCCTGAACTATCACTCATCTAGGAAAAACACCCCCTGACCCCGAGCTCCCACCGCGGTTCCCCCACTTCTGCCCGGGAAGTTTATTCTTCAAGGATTCCTTACCTCAAAGGCTTCTGCCCTGAGCTGCCCGCGTTTATTCTGTGTCTGGGCAGACGTCCCAGCCGGCTGGGGGGCTGTGGCGAGGCACTGGGACCAGTGTGGCCACCAGCCCGCGAGCCCCAGCAGGGCCAGGGCTCTTCCAGCCTGGCAAGTGCGCTGGCAGCAGGACAGCAGCGGCCAGCAGGTTGTCCCACCTGGCTGGGCTGCGGCTGTTTACCCAGCTGATGTTAATTAACACCTCCTCCTTGTCAGGGAGGTGGTGGTAATGACCTCAGACAAGTTTTTAACGGAATTTCTTAATTACTCCTAATTGACCGCGGGGAGGGAAGGGGGGAAAGGAATTTTGGGAGGGTGGAGCTGTGCAAACAGCCCGCGGGCACAGCCCTTCCTCCAGGGCATCCTGTCCCCATCCCGGGTGCCCTCTCTGTCCCAGCCCCTGGGCACAGGATGAGCAGGTGGAGGAGCCCGCGGCAGGCAGGATTTCAGACACCTCTGGTGGGATTCAGCCGAGCCCTTTTCCCTGTGCCAGTGTTCAAAGTTTGCTGAGATTATGTCCAGCTAACTGGCTGTTCAACTAGCAGATAATGTAGTTAAAAATTTAATCAGTTCATCTTTTCCCTCTTGATGACTCCAGACCCTTTTATCCACATCTCTTGCATTTTTTATCATGTTTTCTCAGTTCTTTTCAGGACACCATCAGTATTTACAGCCCTGCTGCTCCAGGACTGATGGGCTCCCCTGTTTTTCTCAGCCCTCACTCCAGTCCCAGCCTCTCCTAAATCATCTGGGCAGCTCCTGTCTGCCTCCCCCTCACTCAGCATCCAGAGCAAAGCAGTTTTCACAGGACTGACACCTCTCGGGGTTACAGGACAGGGGAATGCACAACAAATTATCCCCGGAGAGCTGCAGCTCCTGGCACGGGGGCACTTGCAAAGCAAATATTTCACTGCTCCCAGAGCAGACTAAAAGACAATTTCTTTACCTAAAGCCACGGTGATGGATGTGGAGAGGGAGGGGGGGATTCAGTCGGTGGAAAAGCAACAGGTCTGGGAATAAATAAGGAGGAGCTGCCACTGCCTCACCTGAGGAGCCCCTGGTCCACAGTCTGGGGTGGAAAGGGCCCTCCTGGGATGCTTCCCTCCCCACTAACACAAGGATATTCCTTCCAGTGAGTATTTCCTGTGAGCCTGTCGATCCTGCTCATTTCAATTCCGTGTCTGCAGCCCTTGATGAGGTGGTGAAATCTTCTGGAGCCGGCAATCCCTGCCCCGGGTTTGATGGAGCTCCTCTCACTCCTGGCTTAAAAAATAGCCAAATTCATTCTTCTGTCGAGAGCTGGGAAAATCTTTGGCCCAGGCTTTGCTGATGCTTTCACGATGCCCGGGCTGCAGCGTGCCCACAGCCCTGCCAGGGTGGGCTGGGCTGCCTGGGGGGAGTGGGAGCCACGGCAGAGCTGCTGCCCCGGGGAGCAGAGGGGGCTCCTGCAGCCTTGGGGCCATCAAATCACCCTCATCCCGCAGGATTGATCCAGCTGGAGCTTGCAGACATTGAAACAACCCAGCTGCCTCGCTGACACCCAGACAATTAATGCTCAGGGCTGAATTACTGAGCCATTTCCCCTCAGCATCACCAGCACCTCTCCTGTGAGCCCCAGTCCTTCCCTCTGCAGGGAGGAAGCCAGAGAAGATTTTCTGCACGTGCAGGGGTGGTTGGTGTGGGCTCTGTGACAGACCCAGTGACAAAATGGGAATTTTGTAACCAGGGGGCTTTGGTGGCCTCACATTTGTCATGCATTGCCATTAACCCCTCACCTGCTGTTTGATCAGCCCTGGGTGCACCCCCACGTCTCACCCGTGGCCAGTGAAGCAGCAACGTGACCAATTCCACTTCAGTATTTTATTTTTGTGGGGTTTTTGGGTTTTTTTCCCCCCGATAGAAACTGTTAATTGAGTTTGTCTGTGAAAAGTGAGGCAGCTCACACTGGGCAGTGGCTGAGAAGAGCCATGGTCCCCTCACTGTGGCCGTGCTGGTCCCCCCAACACGGACCCACCACAGAACCCATGGTGAATTTGGGGACAGGACCCAAAAACTGGGATTTTGGGGAGAGTAACTCTGCCAGCACACGCCAGACCCACTGCTATTCCCACCCTGGAACCCCACCCATCTCCCCTGCAATGCCACCCATCTCCATCACCTCCATCACCTCCATCACCTCCATCACCTCCATCACCTCCATCACCTCCATCATCTCCATCACCTCCATCACCTCCATCATCTCCATCCCCTCCATCACCTCCATCACCTCCATCACCTCCATCATCTCCATCACCTCCATCACCTCCATCATCTCCATCATCTCCATCCAGCTCTCCCTGAGCCTTGCTCAGCCTGTGTGCAGAAATGGGCTTTGTTTGCTCCACCAACACTGAGAATTAATCCCTGCTTTAAACAGTGTCAGAACCACTTCTCTTTTCCCCTGAGTGTTTGAAGCCAGGTGCTGCAGGAAGGGAACCTGAAAGGGCTCCTAATAACAACCCTTAAACCAAGTGGTTCCAGAACTCCCAGTGCCTGGAAGCAAAAAGTTTCTTTATTCCTCTCTCCCCCGGATTGGGCTGTGCAACTGTTGCTTCTGTGCTTTGTGGGAGTGAAATCAAATGTCAAATATTCTGCTTTGGAAGGAGCTGGCAGCCAGACATGAAAGGCTCAGGGAGAGCTCAAAAAAAGAGGGAGGAAAAAACTGGAGCAAAGCACAGACAGGGCTGGGACAGGAGCCAGGGGAGTGGGGAGGGCTGTGCCTACAGCCACAGCTCCAGATCTGAGCAGGGAGAGGCTCTTTTCCCTGCATTTCAGCACAAAGCTGGTCCTGGCTGCTGCCTGCACAGAAGGGAGGTGGGCTGGGTGCCCAGGAGCTCCATCCTTTGTGGGCAGCATCCCCACGGCCCCGCTCCCTCGGCACGACCCCGGCGCTGCGCCCAGATCCCACCCCAGGGCTGCCCCCCAGCCCAGAGGAGCTCAGGAGGTGCCACCAGCTCTGCTGGGGAGCACCTTCCTCAGTAAAATCCACAAACCCCAGCCCGTTTCTCGGGAGCTGTGCCTGGACAGGCACTGGCCTGTTTCTGTCTCAGCAGACGTTCAAACCCCCGGCTCTGGACCATCCTCCCCACGCTGACGTGCAGCACGGCCCTGCTAGGAGCAGCTGCTCTCAGTGGCAGCATTTTGGTTTGTTCTCAATTCCCAGCCTTCAGAGGCCGTTTTTTTTGCTGTATATTCTCACTCCTTCTGAGGGCACCTCCCACCATTTACAGCCTCAGCCCTCTGGAGCTGCTGGACCTCTCTCCTCCTCTCGCTGCTGACCCCTTTTCAATCATCAGCCTCCTTTACAGAGAACCCGGGGAAAAATATATTCTTGGCTGCACGTTGCTGCACTATCACATTGCCAGGATGGGGTCACAGGAGCTGACAAGATCCACATGCATGGGGTGCTGGGATTTCGGGACCCAGAGCACGCATTGCTGCGAGGGCAACAGGCAAATCCTGGGGCAAATCCTGCAAGGAATGAGAGGCAACAGCCCCCAGCTCCTGGAGTCTCCCCAAGGCAGAGCCGTGGCTGAAAATGGAATTAATGTTCCAGGAATATTCTATTATTTGCTAATTCTCTTCACATCTTTTTGTTTCACAATTAAGCAAATTAGTGCTTTGATGAATATTAAGACGCTCTTGCCTCATAAAAGATGAGTTAGAGGCATTCCCCCTGGATTTTGCTCCTAATGAAAACAGTTCCTCAACTGTTTGAGATCCACACTGGGTCGTCTCCTCCCTGGTGGGAGCATGGGCAGCACGTGGCTCCTGCACAAAGTGACCAAGCACTAACATTTGAATAAAATAATTCAGTTGCAAAGGTTGCACAGATCCTCATTATGGCCATCTAATCCCAGCCCAAGCTGCGATGGGATCTGAAATTGTGGCTGCTCATGCAAGTGTCTATCCCTGAGTGGCTCTAACAAGCACAAAATGCCTTCCTCAGCCTCAGGGATTCGCTCACTCGAGGCTTTTAGCAGCGAGAAGACTTTGCCCTCTTCTAAAACATTTCTTCCCTGCTTTCAAATGACTTTATAACCAAGGAAAGGATTTCCCAATTTTTTTCTTTTCTTGCTGTAGGTTAGAAAAACCTACAGTTCTGCTGGCTCTGGGAGGAGCTGGGAGCTCCCAGTGCAAGGTCCAAGGAGCGCTGCTCTCTACCTCGGTCAGAACATCCCTGATCACACCAGGATCAGAGCAGGTGGAAAGCTGTCAGTGACCAGGGCTTCGCTCCACACAGAACAATTTGACAGCCTCCAGACACCTCCAGCTGCAGCCCCTCTCCTGCCTCCAGCTCCCACGAGGCAGCAGCCCTATGATCTGAATCCCCCAGTCGTGAGGAACAGCCAGGAAAACGCTCAGCAGAGCCAGTTGGAAATCTGACTGCTGGGGGCTCCGTGTGCTTCTGTGCCTCAGAGAAGAACAGAAGGCCCCAGGTTATTGACATCATTCTGGCTGCCCCAGCCCCAGCCTCCCGTGGACTGCCAGCCATCAATTCCCATCATAATCACTTGGGCTGTGCTTTTTCGGGGTGGGCAGCACCCCGGGGCAGGAGCAGAGCCAGGTTAATGGGGCTTGGTCCCCCCTCGGTGCAGCAGCAGCACTCACTGGCAGCCCCTGCAAACAGGCTGGTAAATAACTGAACAAACAAGGAAATCCAGAGAGGAATGAAGCCACCATCAGCTCAGCCATTTCAGGAAGAATTTGCTCACAGAAAGGGCGGTCAGGCCTTGGCAGGGGCTGCACAGGGGGGTTTGGACTCCCCAGCCCTGGGGGTGCCCAAGGAATGCTGGATGTGGCACTCAGTGCTCTGGGCTGGGGATGAGCTGGGGACTGGGGAGGGAATCGATGATCCTGGAGGGATTTTCCAGCCTCAGGGATTCTGGGATTCTGTGCTCAAGGGTGCTCCCAGACAAACCCGTGCAGAGCCTCAGCCTGCCAGCCCCACTGCAGGGGCAGCAGCCTGGATCCCTGCGGCTCAGCACTGAGGCAGGAATGGCTCAGAGCCCCAAACCAGCTCCGTTCCCATCACTTCCAGCCACGAACAGGCAGGCACAACTCCCCCCCAAGCACTGATGCCAATCTCTGCTCGGGGGCAGAAAAACCCGAGCTCCTCCTGGCGCTCCAACCCGTCTGCCCATGCCGGCAGCAGGGGGCTGAGCTCCAGAGCACAGTCCTGAGGGCAGGGAGCCGGGACCCCGCGGGCAGGGGAGCAGGCACTCACCTGGCGCTCTGCCATGACGTACAGGTACTTGTGGTCGGTGGAGAAGGCCATGTCCCGCAGCACCGGGCTCCCGTCCTTGAACACCGTCAGCACCTCGTACTGGACCCCGCCCTGCGGAGGGCCGTCCGCGCGGATCTGCGGGCAGCAAACACACGTCAGGGGGGGCCTCACAGACACCAAATCCCGGCTCCATTCTGGGGGGCGGCGGGGCGAGGGGAGGAGGAGGAGGACAAGGTAGGAAAAGGAATGAATTCGAAAATCCGAGCTCCAAACTGGAGATGGAGCAGAGGCAGCAGGCAGCGCGTGGGAGCAGGAGCTGGAGCGAAGGTTCCATCTCCACTGGAGCCAATGTGGTTTTGCCAATCCAGGAGAAATAATGAGAGAGTTTTGTGGCTGCAAGGCGAGCACAGAGACCGCCAGTGAGCTATGACTGACCATCCGGGGGGAAGGAAAATTGTAAACTTTTAAGATTCTTTCTAAAATAAGCCTGAAAGGAGACCACAAAACTCTACAGCCAACAGCAAAGCCAAGATACTGTAGAGGTATTTTTAAATTCTCTAGACACCCATAGAATGACACTTGGATAATCTCCATCACCTCTTCCTGCCACGGAATCCTCCTGGAGCATCATCCCTGCTTAAAAGCTGGAGATGCTGCTGCCACTTTCCTGTCTGCAGGATTCAGTGAGGCAAAGCCAGCCCAGCCCGTTCTGCTGAGCGAGCGGAGCTCTGACACAGCACCACACGGTCCGTTCAGCTCGGGCTCCAAGCATCCCTCCATCCCTCCAGAACAACTCGCTGCTCCCGCAGGAAAACCTGCCCAGGCTGTGACAAACCCCATCCCTGCCAGCAGCCGCTGCTGCGGAGGAAACGCCTTCTCTTCCCAAAGTTAATAATTGATGGCCTCGGGGGCTGCGCGAGGGGCAGGCAGGAGGATAAACAAACTCTTTACATTGGCTTTCCCAGCAGGATTTGCAGATTTGGAGATCCGCCGGATGGCAACGCGGTGTGCGCGGGGCTGGGGGAGCCAAGGGCTCGCAGCGACAGCGGGAGGCCAGGGAGCGGAACGTGCCGGGAATTGCCGGGATGTGCCGGGGATGTGCCGGGGATGTGCCCGGAATGTGCCGGGAATGTGCCGGGGATTGCCGGGAATGTGCCGGGAATGTGCCGGGATGTGCCGGGGATGTGCCGGGATGTGCCGGGAATGTGCCGGGAATGTGCCGGGATGTGCCGGGAATTGCCGGGGATGTGCCGGGGATGTGCCGGGATGTGCCGGGCATTGCCGGGCATTGCCGGGAATGTCTTGCCGCCCACCCGGGAGAGGGAACGCGGCCCTGGGAAAGCCTCTTGCCCCAGAGGTGCCGTCTGCTCCAGCCGCACGCCGGGCTGTGCTGCCCCAGCCCTCTTTGCTGCCCCGTTATCCCCGACCTGGCTGCAAAACGGAGCAAAAGGCAGGAAAACCCGAAGCCCAAACCTTCGGAAGAGGCAGGAGGGAGCACAGAAAGGGCTGGCTCTTTTTTCTGGTTCATGTCCCCAGGAGGGAAGAGAGCAGGTTGTTAAGCATCTTATGATTTAGCTGAGAAATGAACCACCCCAGCTGGAAATACCCGGAGATCTTCACACTCCGAGAGCAGAGACGCTCCCCTGCACCTTCCTCCGAATAAATCCTCCCCTTGGAGAGAGCCCCGGTGCCTCCTGCCATGTGCAGACACCTTGGGTACACACAAACACATTTATTTTCTGGATTTCTCTCTTTTTCCCTTTACCTCCTGAGTGCTCAGTGCGGTGAAAGAACATCAGGTGGGAATGTGAGTGGTCTGTTGAACACCCACAGCCAGGCACAGGAGCCTCTGGCGGGATTAAGCTGCCAGCCCAAGCCTGCCTCAAAAGCCCTGAATTTTCAGAAAGCAAAATCCCCCGAAAGGCAGAAGGTCAAATCCTGCTTTAATCCCACCTTGTGAGAATTAGGACCGTCACAGCCCCCGTGAAATACCGAGAATTAGAGGCAGATTCACACCAGTATGAGCCCGCTGCCTTACTGGGTGTTGCCACCTGAGTCACCCACGCTGCTTTGGGAGCCACCAGCCTGCACCAGGGACGGGGGGACAAAAATCACCTGGGGAATAAACAGCAGGAACACTGGGCTGTCAGGGATCCACAGCCAGCACCATGCAAACGCCTGATTAATGGCCAGACGGGAATGGGAGCCCGGACATGAAGGATCAGCAGCCTTTGTGAAAAACAACTGTTTTCCAGAGTTCCCTCGGGGCACCGGCAGCTCGTTAAATTGAGCTTCTTTCTAGTAATGAGGTCAGACAGGGCTAATAAAGAGAGATACCACTGGACAAGCCTGGTGCAGACCAATTCCAACTGGGAATTGCAGCTCTGGGCTGGAGACCCCACCGAGGGCCCGATGGCTCCTCCAGCCGGGATGAGGGCTTGGAGCTGTGCCTGGAACGGGAGCCCCGGGACACAGCACGGGGTGCGGGGTGCTGCCTGCACCCTCCGGCCCCCACAGAGGCCAGGGAGCAGCCCTGGGGCTCTCAGGGACTCTGTCACGCTCAGGTGGCTCAGGGCACAGGACAAGGGGACAGCAGAGCCCGCTGCCCCCCTCCCTGGGTGGGGGCTGAACCCCCAGAGCCCCCAGAGCCCCCTGCCCACAGCCCAGGGCCGAGGGGCACCCACTGACACCGGGATGCTCCGCTGCATCTCTTGCTCAGGGCTCGGTTTCCATGGCAACAAATGATGATGTCAGAGAAGAGCGATGATTCCTGTGGACGAGGAAGAAGAAAGGGATCATCTCACACCGCAGGAAGCTTCTTGTTGACGTTTGGAGAGGGAAATAATTCCTCTGCCTCACGTGTGGGTGCCCTCCCGGGGCCTGACAGCTCCTGGGCTGTCCCTGGAGCAGCGGCGTGGGACGGACCTTGCCCCTCCAGGCTCACCCCGAGCCCAGGGCTGGGCCTGGCACGGCCAGGGGGGAGAGGGGAGCAGGGGCACGGGGCTGGGCTCCAGTGGTCCTGTTGGTTCTGTCCCCTCACTCTCCCAGTTTCCTCTCCTGACAGGGAAGGGCTCAGGAGAGGGGCGCAGAGGGAAGCAGGGTCGGGGTGAGTGGGGCACAGGTGTGGGGAGAGGCACCTCAGCGAGCTGGAAACCGAGGTCAGAGGGACAGCAGAGCCCAGGAGGACACACCAAGGCTGCCACTGAACCCGAGGAGCTGCCAGGGCCAGATCCAGCCCTCCCCTCCTGCTGGATGTTTACAAATCTCTCCTGAGAAGTGCCTAATGACATAATCTGCAAATCCAAACTCATCCCTGGCTCGCAGGGCCGTCGGCAGCCCCTCGTGGAGGAGCAGGATGTGCTGGGTGCAGGGAGCTGCAGCCCCGCAGAGCCGGGCTCACGCTGAGCTCTCTAATACCCCCACAATGCAGCTGCGGGCTAAGCTGGGCTTTATCACCAGAGATTAGCAAAATACCACATTGTGCACCATGTAGGAGCCACTCAAGGATCTAATCTGACACGAAGCTCCACCACACCTCTGGCTAGAAAGTTCCCCCCAGGTGTTCTGCCCAGCCAGTGCCCGTGGTGGGATATCTCTGCACTCCCTTCCAGCCCCTCCCAGCAGGCTCCCATTAGAAGACATCGAAGCTCTTTGTAGGAACTTTCCATGATTAAATTACCTGTCTGTTTTCATTAGGGGTGTTTCCACGAGGCTGACTCATGATGGAATTCCTGACGCCAGAAAAAACAGCTGAATAAGTCCATGCATGAGGGGACTGATTCCCCAGCCTGGATCCTGCAGCAAGGCCACCCATTAACTCCTGGAGAGCTGCAGCTCCTCCCCACGTCTGCAGGTGCCTGATGGGCCCCAAAGCACTTTGGGCTTCCATGTGGAAAGAGCCAGGGAGGCAATGGAGGGGCTCCTGAGAGGACTCCCAGGGCCAGGAGCAGCAGGCACTGCCTGAACTTGCTGATTTTTGTAATGGCACTGAAGTGAAAAGCTGGGCCTGTGTGATACTCCTGGAAGAGCAACCAGGGAAGGCTTCCTGCCTGTGGCAAGTGGCTGCAGCCTGCCTGGGCCACAGCAGAGACCTGAACACTCAGTCTTAGCATTTCTGAGTGTGAGCTCACCTCCAGGGAAGGCCAGAGAGGTTTCGAAGCACACAACAAATTAAAAAGCACAGTTCCTTCCCTGTTAAAGCTCAAACCACACTCAACAGGCTGTTGCACCAAATAAATTGCGGATGTCCCATCCCTGGAGGTGCCCAAGGCCAGGTTGGACAGGTGTCCCTGCCATGGGACAAGATGAGCTTTAAACCATTCTGTGACCCCATGATCTGGTTCAGTGCCCTGGCTAAGGACACCCAGCTGCCACACCAAGGCCAAGGAGCAGCTTTGGGGTGCACCCACAATGTTGGATCTGCCAGGAGAAGAGATTCCATGAACATTTCTTCCATGAACACAGCTCTTCCCATTCCCACGAGGAAAGAGATGGGGAGAAGGATCCCTTGCTGCCTTTCTGCAGGCTTCGGGAGGGGAAGGAGCCAATCACTGGGGTGAGGCAGCAGCTCAGACATCCTGACAGGACAAACCCTTAAGAGAAACTGCCACTGGAGAGGTTCTTTCCTTCTCCAGGCCTTTATTTCCTTGTCCCATCCTTCTGCTCCCTCCACCCTGTGCGGAGCTGATGCTGCAGGATGAAGCAGGCAGGATGGTGCAGAGGCACCATGCAGAGCCTAATCAGCAGCCCCGTGTCTTTAATTTATTACTGCATGAGAGGCTCGTTTAGAACAAAGCTGCCAGTTCGGGAGATCATTCCTTGAAAAGACTTTTTATTTGAAAAGCTGTCAGCTCACACCTTGTCACAGCCCTACTTGCAGCAGCAGAACTTTAATAACATGCCACCTCATGCAAATGAGCTGCTAATTAATTAAGTAGTATTCTTCCGGGGATGGATTCATTAGAATGAAATTTGGGCTGGTGAGGTTGGATTGCTTTGGATGGTGCTTTAAATCAGCAGCATTGTCTTTTCCTGGAGGCCCAGCTCTCCCTCCCACCCAGGGGGAAGCTCCTTCCCATTCTGTGCCCCCAGGAAGGCTCTGCACACCCTGCTGCTGGAACCAACCACTGCAAGGCACAGACCAGCCCTCAATCAGCTAAAACCAGCAGTGAGATGTAGAAAATGATGTATGAGGTGCCCAAAAGGTTTTCCTCTGTAGTGCTGAGGAAATCCAGTGCAGGAGAGGGCTCAATACAAAAGCAGGAGGTAAAGACTATTAATCTGGGGGGCTCCAGGGATCAGGGAGTGCTGAGAAGGAGCAGAGCTGCTTTCTTCTGGAGCACTTGTTGCAAAGACACAATTGCTGGGGGTCCAGGGCCAGCAGCCTTGCACCTTCCAGCAGCATCAAATACAACCCTCACAAGGTGGGAGCTGTCAGGGTCCTGGGGGCTTCCTGCCCAGGAGGAGGAGAGCTCAGGGCACAAACCCTGTCCTCTCTCACCTGCCCCAGTGAAGAGCCCCAGGGAGCAGGGACGTCCTTTCCCTCTGTTCAGCTCTAATCCCCTTCTCCCTTTACCCTCCTGTCTGATTTTTGAGGAGGTGTCCTGGTGCTTCTCTGGGCACTGGGAGTCATTGTTAACAGCACTGCTCTGCTCCAGGCTTTACATTCTGGCACCGAGCACGGAAACCATCAGAGGGGTGAAGCTTTGGCCTCCCAGGGGCAGGAACGAGGTGGGTGTTGCTGTGCCACAGGCTCTGCACGCTGCTCCTCAGCCTCACCCCTGCTGCTCCTGCTCTGTGCAGCTTCAGTCCAGCTCCTGCCCCTCCAGCTGGGAAGCAAAGGCAAGCACAGGCGAGGAAAGAGTGGGACAGCTCCAGCAGCAGGCAGAGAGGGGTTTTTGTTGCTAAAGCATCCTGCTCTCCGTGGCCCTGGCAGCCTGGAGCAGGGGGCACTGCAGGGTTAGCTGGGTGAACTCACCCCAGGCTGCCCTTCAGCCCCCTGGGGGACACAAACCCTGGGTCATTCCCTGCCTTTTCCCACTCTTTGCCCTCGTCCTCCCCTTTGCCCCGGCCCAAAGCTGGGCTTGGTGAACCCAAAGGGACACGTGAGCCAGGACAGAAAGCCACAACTCCCTGGCTCTGCCTGCAGGACACACTTAGGGATGGAGGGAGGCGTGAGTAGCATTTGGGGAGTGAATAACAGCCCAAGTGAAGGAAAACAGGGCTGAGTGCTGAGCCTCAGCCTCTGTGATGGACAGAAAACACGAGAGCAAGCCCAGAGCTGGTGTTGCTCTGGCGTTATTTAGGGCGAGGGAGGTACCAGGTATCTGCTTGTCACAAACCATTTGCAGCTCTTGCCCAAAGCCCCCAAAATAGCCCTGCATCTGTGTTATCTGTCCACACCTCACCTGTGCCCTTCCAGCTGAATAATCCTGCACAGCTCCGTGTCAGGCTCTCCCTCCCCACGAACATCCTCCTCCAGCACTGCATTTCACAGCTGAAGGGATTGGTCTTGCTTAGTTTGCTTTGTTGACCTTGAGTGGCCATGTAAAATGGCATCAAAAGCCACTTAGACAAGACTGTCTAATGTGAAGTCTGCTCTAAACGAGCTTCAGTGAGTCGTGATTCTCCCCAAGGAGGAAAAAACTAAATGACTGTCAAAAATTGCCACACAAAAGCCCTGTTTCTCCAAAGCCACGGCTTCCAGCTGATCAGGTGGGAGCCACAGAGTTCCTCAGGAAATATTATTCTCTTTCCTTTTTGAAAACATCATGTAAGTAATATGTTTCAAATGGCTTCGATTTCCTGCCCAGCACCTCCCGGGAGTGCTGGAACATGAGCCAAACCCGGAGCCGCCGAAGGCCAAAACCCAGAAGGAAATAAGAGAATCTAAATTTTATTGTCTTTGGGGTTTGTAAACCTGTGGATAAATCCTGCCTGGTGGTTCTGCGCCGCTCCAGGTCAGGCAGGAGCGATCAGGTGAACAAGGAGGCCGTGCATATTTTTGGTTTCACTTGTGCATGCAGAGCCAGTCATGTGTTACTGATCAGATCTAACCTTGCTCGGGCAGAGGATGTGAGAAAATTACAGAGCGCTCAGCTTAGCTCAAATCCCGGGAAATGAGTCTCTCCCACGTGGCTGCTGCTCCCCAGGTCTCTCCTGCCCAGCAGCACACAGAGCTGCAGGTGGCTGTGGGCATTTTTTGGTCACGGATTGGGGCAGCCTCACAAAGGACTGAGTCTGTCCCCAGCCCGCCCCGGACAGGGGCTGGCCTTGGCCGCAGGGGCAGCCCTGCAGGGAGGTCGTGTGAGGACACAGAGCCCCGGGCAAGCTGGCACTGCCCCGGGGCTCCCTTCAGCCCTCCCCTGCCCTGCAGCCGGGCTGGGAGGTGGGCAAACTCAGAGCAGGGCCAGGCTCCGTGTTCGGGGCTGCTTCATCATCTCTGGGCACGCAGGAGCTGCAGCAAATGTGCTTCCTGCAGGAAGGCACCACACAGGACCAACAGGGCTGGCTGGGGCCCAGGGACATTTGCTGGTACATTCCCTGTCCTGGAAGCATTAAAGACTCCTGATGGGAGGCTCTACAATATATATCCATGGGGCTGAACCTCTCCCTGTCTGCTCATTCATGGCCCAGTGACAGAGGTTTGAGGTAGCTCAGGTTCCTGGTGTGTGAGGAAAGCTCCTCCTGCCCATCTGAGCTGCTTCCCCAGTGCTATTCTGGGGCAGATCAAGGATAAAAATAAAAATAAAAGGCAAAATCTCTTCCATCTCCGCACTGTAACTCCCTAAGCCTTCGGCACATGCCCTTTCCAGCATCTCAGAATTAATCAGCAGATAAGCAGATGAACTGGCTCTGAATAATCTGTGTATGCAACACATGGAACGCTGCTCAGCACGGCCCTGAACGCTGTGGGATTTGCTGGGCTGGGCTCAGAGCACACGTCTGTCCCTGTCCCTGTGTCCCTGTCCCTGTCCCTGCCCCTCTGTCCCTGTCCCTGTGTCCCTGGCCCTGTGTCCCTGTCCCTGTCCCTGTCCCTGTGTCCCTGCCCCTCTGGCCCTGTCCCTGTCCCTGCTCTGCGCCGGGCAGGAGGGAGGGTGGCAGGAGCAGCTTGCTGGTCCTCAAATACCCAAATTCAGAGTTTAATTTCAAATTCAGCTGGGGGAGCAGAGGCACCTGCAGGAGTTGGTAACTCTGAAGCAGTCAGGACTCAGGGCTGGCTTTGACACCTGAAGCACTGTGAAATTCCCTGCAGGGAGGGAAGGGAGGAGGGAGGGGAAAAGGGGCTGCGGCTGCAGGACTGGGGCTGAAAATGGGTTTGGAACATAGGAGCAGCACAATCTGAACGCCCTGGTCCAGCGGGACACAGCAGCCTGAGCCTGGCTTTGTGCTGAAAGGTTTTGCTTGTAGTTCCTGAGCAGAGGAGGAGGTGGAACGGAGCTGCCCCAGAGCTGCCAAACCCCTCAGGAGCAGGACAGGGGCAGCTCTGCCCCCAGGCCCTGCTGTGGCTCCCCCAGCAGCCAGCAGAGCTAATCCCCCCTGTACCCATGGCCCAGAACCAGCAGCAGGAGATGGGCTCGGGCTGGGTGCAGGGGTGGGAGAGACAAAGCTCCAGCACATTCCTGCTCTCGCTTCCATAATTGACCTGTAGATAAACACATGGCTTCCTCCTTAATCCCCTGCAGCCTCATGAACATCAGCCGCGCTAAATTTTTCATGTAATTAAGAGAAAAACCCTAATCCAGTGTAATTAGCTCCCTGATTGCCAACGTCAGGCAGCAAAGCAGTGTTTGAACAGCAATTCAGGTCTAGCTGGTTAGGCAAATACTGCGTGTGTGGTTCAGTAATTCAACACTGGAACGGCTCCCCCCGTGCTGTCCTCTCGGGCTGCTTCCCCAAACAGCTCTAAGGGCTTTCATTACTGCAAGAGGCCTCATCTCCCCCAGACTGCTGCTCCAGCCACCTGCAGCTACAGCCCCGAGGGCTGGGCATGAAACAAGGCCAGCAGTTCGCCCAGAAGCCCCTCTGTGCTGATGCTGGAGTGGCACCCCCACCCCCTGTGCATCCGGCAGTGGTCACACGGAGATTTTGGGACAGCACCACCCCTGCCTGCCTAAATTCAGCATCTGAGAGTCACAGCTGAGGCCCTGATGGAGAAAGAGTCTCCCCGTGAGGGATGCTCAGCACCAACACCACAACCTGGCAGAGCTGGAGGCGACCACACCTACGAGGGGTTTTATGGTGCAGATCAAAATTGATCCCAGCGACCGAGCCCTGACGGCTTGCAGGGATATTTTTCTCTTTCATTCATATACATGAAGGCAAAATTTTAACAGTGAAATGTTCGAATTTTGGGAAGGGGAAGCAGATGGGAGAGGAACAGAGAACGTGGATGTGTGTGCCAACGGGGAGGCAGAGAAACCAAGAAAGCACAGAGAGAAGACACCTTCACTTAACCATTTCATCATCCCCAGCAACAAGGAGCTGAGCTGCTGCAGCCACTGCCAAATATTTCTATTTCCCTTTCTTTCAAACCACAGACACCTCCAGCTCGCAGCAGTCACACCTTCACCTTCAGGCTCAATACCAGCCTCCTGAAACACTGGTTTGAAAGCGATATTATTGTAGGAGTATTTGCTGGACTGCCTCAAGGAGGACTTTATTCCTCATCCTAGGCAGTGTCAGGAAGGGTTTTTCTGCTTTTGGAAGAAGGTCTTGGTCTCTGTTTTGCCAGTTTTGGTTGCTGCTGCTGTAGAGGCTGAGATTTTGTGCCTGGGAGACTGCAGAGCCCCAGAACCAGCCCCGCTGTGTGAGGAGCAAGCTCAGAACCATCACCCAGCCCCGGCCTCGCAGCCTGATTCCCTGCAGGACACTGGTGTCCCTGCTGGGGCAGCTCAGAGCCAGCCCTGGGCGTTTGGGCAGCTCTGACTGTCAGTTCTGGCAGAGGCTGTGCCTGGCTCCCCCTCTGGGTCCCAGCCCTGCTCCTCTGCCCCAGGAACAGACCAGCAGCGAGCAGAGCAGGCTGCTCCTTTGTAGCAAAGCCAGGGAGGTTTCTTTAGACAAAAATGAGTGAAAATTTATCAATTCAAAGCTCCTTTTAAAGGGAAGCCCCTGAGGACAGCGAGCCCAGATGCTTGCTAGCCTTGCTAAGCCAACTCCTGCTCCTGCCTGCCTTTGGACACGGGCTGTGCTCCACGGGCAGCACTGGGGGAGAAGCAGGCTGGGGCAGAGCCTCCTGCCTGGATGGCAGCACATCAAGATGGATTTCAGCAGCAGCAGCAGGGATCTGGCACAGTCTGGTGCTCTGCCATCGTTCCCTTTGCAAGGAGACAGCACTTCCAGCCAAAACCCCCCCTGTCCCTCAGTGCCTCGCAGAGGAGCTGCTCAGAGCCCGTCCCACAGCTCCTGGGACCGTGTTCCCCAAGGCAGGGCTGGGATCCCGTGTCTCCCCCCTCCTCGCTCTGGCAGGGGCTGGGAAGCTGCAGGCACACCCCAAAGTGCATTTCCAGCCCCCCAGGCAGGCGCTGTGCTCTCCCTTCCCCCCTGACCAGGGACAGGCTGCTGCATTCCAGACAGGAGATCCCATTTGCGCACCGGGGCCGTCACTGGATGGGATTTTGCTGTCTCCCAGGAGTTACTGCAGCTTTGGGGACATTCTTCCTGCCCACAGCCCCAGGACAGAGTGCCCCTGACACGTGAGTCTGTGCTGGCTGCTCTGCGGGGTCTTTGCCTTGAATCCAGTGCAAACTCCTCTCTCCATCTCCCAAGTCTGCCCAAAGCCAGGCATCCTAAGGCTCCCTGGGGAGCTGTGAGGTGATGAAAGGAGCTGGAGGCAGCTCTGTAGGGGCTGGATGATTTTTTTTCCCTCTTTTGCCCATCTCACATCCATCAATGCCCAACTGGGAGAGCAGCCCTGGACTGGTCAGACTGGGAGCTGGGACTGAGGCACCCACTGGGGACGTGCAGCAGCATCCCAGAGGTGTCTGCTGCTGGCTCTCAGGTGACAAAGCTGCAGCAGAGCCACAGCCCAGCGGGCTGGGGGTGTTCTCAGCCTCTGTTTCTCCAGGGGATGGTGGGAGTGTCTCCAGCCAGGCCCAGGAATCTCGGGAGCCTTGGCATTCACGTTAGTGAGCACTGGCAGGAGATTTGCAGCCAGGCAGGGAGAGGTGTCAGGGGTGCTGGAAGGGGCAGAGGGAGGTGTTGGGAGGAAAGGGAGCTGCTCACAGTCACCTCCAGACAGCTTTGAAGTCACCTGAGGGACACTGCTGGGGCCTGAGGCTCCTGTTTTCCATGCCCTGCCCCCAGAAGCCGCAGTTCTAACAAGGGGGGTTGTTTGAATTGCTCTCACTAAAAACAGAGCAGGTATCAAATGTTCCTAAAGCTTTCAGAACAAGAGCTATAAACTGAGCCAAGGCTCAGAACTGATAGGGAAAGTTACCTTCCAGGACAGATTTTCCCAGTGAGGGAGTGCTGGCAGCCACGGCAGCCTCTGTGCACGAGGCCACTGCTCCATGGCAGAGGAGCTGAGCTCCTTCTTGCCTTTCTCTTCCCTTTGCTCCAGAAGCAGCACAGCTCCCCCTCCACATCCACACATCTGCAGAGAGTAATCTGCTACTGATTCCAGGCCTCGTGCTTTGTCACTGTCATGATTTATTGCTTGTGTCATGGCTTGCGCTCAGCTGTGAGGAAATCTTGCCACGACCTAAAACCACGAGACTCCAATTTTCCTGGTGTTGGAGGCCTCTGGCCTGGCCAGTCCAACCCACCAGGTATTTCCCTGCCTCTTCCTGCAGTTTGTGCTTCCAGAGCCTGGCTGGGAGCTGGGTGCTGCTCTGAGCATCAGGAGTGCTGTGGTTTGTGCCTTCACCAAAGGGCTGCGGCAGCCGCCACAGCCCCTGCTCCCGAGGGGTTCTGTGCCTTCAACATTTATTCTAAAGCAGCTTCAAACCCTCCGGTTTTCATTATTAATACGACTCCTTTCATCAGAGTCCACTCATCTTTTTGCTTTCTATTTCTGCCTCTACCCTTTCATTGTTTCCCTGGTGCTTCCGTGGGAATGGCACCGAGCCCCCGCCCCGGCGGCCGCGGCAGCGCCCGCTCCCTTCCAGCAGCAGGAATTTATTCCATCAAAGCTTCCTCCTGGAACCCAGGGCTTGTTGTGGGGCTCCCCCGCCCCTTTCGTTTTAATTCCATCTGTATTTAATCCCAGACAAACACAAACAACAATCTCAGCTCCCTAAGGCCATCGCTTTCTAAATCAGTTACAGCCAACTCCAATTAGCAGGCAGGCAACATGAGCAGCTCCCTACGCCCCTGGATCTTTGGGAACGAGCCAGCCCAGAAGGTCTTTTTCCCCAGACTGTCCCTTTTTTCCTTCTGAAGGACTTGCACCATCATTAGAGTCACAGGCTCTGCAAGATAAAACACCCTCCCCTTTGCTTCTGCCACCGCGGGGATGATGTTCCGTGGCCTCATTAATGCTGTTTGTGCTTCTGTGCTCCAACACCTGAGTCTACCTGCAGGCTTTGATTTATAAGAGGATCCCAAAGGCTCTACAAGTGCTGCAGAGAGACTTTATCGGTCACTTTAGCTTCCCTCTTAGCCTGCACTTGAAACTGCTTCTTAACAGCCTCTCTAAGCCGGGCTGAGGAGAGGCAGCAAAGCCAGCTCCTGCCAGGCACAAACCTGTCCCTTCTCAGGGCATGGGAGGACCTCTCAGAGATACCCTGGGGAAGCCTCTCCCTTCTCAGGCCATGACAGCATCTCCTGGAGTTACCCTGGGGAAGGAGCCAGCCCTCAGAGGAGCTCACCACATCCAACAGGCACAGCCCATGGAATTACTTGGTTGAAGCTGGCTGTGAGCTCACCATCCTCAGATTGTTTTGGTGGGAATTGTCTGACCCTGCAGGCTGGTGGGATTTTCCTGGCATTACCCAGACAGGCACTTGTTCTTCAGGGCTCAGAGCTGGTGGTGTCCCCTGCTCTGCCAGGGCTCTGCTGGGCTGCTCCCCCTCGCTGGGTGTCTGGGGGCACTGGTGGAGCTCAGTCCTTGGTCCCCTGGCTGAAGGGACGTGCCCAGGCAGGACACACTCTCACTGACCCCCACAGCCATCCCTCGCTCCATCAGGGAGCTATTTCAGGCAATGATTTCAGATGAAAATCTGTATTTTATTAATTGTGGGCCTGCTTTGCTGCGGGACTCTTTAATGTGTTTGCCAGCTGTATCAATCTGAGCCACGAAGGGAAGCATTAAACCCAACTGCCTGGAGCGTGTCACGTCCCTGCTGGGACACATCTGTCACCAGGCTTAGCCCAGGGTGGGGGGCCGTGGCCAAAGCTGCCGTCCCCCCTCTGCTGAGGAACACAGAATCATTCAGGCTGGAAAAGACCTCCAAGATCACCAAGCCCAGCCTTCAACCAGTGCCACGGTGCCCACCAAACCACATCACAGTGCCACCTCTGCTCCTTTGGTGAGCACTTCCAGGGATGGGGACTCCACCGCTTCCCTGGGGGGCTGTTCCGACGTCTGGCCACTCTTCCAGTGAAGAAATTTTCCCCAATGTCCAACATCTCCACTCTCCCTGGCAAGCCGTGGCAGCGGAGTGGAGGGTGTGCCCTGACCAGCCCAGGGCTCTGAAGGGTGGCCAGGCCAGGTCCAGCTGGAGACACCGCCGGGTTTCTCTGTCTTTCCCTCTGCCTGGCAGGGGATGCACGGAGCCAGATCCGGCGCTGCTGGGCTCCAGCTCAGCGTGCTGCCAGCAGCTGTCAAAGGGACAGACGAGGGTGGGAGAGAGAATCCCTTGCATTGCTGCAAACCCCTTCTCCAGCCACGTTTCCCCAGCTCAGCGTCCAGGCTCGCTGTGCGCCGACAGCCCCGCGGTTTCCCCGCTCCTCTCCCGATGCATGCACACACCTCCCCAGCAGCCAGCAAAAGGATTTCCCCCATTCATGCCTTCTCCTGCCATGCAGGGATATCAGAAAGAGCAGCGTGTGCAGGCAGACAGATTTATCCACCTGCCCTACCTGGCAAAACTGATTGGGTTTGACAGACGTGCCGGGATGTGCGGGCGCGTTAAGGACCAGTTTAGCATGGAAACGAGCAGAGTAGTGCTCCTCGCAGGTGTTAGGAGGAGAGGTCTACCTAAAGCATATTTTATGGCTGTGCAGAATGTATTAGATCAGCAGCCTCAAGAAAAATCACTACAGGCTTCTTCCTTAACAAATACACACAATTTTTTAAAATCAAATAGAACAAAACCTCCCCCGAACAAAGCGTGACACGTTTCACAAACCAAATTCTTTGCTGCTGAGGTGACTTCAGCTCTTGGGTGAGGACTAAAGAGACCATCAGGAAGGAGAAAGGGGTGAGAAGTACCCACTCCAGCCCCACACAACCCATCCATACGCATCAATCATTCCCAGGACCTGCCTTCCCCCTCCAAGCAAGTGATTTAAGTCCTGTTATTTTAGAGAGATCTCGAGACAGAGCAGCATTAATGGGCTCCACTGTCTGCAAAGTGCTCGTGCTTAGATACCCGCAAAGCTGAGCAAGAGAGGCACCAGGCTAAAAAATGTTCCCTCTCAAGCAAAACAGACTCGCACTTGGATTGCACAGAAATTAAAGCAACAAAAGGTCTCTGAAGGCAATTGCCATCTAACTGAGAAGCAGGCTCGTCACTTTGTACACCCATCTGGCAAGGACATACTTTCCATTTCAGCAAGTGCGAGAATGGGTGGACAGCGAGGGGAATGTGAAAACAGCAAAGAAAGGAGAAGAATGCAAACCTGCGGGACAACACTGCTGCCCTGTTATGAATACTGTACTCTATTCATATGAAAATCCATACGGCTGCTACTGTTGCATGCACCCTTCTTACACAGCATGAAATTAAAATTCCTCCTCAGTCTCACATTGCCAGCACTACAGAGCAACTCCAGAGCGGGCGAGCAGACAATTTATCCTCTGGCTTCCTCAGCCAGGCTTGTGCTGGGATTGGAAGCCAGTGGGGTGAGGGAGACGAGTCCATTGCCCACGGTGACAAATTCTGCTTCCCAAACAAATCCCACAGAAATATTGCTGGCCTCGAGTCTGGCTCTCGGTGCTCCCTTCCCAGAGCAGTTTCACGTGTGTAATTCCCCCCAGGCCCCCCTGCCATTTCCTTCTTATCTCCCCAGAACAAACTCAACGTGCAGGCTAATTTCAAGGAGTGTTTCACCCAGAGTCCAGGCAGATGTCAGTGGATCTGCTGGAAATGCAAATTGAGACAATCATGCAAAAGAGGAGGGCTTATGGATTGTGCAGGAGGGCAACAGAAGGCAAATAAAAGCTGACAGGGACAGGGAGAGGGGAACAAATCTCCAGTCTCAAGCTGTTGATCATTTGCAGAAATGCCCGGCAAGCAGCAAAGACAGGTTCCCAAAAATGCCCAAATCCCATTGATTATCACTGCTAAATTGTCTGTGTGCCTCCAAACCCCACCCATCTCCGAGCTCCTAAACCAGCATTTCACTCCCACCATTCCCACCCACTCCAGGGTTTAAATGACAGGGAAGACATAGAGAAGGGATCTGGAGCAGAACTGAGGAGCCTGGGAGGGTTTTTTTTGTGGTTTCCCAAATTCCAAAGAGCCATTGAGTTGTCAAAAGCAATTGCAGCTCTCACAGAAAGTGTTTTATTTTGTGCTTTTGAGAAAGTCGGGATAACTGTGAGATCATCTGGGGACAGAGTGAAGGGAAGATGCTGGAGATGAGAACTTGATTAGCTCAAACCCAGCCACAGGAATTTTTCAGATACAAGCAAATTTGTTTGAGGGTTTGCTCATTATGTGTGCAAAGAAACAGCAAGCAGGAGGACAGGATCTATGCTATGTGCCATAACATGATATAGAGTTAATCCCCTCAGGTTACAAAATTCCCTATAAATTGCAAGGGGGACGGTATCTGCTGTGTTCTATTTTATCACACTTTCTGTCAAAATATCCCTGGCAGGGAGCCTTTTTGGAGATGCAATCAGCACCAAAGCCTTGTTTGGGGAGGAAGATTTGAACTAAACAGCAGCAAACTCCAAAATGTTCCTTGGGAGAGCTTTGGAGAGAAACCCCTCAGAGCGGGGTTAGTGGGGTCTGGCCTTCTTAAATCACCTCATTTTATGGCTTTGCCCGGCCCCATATGGAGCAGAAATGCTCTCAAGTTCTATTAACAGCAGTGCTAATCCAGGCTGGCTGCTCCAACCCGCCCTGGTCCCCCAGGGACCACAAAACACTTCACAAAAGCATCCCACGAGAAGTTTGTCACCTCCCAGGTGACACGGGGCAGGCTCACGCTTCACGCCCCGACTCACAAACCCCAAATCATCGTCACCCCGTGGAGCAGAGCAAAGCGAGCGAGGGCTGAGCTCCTGGTGGCACTCGGGGTGGGGACACCGGGCTCCTCCAGTGCTGGCCTCTCTGAGTGCTCACGCTTGGCTGCGCCCCGCACTCCTGTGAGGCGCTCCGGTGTTTTTGGCAGCCACTGAACTGGAAGGAAAAGGGTCTGATTATCTCCTCCAGCACCTCAGTGGTGACCCAGACCACTGACCCCTTTCCTGTCACTCTACATTTGCTCTGGATGTTTTACACAGCGAGGGGCCAAAGCTTTCACAACTGATCCAAAGGCTCGGTGGTTACCACGGGATTGCAGCTCCATCCCTTGCTCGGGGCTCTTGAGCTGCCTGTCCTCCTTAGAGGAGGGATCTGGGGGCAGTGCTGGGGTCAGGACCTGCAGCACAGGCTGGGCAGTTCTCATTCACACAGAAGCTTCTCCCTGTCCAGTGTCTGCTTAAAAGCCAGATAATGCAGCCTGCACTTACGCCACAGTCGACTTTGCCACACATCACAGAGCCCCAGAATGGTTTGGGTTGGAAGGGACCCCGAAGGTCGCCTCATTCCAAACCCCCTGCCATGGTGGGGGACCATTCCACTATCCCAGGTTACCCAGAGCCCCATCCAGCCTGGCCCTGAACACTTGCAGGGACGGGGAGCCCAGATGTTGACACTGCCCCAGGATTAAAACAGCTGCACTGGGTTTGTGTTACCTGAACTCTGAAAACCGCCCCGAAACCACTCACTGCTGATATGTGACACCAGCCCTGACTCACAGCCCCGCCTGCAGCTTCAGGGTAAAGCTCTCTGCAGCATCCAGCAGGCATCCAAATCCCCCAAAGCTTCTCAGTCCCGCCTGATGTGAGCAGAGGTTTGCCAGCCCTTCCACGCCGAGCTGTGCTCAGCTCCAGCTGAGCCTGGCACGAGCAGATTGTGTGAAGGATGAAAAAAAGCCATCTGGATTCCTGCAGTGAGACAGCCAGGAAAGTTTCTGGAGAAGGCAGCATTCTGTGGGAGCCTGCAGAGCTGTCCCTGCAGCAGCAGCTGCGGGGCCAGAGGAGCGCAGGGCTCTGCCCTGGCACACAGAGCCCTTGCCCAGGGCTCTGCCCTGGCACACAGAGCCCTTGCCCAGGGCTCTGCCCTGGCACACAGAGCCCTTGCCCAGGGCTCTGCCCTGGCACACAGAGNGCGCAGGGCTCTGCCCTGGCACACAAAGCCCTTGCCCAGGGCTCTGCCCTGGCACACAAAGCCCTTGCCCAGGGCTCTGCCCTGGCACACAAAGCCCTTGCCCAGGGCTCTGCCCTGGCACACAGAGCCCTTGCCCAGGAGCTCTGGCTCCAGGCCACTCCAGACTGGGAGACGCTGCTGCTCTGACAGAGGTTTGGCTCTCGGTGTGGGTTTGGGGTGGGTTCATGTTAAAGACCTTTGGCCACGAGTCAAGGACACAGGGCTCGTCAGGGGTGGGGAGGGGACCGTGACAGCTTTTCCCCTGCAACAGGAGAGAAGCTGGGGGCTCTGACCCCCTAAGCCAGCCCCAGGAATCCTTGTACAGCCTCGGTCCCTGTGTCCTCCTGTCCGGCTGTAAAGTGGAGATAAAGTTTACCCTCATCTCCCTCCCAGTACCTGCTCCTCCCCAGGGGCTCTGGGCAGGGAACACCAGCTCAGTGGTGGAGGGATTTGCTCTGCATTGCTGCAGAGTCACTAAATAATGCCCAGGTCCCTGCTGAGATCCCAGCACAAACTTGAGCAGAAAGAGGCCAAAGGAGGCGAGAAAGAGGAGCTGGCCCAGGTGCTCTTTCTGCTCCAGTAAAACTGCAGCCCCTCGTGCTGAAGGCATTTTGAAAGGAAAGTGGGACTGGCCAGGCCCTGATGTCTCTTGCAAGGAGTTGTGGAGCAGTGGGGGTGCAGGGACAGCCCCAGCAAAGAGCTGGGGGCACAGGGACAGCCCCAGTGAGCTCGGGGCAGGGGGACACGACAGGGACATGGTGGTGGCACAGGGTCCCCATGGATGCAGGGATGGGGACCCACCTGCAGCTTCCCACGCTGCTGGCACAGAGAGGATCCAGCCCCTCTTTAATAAACTCATCAAAGTATTTTTAAATTACCTGCGGCACCCCCGGCTGGAGCAGGCCTGGCTGCAGGGATGTAATTAAATACAACACATGTATCCTGTGCTCCGTGCAGCGCCTGTGTTTGCTCCTGTTAATTGGGATGTGAGGGGAGCTGCTCACAGCACAGCCCTGCGTGATCCCACTCTGTTTTCCCTTCAAGGTTTCGACTGCCAAATCCCACCTGTGCCCGCTCCACCCTCCCGTCCCCTTCCTTCTCCCAGGAGAAGAGGCTACCTGGCCTCCCATTCCACCACGGGCTGCTCAGACCAGCTCTCCTGTGACGGGACAGCATCACCTCGAGTGTCCCTGGGTCCCAGAGCCCCTCTCCTGCTCCCGTCCCTTCCCCGGGAGCAGCTCTGTGCGAGCACAGCCACGCAGCCCTGCCCTGATAGGGGCAATTCTGAGCAATTTCCCTGCCAGCCTTGCTGCAATCTCGTGTAATCTCCCCCCAAAGGGGATCAGAGATCCCGCGGTGCCGTAAGGAATGCAAATCACATCCCCCCACGGGTCTGAATAATGCAGAGGAGAGCAGCCAGC
>VZSE01013263.1:157259-192487 GCA_013398275.1 Promerops cafer | reverse complement strand
GGGACGGGGACAGGGACAGGGACAGGGACAGGGACAGGGACAGGGGACTGTCACCTCCAAAGGCTCCACGAGCCGCGGGGAGCAGCGGGGCAGACTCGGGCTGAGAAAAGCAGTTGCCTGACAAAGCAATTGCTTTATTCTTAAAAGCGTGTGCTAACAGCAGCCTCCTTTGCCTGCCTGGGATAACTGGAGGGTCACTGCAGGCCCCCACATTGTATTTTCTGTACTCTCTTCTTTTCTGTAGTCTCTGTTCTGTCTGGAACAGCCTTCTGGGGCTGGAAAGGTGCTCCGTGGGCTGGCTGGGTGTTTGCAGAGAGCAGGAGCACGGCAGAGCATTGTTAACTGGCCCACACCGAGGGCACTGCAGCAGCAGTCGCTCCAAAGGGCAGCACGGAATGGGATCCCAGTTGAAGCTGGCACCTTGGCAGGGGGTGACGTGGCAAGGAGCAAAGTGTCCCAGCACATCCCTGTGTCCAGCCCCACGCTCTGCTGCCAGGCAGGTCACAAGTGTCCTGGGGACCTGGGGGACCTGGGGGACCTCTCTCTCTCCCGAGAGAAGCCAAGAGCAGCTCTCGGGTTCCCGGGGCCACCGCAGAGCCCGGAGCGTTCCCTTCCCCGGGGCCAGGGCTCAGTCTGGGGGTGCTGCTCCCGTGCAGCCCATCCTGGGGTCGCTCAGCTGCAGCTCTCCCGAGATACCTGCTCAGAGCTTCCCCCTCCTGCTCTCTCTGTTCCAGACCAATTACCGGGAGCTCGCACCCACAGGCAGCCAGCCAGGCGTTTATGCTGCAGCTGCCTGATCTGCATGTGCTCATGCTAATGGTGTGGAAACGATTCATGGTCGGCTTTGTGCTGAGTTTCCTGTGCCCTGAATGGAGCTCTGCTTGGAAAAAGGAGAGGCCAGGTCCTCTGGATTTGCAGTAACTCCAGAGGGGAACTTTCTGTGTGCTGCTTACCTGCTGGTAGCAGGATGGTCGGAGCTTTGCACGGAGTATACGCCTTAAAGAGGCAAATAACACAGATATTCCTAAGAGGAATTCTTACTCATTCCTAAGAGGAATGGGAGAAACATTCTATTTGCAGCTACAGAGTATTGGGAAATTCTCTGGAGATAAGCTGCATTGCCAGGAAAGTCGAGCAAAAGTCCTCCTTCTGCAGGGGTTTTATGGCAGCTCTAAATCACTCGGAGATGGACGGGATAAGACACTTCAAACAGCCAAACCCGTGCTTTCCTCCCAGCACCCTGCAGGCAATTCCTCCTACTCCTCTTCCTCAGCTCAGGAGCAGGGGTGGGTGCAGCCCTTCCTGCGGCATCGGGGTGGCTCAGCCCCGGGAGCGGGCCCGGGGCACGGCAGGGACAGCGTGGCCCTGGTGGCACTGGGGTCACAGAGTGGCACTGGTGGCACTGGGGTCACAGAGTGGCACTGGTGGCTGCAGGGTCACAGAGTGGCACTGGTGGCTGTGGGGTGACAGTGGCACCGGTGGCTGCAGGGTCACAGTGGCCCTGGTGGCTGCAGGGTCACAGTGGCACTGGTGGCTCTGGGGTGACAGTGGCCCTGGTGGCTCTGGGGTCACAGTGGCCCTGGTGGCTCTGGGGTGACAGTGGCCCTGGTGGCTCTGGGGTCACAGAGTGAGTGGCACCGGTGGCTCTGGGGTGACAGTGGCACGGGTGGCTCTGGGGTGACAGTGGCCCTGGTGGCTCTGGGGTCACAGAGTGAGTGGCACGGGTGGCTCCAGCACGGCGCCGGAGCCGCCCCAGCCAGGCAGGAGCTCCGGGCTCCATCAGGGCACTGAGTGTGTGTTGAAACCTCCCTGGAGCAGCCTGAAACCCCAGCAGGGGCTCAGGTCCTTTGCCATAATATGATTTCATGGGACAAGCGTGATTCGATGTGACACATCTTGGCAACCTTGGAGAACCCCAGAGGAGCCACACGTTCAGCAGGAGGCAGAGCCCCTCATCTCTCTGTGCAGCTGCAAAAAGTAAGCACCAAGTTAAGGACTTTGCAGCGTTTCCTTTGGGAGACAGCAAGGTCCCGAACACGATACTATAAATTAATTATTTCGATTCCAGCCCTGCAATGAGAGCCATCTGGCCAGATGCCTTTACCCTTCCCAGAGCCCCCAGGAGCTCTCAGTGCTCCGTGCTGGAGGAGAGAGCTCTCCACGTGTATCTAAAGGGGCTGAGGCTCCTCCTGCCCTGGAAGCAGCAGAAACAGAACCAGAACGCCCCTCAGCACTTGGGTTCCTCAGCCACTCTGTTTCCTCTGGAGTTAGGGCAGCCCCTGAAGCCTCTGTGCCGTAGGAAGGGTGCACGATTGTCCATGGGGGCCTGGACTGGGCAGGGGAAACCTCCCCGGGCCAGACAATTCCTCAGGCACGGCAGAGGATTCCCAGTGCCACGGCGTGGGGGCTCAGGGACGGGTTTTCCTCTGCCACGTCTCGGCCCAGCGCCGGTTCTGCGGCACCTCTGGACCCGCAGTTTCAGTTTGGAGCCTCGGGACTGGGGCACTGCCAGAGTGCCCCATAACGCAGGGATGGGGACTGTGGGGAAGGACAGTCCTGGTCTGGAAGAAGCTCTGCAGGAAGCAGGCAGAGGCGTTCTCCTGGTGGAACCCGCAGCAAGCGTGACCCGGGGGAGCCCTGCCTGCCCTTGCCGGGAAGGGACCAGAGGGAAAGAGTTAAAAGCTGTCTCCAGGCAGGAGAACAAAACCTCCGCGGCACTCATCGCGCTGGCTGTGCTCATCTAATTACGTTATTTAACAGGATACCCTCTCATTGATTTTAATTACTCACATAATTTGGGAAGTAATTCACAGCACATCCCTGCAGGGTGCACGAGTCTGAGCCGGGAACAATGTGCTCGCGGCTTCTACAGGCAAGGAGGGGAGGGGAGGCCGAGCCCAGCCCCGCTGGGCAGCGGGCCCTGGGGACCTGTCCCTTGGGAAAGGCCGCTCCGGGAGCCGCGATGGTGCTGCCACCCCTGGGGCGGCCGCAGCTGGGGGATCCTCTTGGGGACCCCTGGGTCGGGGGCAGCGATGCCCGGCCCCCGCTGCCGCCTGGAGGGATCCCAGCAGGGCCCGTGGCTGCCCAGGGGTTAATTGTGCCCTCGCTAGCGGGGGCCTGTGGCACTGATGGGGGGATGCCCATCCCCGCATCCCGGGCTGCCCTCAGCGAGCCAGGAGCCGCTCCTGGTCCCCGGGACCGTTAATCAAACACTCCCCGGCACCGGGGGCTCTTAAAAGTGCTTTTAACCACAGCCCTGCAATTTTAACCTTTCTTTTTAAACACAGTTGCACACGGTTTAGCAAAATTGCACCCCCAGCACGCACTTGTTTGGTTTCTTCGCTGTCTTTTGTAAGTTCCCCTGCTTAATTAGGATGCAAACAATCCCAGAGGAATGTTTAATTAATATTATAAAGCAACAATGGGATGATTAAGCAAGTCTGGGCAGCTGCTATTTATACACAGGACATGTGGCACTTGTTGGGGGCGAGCGTGTCAAGGAAAAATCATTCCCCGGATCTCTCAGCGCAGTTTTATTGCTTGCTTTAATTGTCTGGTTCAGGCCTTTTCTCCTCTTTGTGTTCGCTCAGGCAGAGCGAGAGGAGCCCAGACTGAACTCGGTCTCTTGTTCAGCCCAATTACAGCGCCAGCTTTGAGCCTCCTGCCACCCGTGCCCAGCCCCGAGGGCGAATGCCCGAAAACCGGGCCGGGAATAGCATCGGGGAGGCCCCCCCGGAGCAGAACATCCCGGAGGACGGGGACAGGCTGGGACAGCTTTGCCAGGAGCAGCAGCCCCCGCCCGGCTCCCCCAGCCAGGGCAGGGGTGGGATGGGGTGTCCAGAGAGCACCCCCCGCCCCTCAGAATCCATGGAATCGATGGTCTGGGGTGGGAGGGACCCTCCAGAGCAGCCCGTCCCACCCCGGGGTGCAAGTGCTCCTCGAAGGGCCCCGGGATGCTCTCAGCCCCCCGGGCCTCCGTGGCGCTGGCTCTCAGGGCATTTCCCATCGGGAAATGATTTCTCTGCAGCTTCTCAGAAGCCTGTGCACAACCTGAAGTAATTGTATTTGCCTTGGGTTGAACTCTTCTGGCACTTTCTAAAAATAAACACTCGATTTCTTCTCCTTCCCGTGGAGCTGCCTCAGCTGGGAGCAGAACCAAACAAACTGGTAAAAAATGAAAGGGAGTGGGAAATCCAGCAGAAGGGAGGCGAGATGGCAGCAGCACAGCCCCAGGTCTGTCAGGAACGTACAAATGGCAAATCAATTCATGTCTCGCAGGGGATGGTCCTGGGCCCCAGCTCCACACGCCGGGTGTTGCCCTCCCTCACTGCTCCTGCCCTGGCAGCTCCAGCCCTGGCACAGATGGGGCAGAATCCCAAGCCCAGGGGTGCTCCAGGGCAGCAGGAGCCCAGCCCTGAGCCAAGCACCCGCAGCAGCAGGACCTGGGGAGCTCCTCACCCTAGCACAGCCCAGAGAACGCCATCCCTGGCCTTTACCCCCAAAATCTGCTTCTGGCAGCTCCAGGGGCTCAGTCCCACCACGGGCAGCAGGGGAGACACCCAGGAGCCTTTTCCCTCCTGCCCAAGAGCAGCTTTTGCTCTGACTCATCCTGACGTGTCTCATTCACCACCTCACACTTATTCAATTATTACTTCAGCCCTGGCCCGCTCTGGGAAGCTTATCTCACACCAAATCCTTCTCAGTCAAGCCCTAAACGCTGATTGTTTCAGAAGGAAAGGGCCCAGAGCTGCCTGTTGGCTGCTAATCAGCCTCTGCACGAGCACTGAATAGAGGGAACACCCTGAGCTCGGCAGGGCAGCAAATCCAGGTCCCGTTCCTGCCCAGGCTGGTGGGGAACGTGCCTCCAGCTGTGACACCAGAATCACAGCCTGGCCCCGTGCACAGGGCCCAAGGGCAGCAGCTTCCCCGTCCCTGCCCCTGACACCCGGATGGAGCCGGGGTCACCCCGCCCCCCCTGGCAGAGGGTTTTGAGGGACCCTTGTCCCAGGAGTCCTTTAGCTTGACTCCATCTCCTGGGCACGCTCAGCACTTCTGAAACCCCGGGGAGAGGGGCAGTGGATGCTGCCCTTGTTCCCCCTGAAATCCTGTACATTTCTAACAAGGGTTCAGAACACAGTGGCTCCTGTTTGCCATTCAGGTTTGTTGCCAAATTTCGGTGCCTCTGCCCTGGACGATACAAGTGAGCTGACCCACGTGCACGGGACAGGGCAGAAACGCTCGGGGGTGCAAGTGGGGGTTCACCACAGAGTCACTGAGGCTGGAAAAGCCCTGGGAGATCAAGTCCAGCTGTCCCCCAGCACTGCCAAGGCCCCCTCTGCCCTCGGCCCCGGTGCCACTGCGCAGGGCTCTGGAACTCCCCCGGGCTGTTACAGACGAGGCTCCGTCCTGCTGTGCTTGGGGTGGCCCTGGTGCTGCTGCAGCTGGAGCTGCTGCTCTGCCACACCCAGCCCTGCCCTTTGCTCCGCTGTGCCTTGCCCTGTTCCTGCAGATTCACCTGGCACTGGAGCTGGAGCTGGAGCTGGAGCTGGAGCTGGAGCTGGCCGGTGTCGGGTCTCCCTCATTTCAAACATCATTTATCACACAGGATTATCCTGCAGGGGCTCCTGTGCAGTCAGATTTAATAACATAAACTGCTTCAAATCAAATGATTTCTCCTTTGAATTTAATCCAAACTGACATTGCAGCTTGACACTTCTTATTTCCAAAGCTAAATGAAAAATGGGAGTAGGATGCTGGATGTCTGCAGCCCTCAAAATGTCACACCCACGTTGTGACCACAGCCAGGGTCACAAAATAAAGCAAGCATTCATTAGTTTTGGTGATTTTGCAAAGGTTAATGGTGAATTTAACATGAATTTTCAAGTTTCTCTGGTGGCTGCAGGATGCAGGGCCTCCCACATCAGCCACTGCAATGGCAGGAATGCAGCTCAGAGCCAGCAGAACAAACCTGGATTTCAGCAACCTGGGAAGGTCCCCAGTCACTCGTTTGGGTCAACATCACAACCTGCAATTAAAACTTCCCAGTGGGGCAGGATGTGTGGGTCCAACCCACACGGGAGGGGAAAACATGACCTCAAATAACCTTTAGAAAAAACTGAAAACAGACAGACAAATACAGGCTGGAAGTGTGAGAGCAGAGATGGCCGGACTCTCTTTGGTGGAATTTGTGCTCCTCACAGAGGAGCTGGATGGCTCCAGGGGCTCCAGTGAAATTTCAGATGTGCCCCTTTGCTCACAGCAAAAGGTTACAGTGCTCGGCTGGGCTCTGGTCAAAAGCAGAAGCCTGGGACTTCTGGGAGGTTTTTCTTTTCCCCTTCCTTTAGGACATTCTGCAGTGAAGTCATTTTTAACCCAGTGCGACATTAACCAGCCAGTGCTTCAGGACATTTCTGTCTGACACGGCTCAAGAACTGGAGCTATTGTGCTAAAATCCATTAAGGAACTTTTTTTATCCAGTGAGAAAACGAGCGCCCTGTGGGAGGCAGAGGGGAGGGGAGAGGGGTGGGAGGCTGCAAATATTTCGCTGCAAATATCCCGAACGAGAGCGATGCCGCTGGAGCCCGCCCGGCCTGCGCCTCTCCCACACTCCCATCTAGCGGCGACCTGGGCTCGGGAGGGCTCCCCGCCCCGCCTCATCCTCATCCTCATCCTCATCCTCATCCTCATCCTCATCCTCATCCTCACCCTCATCCTCACCCTCACCCACCCCATCTGCAGCCCATTCACCGCTCACTCGGAGCCCCAGTTTATACCAGAGACCTCTAGCGAGCACCACGTTCATTGCAATTACTTTATTGCTAAAATATCTTCACATTTCCCAAAGATAACCGACCTGCAAACAGCGTTCTGCTCCCGAGAAAGGAGGGGCAGAGGTGGCTCGGAGACAAGCAGCTGAAGTAACTGTGCTTCAGCAGGCAGATGTTGTCACATCATCCAGATGTTTGCATCCAGTCTTGTTTGGGCTGCATTCAGACACTGGGCCCTCTGTGATTCAACAGCTGCATCAGGAGCACAGTTTTGGAAAAGCCTCTTTACAAAAACTGCTCCCCTGGTTTCCAGCAGGCACAGGAACGTGTCACACTCCAGTTTGCCACTGGAACCAGCAGGACGGGGCCTGTGCTGAGTTCTCTCCACATTGCTGCTCTCTCTCACTCAGAAGGGAGGCAGGAGCAGGTCCTGCAGCCCGGGGGGCTCCAGCAGACCCCCGAGCAGGGGCTGGGGTCCCACGGGGGCTCTGAGCTGCACACGCACAGGAGGATGCAGCACCCACGGGTCCCTTCAGATCCTGCTCCTTGAAACTTTATAAACCACAGGTATTAAAGAAATCCAAGGAACAAACCCAAAATGAAACAAAGCCCCTTCAGCTGATCAGGGCCCACCAAAAGCGGGCTGGAACACGAGGATCATCCTCCAAGTCAGACAGACCTTGGAATGAAACCAAACTTGTGCATCTCAGAGTCACTGCACAGAGGGAATATCTGCAGCAATACAGTCTTTGAAAAGCCAAGAGGACACACAGCACTTGCCTGCTGTCCTCTGAGAGGGGTACATGAAATACAGAACAGGGTGGGGGCACCTCAGCAAAACCCCTGATCCACCAGGATGGGAGAGGAACTCAGAACATGGAGCAAACCCAAAGGCTGGGAACGGTAACAAAAACACAGAAACAAAAATGAAAATGTACTAAAATTTAATCATTCATAAAAGCTGTAATTTAATCTGTGACAGTAAAACACAAGAAGCAATATTAGAGTTGGTTTAGTATATTATATATTTTTGCTTTTAAAGCCATAGAAATCAGTTATCCCAGTTTTTTTCCTATAAAAGACCCATTTTTCCAAAGCATTATGCACAAACATTTTTAATTAGAATACAATGGCAGAATGAAAATAATGATATTCCGTAACTTTTAAATATAAAATGAAGTCAATGACTCAAAAAGTTATTTGTTGCAGTGAGTTCAAAGGGAAATTTTGGATAATATATATCTATAGTTATAGATATAAAATATAACAGTGGAACATTTTTAGTGCTTGATGGGGAGAAATTATGATAAAATGGTCAATATGAATTTTAATTATAGTAGCAATCTCTAACATCTGAAATGCATCCATGCTCCTTGGGATAATCATATGCTAGAGTCAATTATATTTATTTTCACATCTGTTAATTGCTATTGCAAAGGAGGAGGAATATTGGCTTAAATTTCCAAGAGATATACACAGAGCAACTGCTTTTTCCGGGGACTGTGTGCAAACCATTTTCAAGATCTAAATTCTTCCCGTAGTATGTAAAAAACAGGAGAAGCTTCTTCCGATACGTTACTCATTTCCATAGGGTTCTGAAGTTGGGAACGCTGGCACTTTCCATGTAGGCAACAGTTCTTCATTCCTGCAGTCTGGAGAAAGTAACACAAAATAGGAACAGAAGACGAAGGAGGGACATTGCCCACTCTGCTGATGGGATCAGTGACCCCCAAGGCCTGCAAGCCGTGCCCAGGGGCAGCAGAGCAGCTCTTTCCCAGAACTCAGGGCTGCTCCCAGCTGCAGAAAGCAGGAGAGTGTGGAACGTGCAGCCCTCCCAGTGCTGTGCTTTATCAGAGCACAGAGCAGTGCCAGGCAGCTGCCAGGGCCCGACAGCACCCAGGGGACAGGGACTGCACCTTCTGTGTTCTGGGCAGCTCTCAGAGCCTGCTGAGTCAGACAGCTCCTGCTGGTCCAGCTGTGGCCAGGGGGCACTGAGGGGATTCAGGGAGGCTGCTGCAGCGTGGCAGCAGATGGGCTTCAAAGTCCCTGCCAACCAAACCATGCCATGGCTCTGTGGCTCCAGGTGTCCGAGCACAGGAGCTCCTTCAGCAGCTCCCAGTGTTCCAGGGCTGCTGCACACGGGATCCTGGGAGGGAGGGACGGGGCACAGATCCCTTCCTCCCGGGCTGGGGAAGCCCAATTCCATCCTGGCTGAGCAGGAGGGATCACCTGAGCAACCTCACCCTCAACTTAAGGCTCTTCAGCTTCCTCTCCTGAAGCCATTGTTTCCCCACAGCCCTGAGCTGCTATTTTCTGGCACCCAAAGCTGGGGCTAAGAGCCTCATCCATCAGGGCAGCCTGAACTGCCCCTGAACTGCAGAGCTGCCCTGATCCTCCTGAGCCTCACCTGGGCTGCTCAGGGCCGTGGACAGCAGGGGCTTCAGGCCTGGCAGAGTCCCCTGCCCTCAGGGATCCAGCCCTGAAAGCCTTCTGAGGAGCTTGTCTCCAGTGCTGCAGGACAGGGCAGCTGAGCTGCTCTGCTTGACCAACACAGGACAGAGCAGAGGCTCTGCTGGCTCCCAGGAACCCTCTGAGGGTGACAGCCTGTGCAGCCTACGGTGACACAGGCAGGTGGCAGAGCTGGGCCATCACCCAGTGCCCTTCTCTGCCCCAGAGGGGGACACCTCTGTCCCAAACCTGGAGCTACAGAGCTGCTGTTTCCTTCCAGGAGCATGACAGAACAGCTGTGAGCACACAGAGCTCCCTGCCAAGATACACAGGAAGATTATTTATAGCTGTGTCCAGTCTTGGCGGGGTTTTTTGGTTGGGTTTGTTTTTGGCTTTTTTGTGTTTGTTTTGGTTTGGGTTTTCTTTTTTTGGTGGGCAGCTTTTTTATTTCTGTGCCATTGAAACTCATGTCCCACGCAGAGCAATTTGAAATTGTCCCCAAAGCTCCCAGCACGGGGACAGCAGTGGCAGCAGTAACACCAACATTTATCAGGGGACAAAAAGGAAACACAAGTGAGCCCTGGTGGCTCAGAGCTCAGTGCCACAGGCCAGAGGGAGAACCCAGAGCAGCCAAAAGAAAGTTCCTGCTCAGTCACACTCCAGGAGGAGCAGCAGAGGGAAGGGGGCTCTGTCAGGAGCTGCTCTGCTCACCTGCCCCAGGTAGGATTCAGACACTTCTTACCTGGCTCAGAGCTGCTGCGTGATGTGAGTCTAAAGCAGCAGACATGATTTCTTTTTAGGCTTCTTCTTTTCCACTGGTGTTTTTCTATTTATCTGTCTGACCAGGTCATAAAAGATCTGCAGGTGAAAAACACAAGCTGAAAAATCCAAGTGACAAAACACAAGCTGTCAAAACTGAGGCAGGCTGGGGAGCTGACAACTCTTTCCTGGTGGCTGCAGTTGTGTAAATTCAATTAAACTGCTTGAATTTATGAAATGTTTCTTAAGCAGCTGCCTATGGAAGAAGAAACCCAAAGTGTGCAGAACATAAGGGAGCTGGAAACTCAGTTTATCACCACCAAAGCCTTCAGAAGAGCACAGCAATGGAATGGCAACAGTTTCCTTGCTTTGGGAAAGTGGGAGAAAACTCGGGATCAACCAAGGGGTTTTAAGACAGGCACAATATCCTCAAGGATCACCTTGTCAGGGGTGCCCCCGGGCTGGGGGGGTCTGCAGAGCCTGCCCAGGGCACCCCCCTGCAGGGAGAGGACAGGCAGCCCTGTCCCCTGGCTGTGCCCCCAGCATCTGCCCTGCCCTCCCACGCTGCCACCAGGGGACCACTCCAGGGCCCCGTTCAGCTGCAGGGCTTTTGTCAGTGCTGCTGCTGGGAGTTGTTTTCCCAGCAAGACTCAACCCATTTATAGCAAAATGGGCTTTGCAAAAATGCTTGGAGCTGGGTCACAGCACTGAGGAGAAATATTTCAACCTTCAGAGGGCTCCACCCTTGTCCTTGTTTATTTTTTCCCCTTCCTGGAGTGGCTGACAGCTCACAAATTCTTGTTGATTCCAAAGAAATTCAGAAGACAAAGAAGCAGTTTGTAACACACTGTAACAACTGAAATTTAAGATTTTCCCTTCTCATAAGTTAGATTATTTAGGTGCTAGCACTGACTGTGAGTACAGACATCTGCAACAAGGTTTCAGGAATGCCACCATCCCTAAAAACAGGCAGTGTGCTGCAAGAACATCTCAGAGGTCACCAGAAGGACATCTGATTCACTCTGGATTAAAAGCTTATTATCTGAAAGGTTTGATTCACATTCAGCAAATGCATGTAGGAATTTATCACTCTTTACCTAGATTGTAACAAATTCAGAAACTCCAAAAGTAGTGAGAAAGCAAGAATAAACCCAGAAGAATGCAAATGCTTCCCCAGCCCAGGAGCCAGCAGGACAAACTCCCAGAGCTCTGAGCTGCTTCATTCACAGCTTCTCTCTTTGATTTCCTCAGCTTTTGTACTTTTCACAACTAGGAAATATCAACTGGCAGGAAACCAGAAAATGAAGATCACAAGGAAACCAGAAACTCATCTTCAGATAACCACATTCTTCTCTCTGATGTGACCTCACTGGAGGCTGCAGACCCAGCAGGGAAAGAGGGAGACCAGGATTCCCACGTGGGGGACGAGGGTGGCACACCAGGCTGTGCCCCCACAGAACCCCCCTCCCACAGGGTGAGGCCCCTGTGCCTGATGAGGGTCACAGAGCCCAGGCAGGCTCTGTCACACTCCCTGGCACCTGCTGATGACCGAGCTGCTCGGTGCTTCACTGCCAGTGCCAGTTTTACTCCAGCTCACACACACAAACAAATCCTGCTGGAGCAGCGTGGCTCAGCTCTGCAGGATCCTGAGCACTGCAGCCAGGCTAATCCCAGCCACAGGGGCTGCAGTTTGCACAGCCTGGAGCTCCCTTCCCTTTCCAGCAGCCCCATGCAGCACATCCTGCTGGCTGCCACACCAGCCCTGGGCCCAGGCCAGGATCCTGCTGCTCCTGCTTATCACACACCCCTGAACGGTCCCACTTATCTGCTGGCACCAGCCCAGCTCTGCTGCACGGGGTCACCTTAGCTTTTGTGCCTGGAAACTTGGCCTCTGGCACAGGCAGATAATGCCCAGCACGGAATAAAAACTTGGTGCCTGATGTGGAGCAGAGCTCCCTCAGCACAACCCACGGCCCCAGGCAGCAGGAGAAGGCACCCCAGAGCACAGGGGGTCTCAGTTGAACTCGGGCAACTGCTCAGATCTGGGTCTGGGCATGGTTTAAGCAAGCTGGGGGCTTACAGAGGGCTGTGATGAGGCATCTGCAGCCAGAAATGCAAATGCTTCCAAACCAACAGCACCCAAGACAGGGAGTACAACGGGGCATCATCCACGTCCAGAATGGCAGCAGTTATCTCAACAGAACATTCTTTCCAGATAAAGTTTATCTAAGCTAAGAGTCATCCAGCCAACTGGGCTTGCTCAGGACCCTCTGCTATCCACGGCCCCTGAGAGGCTACAGAAACACTTACCTGGGAACTCACCCTGCCTCTGCAGAGAAAAGGGAGCAAATCTCCTTCAAGCAGACAGAAAGTACCTAAATACACTGCATGGCAGCCCTTTCCTAGGCTGAGAATCCAGGCCCGTCCTGAACCTGCCCAGTTCAGACCCACATGGGTCTGCTTTAATGCATGTTCATGCTGGGAGCAGCTGGTGGTTACCTCATTTACGTTGATTTTCGACTTTGCGGACGATTCTAGAAAGGCACAGTTACACCACTGTCGTGCTAAGTTCTGCCCCTGCTCTTTGCCCACGACTCGTTCTTCCTCCAGGTCACACTTATTGCCAACCAGAATCATGGGAACCTGGAGAGAAGCAAGCAGGAGGAGAGATCCATCAGCAAGTTCATGTTCAGAGAGCTCTGTGCTGCTGTGGCTCTCAAACTGAGGAGGGGGAAATGCAAAGTACACTATGAAAAATACACCATGAAGTATGAAACCCAACAAAAATCAGGAGACCATGATGAAGTGGCAGCTGCCCCTCTCCAGGGTCTGTCATGGCTGTGGCCCTCCCAGATGTCCCAAACAGGTACAAAAGGAGGTGTCCCAGGCCAGCCTGGACGGGGCTGGGAGCTCCCTGGGATCGTGGCAGGTGTCCCTTTGGGGACCCTTCCAGCCCAAACCACTGTGGGATTCTGCAACCCAAGGGAACAAACAGGGGAACAAAACCCCAGCAAGGCCTCCTAGCAAGGCCAGCTCCCACTGCCAGGTGCCACCTGCCCGGTGGCAGGAGCGGCCCCAGCGGCTGCCCCAGCTCTGCTTCCCCTGGCAGAGCTCGGGGCTGGGCACACCTGGGCACACCTGGGTTCTGCCACCCTGCCTTTGCTGCACAGCTGCAGCCCCAGCTCTGGGCAGGCAGGGGCTGAGAGCAGGGCAGCACGCTGCCACAGCCCAGCCCCAGTTCCTGTTTCCCTCACCCCGAGGAGAAGCAGAAAACCCCCAAGAGCTGCTGCTGAGGGTGTGCACCTGCTCCGTTTCCTCAAACATTTCATTCCTGGAGCAGAACTGAGGCCTTTGCAGCTGGAAAACAGATCACTACCCGCTTCATTTGATAATTTACAACACACTCTGTGTTTTTAATCTACTTCAGTGTTAATATTTGTGGTCTCTTCCTGACACAACTACACTCAAGATTAATTTTTGTCTTTAAAACTCTCAGCCATACCCATTAGAAAATGATCATATTTTTATTTTTGAGACATAAATTTTCCTTATTACATCAGGAACCTGAAGTCACAGTACAGATGAAGCAAATGCAGAAAAAGCTCATTTGAAATCAGATCTACAGGATATTTACAACTCTTATCAGCTTAGATAGAGTTGTAAATGTCCTGTTCTTTACATTTTCTAGACAGTTAAGAGAAACTTTCTCATACTGAAACATGAAAACGTGTCATGAACATGTTCAGCAAAAAAATAGTGTATGAAGATGTGAAATAATAGGGCAAAAGTGATACTGAGATGAGTAAGCAGTACAGGTTTTGAAAGACATGAAACTGTGTAAGATTATTTCAGAAGGTATTAATAGTTTATCCAAAAATGGAGTTTGGTGAGCAACTACCTTTGGCCACTGACTGTTAGGTGTAACAGTTTCCAGGACAGGGCAAAATCTGGTTCTGTGATGCCCCTTAGCAGGTGCTGTGCCTCAAACAACAGCACTGGAAACTACAAGGCTCTGAAAACTTACTCAACACTGCCCAAGGATGTTCTTTGAAAGAAGCTTTGCATGTAAACATACAGGTGCTTGAGAGCAAACACTTCTTAACCACTGGCAGAAATAAAACCAAACGTTCTACTCACATCTTCAGTGTCCTTAACCCGTAAAATCTGTTCCCGCAGGTCCTGTAGGTCGTTAAACGTGGACTGTGCTGTTATAGAATATACTAGTGCAAACCCCTGCCCGTTCTTCATGTACAGATCCCTCATGGCTGTGAATTGCTCCTGCAAGCAAATATTTTTTAAAGTAATTAGCTGGTGAATGCAGCTAATGAACAGTTCCAAAGGAATACTTGTATTGTGCTGGAGACAAGAACGCAGTGCCACGCAGCGTGGATTTACATATTTACCCCTCACAGAAACCCACTGAAGCATGGAAATTGAATAAAAGCATTAACACTCTCTTTCCCTTTGGTTTTTTTTTCCTCATGCAAAAGGGCTTTTTGCAAAAGATGAAGAGCAGCAGTGAAACCACCTCTGCAGACAGACTGAAATGCCAGAGCAGGCTGGACAAGGCCAGCTCGGAGCTGCCTCTGTCCCAGCAGGGACAGGACTTTTGCCAGACCCCCACAGCAACAATTCCTGCTCCTGCTGCTGAGGATTTCCAGTGCTTTCTCAATAAAACCGACTTCCAGGGAGCACCACCTGCCTGGGATGTGCTGCCAGCCCCCACAGGGTTGGTTTGCTCGGGGCCAGGGCTGTGGGACAGTGAGGGGCTGCAGGAGCCTCCCCCAGCTGCAGGGCAGTGCCAGGGAGGTGCCAGCACGGGAGGGAGCCCCCCTGGCAGGGCAAGGTCTGCTGAGGAACCCCTCCCACAGCTGATGGGCCTTGCTGGGGAGCAGCCCCTGGGCTGGCACTGGCTGCAGGCTGTGTCCTTGTATTCTGGCCACTTGCAAAGGTCATGTTTCAAATCCTCCCACAGCAGAATGCTGATATGGGGCATGGCACAGGAGGCACCAACCTCTGTGTCCCAGCACTGGGGCACCAGCTGGGGACAGAGCCCACCAGGCCACTGGCACTCACCACTCTGGGTTTGGGTTATTTAACAAAATCCTTCCATTTAAATTACTGCAGCTGATTTATTGCTTTTGCTTGGGCAGGATTAGCATTCTTAACAAAGGAACTCCACGGCAATTAGATAAAGAAATGCCACTTACTGTCCCTGCTGTGTCGAGGATCTCCAGCATACACTGCTGACAGTCTACTTCCACTTGCTGGGGAGAAAGGGGAACAAACAGCTCAGACTAAACTGTCTGCAGTGGGACGGGCAGGAGGGATCTCAGCTCAGTCTGCACCTCTGCCACAAAGGGCTCTTAGCAAAGCAGGCACCTGCACTTCCCCAGGCTGAGCAGCACTGCTGCTCCAGGATTAATTCTGCCCCAGGCCAGGCATTTGGGTCAGCTCACATGCTCCAGGACTCCCTTCATTAGCAAGGCTTAAATGAGCAGCTCACTGTAAACATCTCAACTTAAGTGAGATTGTAAATATCTCAACTTAATCCACTCTTACAAATCAAAGCACCTTAAAACTTAATTTTTCTTTGCTGCCTGGAGAGAAGGGAATAAGGAAGAGAAGAAAATGGAAAGTATTTCAGGATCCTCACAGTGAGCCTTTTCAAATCTTCCACTCACTGAGAAATGTCTTGGATCTAACGAGGGTAATTCCAGGAAAGTCAAATAAATTTAACAGCAGAACTCATACCACAATTTAATTTAATTATCACAGGCACAAATGTCCCAAGCTTTTAGTGTATGTTTTGGTGCCTTTCATGCTGGTGACATTTCTGCTAATCCGTGAAACAATGGGTCACTTGACATCCATCCAGAAGAAAGCAGCTCTGTGCCTGGGATTACGTAACAGCCCCGGGATCCTGCAAGGACTTCTGCTCAGCAATTCCAGCCCCACATCCCAAACAGCCCCAGGAATTCCATATTCTCTGCGAGACTTGAAAGAAATAGAAACGATGGTGCTTTACCTTTCTGTATGAATCCTCTATTGTTGGGTCATACTTTTCAACAAAAATTCCCTGAACGAACTGTACAGTCTGGGGAGGAAGGAAAGAACAAAAAACCTAAGTGAGCTGAACACAACCAGAAACATTCACCAAGAAGCACTTTAGGAAAAAGTAACAACAGTAAAACTGCTCTGCTGTTAGAAATCAGTAGTGAGGACCAGAGAGAAAGACATAACATTTGAATTTTGAAAATAAAATTTGTGTTTTTTCTGTTAAAATCACATTATTCAAGCGTGTTTTCAAAACTTTTCTGCACATCAACTGTTTGCTAGCTTGTCTCAGAAAAGATAACACCCTCAAAAATGCCTTTACTCCACTGCCTGTGACTTTAGAAGGATAAAAATCACCAAATGTGGAAGACCTGAGATTTCAGCAGAAGCACTGGCAACCTGTGCACCGTGGGAAATCCACGTTTCAGTCCAAATGAGCACAGAGCTGCCCTGGGCTGCAGAGCCAGGACACTGCAGAGCAGGGAGGGCAGCCTGCAGACGCCCCTGTGCAGGAAGCACTGCAGGAGGAGCCCTCGCTCCATCCGGAGGGGAAGGGTTCCTGCCCTGCAGTTACTGCCAGCCAATCTCCTCCACACTTCCACCGAGCTGTCACACACGGGACATCCCTGACAGCCCAGCTCTGTGCCCTGCCTTCTGCCAGCACAGTCTTCCTTCTCCTCTGGGAGGCAAAGCTCCTTTCTCCTTTTCACCCACAATAATCTGCAGTGAAACAGCACAGGAGTGTCTGAAGATTTGTAGAACAAGGAGGTGCTCGTCTGTGAAACCGAGAGCTGAGATCTCAGTGCTTAATTTTGTCTCTTGAAAATCAACAAACACATCAAGTAGCTTTTGCCAACTGAACCTTTCACAAGCTTTATAATTCTGCAAATTTGTGAGGAAAGTCTGAGAAGCCACAACTAGCTCATTTCCAAACCATTCTATATCACTAAATAAGTGCATTTTACACTCTAATGAACGAAGTCTCTGCTTCTCCAGTATTTTCTTGTCACACTAAACCCAGTCCCAGTCCCAGTCTGAGTAGCAGATCTCAGCAAAACCCTCCAGTCAGACCCCCAATTCACATGGATCACAGTGTTACATCAGCAGTAGCCCAGCAGCCAGAACTGGAGCTTACAGACTGTGCTTCAGGATTGCTCCCGTGTATTTCAGCACGGTCAGCTTAGCACAGCTGCTCCCCCAAGAGCCCCAGAGAAGGCAGCTCAGTGCCAGAGGCTCACAGAGAAGGCAGCTCAGTGCCAGAGGCACTGCCACAGCTGGCCCCTCTGCCTGGGGAACTTTGTGAAGCAGCCCTGAGTGTGAGAATCTGACAAGCCCCTGCTGACACGTAACACTCTCGATCTCTCATGGACTTTATTTTCATTTATTATAGGTGAAAAGAAACGCCAAGGGAGAAGCTACAAATCTGGGGGTGTTTTTGGGTTATGTGTAGATCCAGGACTTTTAGAAGTTTCCCTCTGTTTGGGCTGAGCAGCCCAACTTTAGTTCCCAGTTCTCTGTAAGGCTTTGCACCACTGGGCACCCTGGTAAATGGGTCACCCACTGCCACTCCAGAAGAGTTTTAGCCTCAGAATAAAAAGCTGCTGTACAGGAAACAAAAGTTGCCAAACAACTGTGGCTGCACAGCTGTGAAGGTTTCCTGCTGCTCCACCACTGCCACCAGAAGCACCACCAGCACTGTGTTGGCACAGAAGAGTTAAAACAACAAGGAGGCTCTGCAGGGCAAGGAGCCCATATTGTCATCAGCACCCGAATGCAGCAGAGCTGGAGGGAACACCGGGCTCTTTGTTGCACGGGTCAGTTTATACAGTTGGAAGAATGAAACTTAAAGTGACCCCCAGATTATTTTAAATCCCACCTTGTAACCTCTCCTTGCTAATGCTTGTAAATCAGTACACAGACTCTTTGAAAGCTACATATTATCTACTCCTAGCTGCTAACTGGCCCTTACTGTGTGATGCAATAAACATAATGGATCATTGCTGCATATGAATTACCAAATATGCTGACTTAGCACCCAGCTTGTCAAAAAGAATTTAACTTTTGTTTACCAGACTATTTGAGTATTTGCACTTCAGCTGTTAAAAAGGTCAGGGATGGTGCTGACTCAGACTTCACATCACAAAGAAGGAAATTCAAGTATGTCAGATGCTGAGTAATTTTTATTTACAGCATACTACTAAGTGCCCCATTTCACCTAGAGAGTCTTTCAGTGCTACATAAGAAAATTAGGATAATCAGGGAAGTGCTGGCGGAAAAAGTAATACAGATTGCTTCAATTGCTGTGGAAGAACAGAGCTTGTAAAAAAATTACACCTTGTAAACACCTTGTAGTGATTAGGATGGGATTGCTGAAAGAGTGCATCAAATTCAATATACAACTGAATAATCTCTCCTCCTGTTCACCGGGATTCTGCAGGTGATTTACCAGGATTATTACCTGGTTGTGCCAGCAGAATAAACAAGGAGGAGGGACACAAAGGCTGCTCAGCCATTATCATGTCTGTGACAAGGAACATTGCAGTTCCTTGTTGTAGATAACTTCACACTTGACCAGTTCTTTGCCTCTCTGTTGGAGAGAGCTGCTTGACTGGTGAGTGATAAATGGGTGACACAAGTATCTCTCACGGTGCTCTGCTATCAGCTCTGCTGGGTAAACCTCTCCTTAGGAACAAGACAGGCACTTAAGGAGTGCAAAGTGCCATCAGCCTGCTGGTCCCTCTGCCGTGGAGGATGCTCAGTGTCCAGCCCGGGGCTCACTCGGGATGGAGAACACGCAAGGCTGAACCCCCTAATTCTGTGACTGATTCCAGCCACGCTTCTCTTGCTGTGCCATGCTGGTCCAGGCTTTTAACACTCACACAGATATTCAGCCACGCACAACACAAGACCCATGCAGGACGCAGGCCTGACACGCTAATTACCAGCAGTTAATCACCTCTCCTAAACCGTGACACCCCTCCACCCAGCAGTGCCACAGTGGCTACGTGAAGTCCTGGCACATAGTCAGAGTCACACAAATCCCCCAAAGCATCAGTAACCTGGTCTGCAGTGAGCCAGGCAGTTGGAGGGCTGGGTATGGGCTTCAGAGCTGCTTCCCCAAACTCACCAGAGCAGACTTGCCCACACCTCCTGAACCAAGGACCACCAGCTTGTACTCACGCATGGTGTGGTCTGTTCAGAGAGCGATGACCTGCAAGGCAGGAGAAAAGCCAGCAGTTAAAACACAGAGCTGGGACAGTGTCCTGGAAGCAGCAGCACTCCCCCTCACCCAGTCCTCCTGAGAACGAGAACGCCTTCACTGACAGCTCTGGGTTTTGTTTTTCCACCTGAACACTCAGGCTGAGAAGGCCACTCCAGCAGCCCCAGGTTACAGGAAACGGCCAAAGCTGGATCCTGGCAGTGCTCCAAGAGGAAGAGGATGGACACACCATGGGACAAACAGAGCCTGTCCCAGCTGGGCCGGGCACCACGAGCTGTCACCGCCTGTCCTCTGCTTCCTCAGCATTTCGTGGCACAAACCAGAGCACGGGACAAGAAAATTAGATCAGAAAGAAGCAAGTCAAGAGGTTTCCTTCTCCCCTCCACCCCCAGCAGGGAGGGATTTAGGTCAGTGTTTTCTCTCTGGAAAGGTCAGGCCCAGCGCACGGCTGCCAAGGCAGAGCTCTCTGCTCGCCCAGCACAGACTCTGCCTTTTTATGGAAATCTTGCAACTCCCTCAAGTCACTACGCAGCAGCAGAAAACTCCTCGCTCTCCTCGAGATTCCCTGACAAATAAGGCAAATGACAAAGCTGGGGATAAACACTTGCCAGAGTGTTTACAGGAGCAGCCGGGCTGGGCTGTCCCGCTCCGGGACACGGCGAGCTCAGCGCCGACCCCTTCCGCAGGCTCGGCGCCTCCTTCCCAAGTAAGGCTGCACACACCAGCCCTGGGAGCCTGGGCAGGCTCCACTCCTCTCAGGCACTTCAACCTAACGATGCCACGGGATTTATGGGCTCACTGGCTACAGCCTTTGCACGTCAGAACGTCTCCCCAGGAGTCTGATAGAGAAATGTATCGCAAGCCTGTGAAGAACAGGAGCTGCGTTCTTAGCTTTGCAACGTGGACACCTCCCTGACAATCTGTGTCTCAAGTTTATGTGATCATTAAAGCAGGACAGGTTCTCCTCTGTCATTTCGACTCCCAAGGGGAAGATGTAGAACAGTCAAGAGGAGCCCCATGTGCTGCTGCTGACCCATCACTGGTCTGAGCTGAACTGGGACCCGCTGCTCAACAGGGAGCTGGGGACCCTCCCCAAGCATCCCCCCTCAGCCCTCACCCTCACCCTGCTTCATGGGCTGAATGTCACCCAAGTATGGGTTTAAACAAAAATCTGAAAATCCCATGTGCACCTGGAGAGACACACACAAATTTCTGTGTTCGGTTCAGCACAACTTTAAACTCATTTTGAAGCCAGAATAACAGAAATAAAGGAGTTGCCTGTGCTGAGACACTGCAGTCACACAGCCAAGCTGCCCTTCCCTCGTCCAAGCCTTGGAGAGGGAGTAAGGCTCAAGCAATCAGTGCAGCCCATCATTTTAAGCACCTGGAGGAGGTTTTTCTTCAACTCTTGAAGCCCATGTGAGCTGCAGTTGCCTAACTGCAAATTGTGAAATCAGGTCAAACTGAAAGGGGTTTTCCAGAAACTGCCTAAAAGCAGAGCAGGCAATGTCTGTGCACCCCAGGACACTGACAACAGTTCTGGCTAAATTCTGGGAACTGTAAGCTCTTCTGCTTGACCGTTTCTCTGAGAAGTAACATTCACTTCCTTTCTTTCAAAAATCATGATTTTGAATGGGAAGGAGAGGGGGATTCCAAATAATATTATTTTCCCCTTGATAATCCCTAGAAATTAAAGGCTGACGCATTTTTAATAAAGCATAAATGCAACTTATTGATCCAGTTTGTCTTCATTTCCCTACAGTCCCACAGTCAGTTCCTCCGAAGACAACTCAGAAAGCAATCAAGCTAAGGGTTAAATTTAGCTGTGAACTATTTCACTTCTTATTTATAGTAGAAAATACTTGTGGGAAAGTTTAAGCTGGGAGCAGTACAAGACTAACTTCTCATTTCTTCTCTACAGTATTTGCTGATTTTTTTTTTTCAGGTGCAACAGGAAACCAAGATCCTGAAAGGCACGAGCCTTATTACTGTAAACCCCACATGCCTTAATTATCTTGTAGCTCTTTCACAAGTATGTTAATGTTATCTGTTTATCCTACATGAATAGAGTGCTCAAGAAATTACTATGCTGCATCCCAGCCAACTTTTCATTTGGCAACTGCTGAAGCCCACCTAAATACAGTGAGACACAGCAGCATTCATTTCCATCCAGAGCTCTCTGTAGCAGAGTCACACACTGCGAAGCTTCGGCTCCGGGTCCAAATGGAATTAAATTATGGGTGTTAAGTGTTCCTTTAGAGTCAAGAGAGGAGTATGATCACTAAAGAGTGTAAAAAAAAATAACTGTAAATGTTGTGAAATGATCTTATTAGTTCTGAATGCTGTGGTGCAAAAATAAAGCAAAAGGTGAGTGTGTCTCCTTGCTCCTGGCTCCCTTTTGCCAGGCATGGCCACTGAGCTCCAGCAGGACAAGCAGGGGGCACAGAGCACGAGTCACCCCCAGCAGTGCCCTGAGCTGCAGCTCCCTCTGCCATTCCATCCCTCTCCAAAACACCTGCATCACCTACAGGGTAATAAATCATAGGGTTCTTTCAGCTATAATCACAAAAAAACTGTGCTTCTACACCATCAAACACCTGATACATCAGAACCCATCTGTGTTCTGTATTCTTTAACAGGAGCATCTCTTCTCTGCTGCTGCTGTCAGCAGCACTGCCCAGGGAAAGCCAGCAATGGACATTCCTCCATTCACAGCAGCAGCCCCAAGCTGCTCAGCTCCTTCCCGACAGAGGAGGGAAGGGCTCTGCCCTGGGACCAGAGGGAGAGGTGACAAAAGCTGCAGGGTGTTTGTGTCAATACCCAAAGGCAGTGCAGGCAGAGGAGCCCTGCGAAGGACCACAGGTGGCAGAAATGCAGCTGAAGCTCTAAGCTGGAATGTGGCTCCCACTCACCTGCACCCAGGTTCAGCCAAGCCCTCGGGCACTCTGCAAAGTGCTCGGGTCACCCTTCCCCTCCTGCAAGGCAGGGGCTGATCGGGGCAGGAAGAAGCAGAACTCTGAGGGTATTTCCCAAGCAGCGGAAGAAGGGGCAGAGGCTGGGGGAGGTGGTGGGGACAAGAGCTGAGGCCCCTCAGGACAAAAACCTGGCAAAAACGAGCTGCTTCTGTTACAAAAGTTTCAGCAGCTCATCAGGAAGTTCATAATTTGGGCGGTGGGGAGAGAGAAGCATGAACCAAGAGAAGCAAACACAGCACTGAAAGAGAGCGAGTGCAAGATCTTCACTTATCAATTACCCACTCCAATGTTCACAGAAATTTCATTTAAAATATGATGAGAACACTAAAAAACTCTTACCTTGGCATAAAAGATCTCTCATCAGTGTTAGCAGCTCTACTGAAGGTTCTTCCAGGCTCCCCACAAGGAACTGAAAAAAAGAATTTGAAAGAGTTAATTGTTTTTCAAGTGTCAGCATTTGTGAAGCACCTGTGTAGTGCTTAAGCCAAACCACCCTGTTCCTGTGGACTTCTCCTCCCTAGAACACTCCAAGGAAGATTTCACTTACAAAAGACAAACTCAACCATGTTTGGGGTTGCACCAAGTTCACAATTTATTTTAGAAGATGAAAACTTAGTAGAGAAAGTACTACCAGAAACACGGGAGAAAGATTTAGAGCAGCCCAGTGTCCTGATGCTGTTACAGGGGGAAAACCATCCCTCATCTGCTCCCAGCCACCACTGCTGTGGTAGCATCCAATGCAACACCTACAAAGCACAATTATTTCAGGGAATCCAGCAGGTTTGTGGCAGGGGGTGGAACGAGATGAGCTTTAAGGTCCCTTCCAACCCAAACCATTCTGGGATTTTTCGTGAAGGTGCTGCCAGTGCCAGCTGCAGCACTGCACACAAGGATGGCTCAGCAGCACCGGCTGCACTCGCTCCCAAAGAGCACAGCCCGAGTTTAAACGAGGGTGAGAGAAAGGAAATAGAGGGAAGTGAGGCACAGAAAGGAGCAGCACAGAAACCACAGCAGCAGTTCCTAGAGACAATGTGAGACGGCCTCTCGAGGTGCAGCTTCTACACCCGCTGCACCGAGGGCCTCTGCTCTCTGCTCTTCCCCAGGAAGACGCCCCTGGCCGAGAGGAGCAAGGACCACTCACCTGGCTTTAAGGAAGAAAAAAGAGAATACCTCCTTGCTTGCTCATCACTCACACCTCCCTCTCTCTGATTTTCACCAGCGGAAACCGGAATATTGAACGTTTCCAAGGGCAAAGCGGTGTCAGCACTGAGCACATTCGGGACAGCAGCACAGATGTCTCTGGGAGCTCCAGCACCTCCACTTGAGGCTGGCTGTGCCACTCCTGTGGCCATGCCCTTCCCATCTCCCAAATGAGAGGCAGATTCTTGGGATGCTGCAGCCACACGTTCTGGTTATTTTTATCCTGGCAGTTAAATACTGAATCGTGGCTACTATAAACAAACCTGTTTAATTTCCAACTTGTAAATGTTCTCTGTGCCAGTTTTCTTCAGTTACTATAAACTAGGCCATGGAAAGGGGTGGATTTTCTTTTTTTAAAAGTGTCAACTAAACATTGCTCAACACTCTACCAAATCCCTCTACTCAGAGCCGTGTTGGCAAAACAAACCCAAACCCAGAACTTCTGCAAGGGGAAGATTTACAGCGATCAAAACCACACTTAAACTGACAGATTCCCTCCACAGCAAAAAAGGAGAATCCAAACAAACAGAGAGAATGATGCAGCAGCAAAGGCTGGAAACACCAGGCCAAGAATCTCCCCTTGGCTTGAACCGGCCCAGCCGCCGTTCCCGGCACTGCCCAGCGACAGCTCCACTCAGCACCTGCTCCCTAATTTGTTCTACAGCATGTTCAGAGATATTAAATTACTCAATGAAGTCGAAAGCACATGGAATACTTCCCTAATGCTCACCAAAGCTGTCATCAGTTACGCAATGGTTACAGAGCCGTGCCGGGAACAGGGATGTGCATCCCAAACGAGAGGGGGTTTGGAAATCCCACAGTTCAGCAGCAGATACTGCCCCTAAACAGCAGCAAGACAAACACTGCCATGGATTACCCTGTTAGTTAGCAAGGAGTCTATTTAATTAATAAAAATCACTTCCATGGACTCACTTGTGCACAAAATGAGCCCCTTCTCCAAGGCAGTCAAACTCCCTGGCTTTAGGGAAAACCTCCTCCACCTTTCCTGAGGCCACCAACACCAGAAAAACGAGAGGGAAGAGAAAAACAAAAGACTAAAAGACCAGACTAAGCAGAAAACAGGACTGCAATGTGACTTCAAAAGTACAGTTTGACAAACTTCCGTTCACACACTCTGCATTTATTTTCCTACTCATTATCACTGCGGTCTCTGACACCAAAGTGAGTTCTAGGTACTAACATTACATAAGAGGTAACATTTTATAATTTGTGCCAGGAATCTCAGCCTCAGTTTTGTAATTTTAACACCAAAATCATTATCATTTCCACTGACTGCTTTCAGCATCAAATCAAGGCAACAAATGTGTAATTAGCTATGCACAAGCCTGCTGTAGGATGAGTCCTGACCCCACTGTGGTGCATTCCTGATGCTGGAACATACACGCTGTCCCTTGTCCAAATCATCAGTAATCCAAGTCTTAATATATTTTCCTTTTGCTTTTCAGGTAACAAATAACCCCAGAAAGACACAGCAAGAAGCACACACAGAAAATAAAGCTGGTGACAATCTAAATTTACAAACAGGTATCTGAGAACACAGGAGAACGACACTGGCCAGAGGTGTTATCTGAAGAGCTCCATCAGTAAAGGCAAGAGAGCAGCCTTCCCATCCTGCATCCACTCCTAAAAATTCAGGGTGCAGCCGTGTGCTCCTCAGAGCCACTCCCAGTCACCACCCCCTGCATCCCTCCCGCTGCGCTGGGAGCCTCCTGAGCCAGGGCCATAAACCAGGGCGAAGAGTAAAGTCCTCCAGCAACAGAGCCCTTCCGACTCCAGTGTTGTGCTGAGCTGCAGCTTTCAGCAAATTAACTGCAGCCCACACAAACAAGGCAGAGGAACAACCTCCTTGGAAAACAGCAATAATTCTGTCATTGGAAATAGTCATTTTGTGCACAAACGCTCTGGGATTGATCCTCCTCAGCCTGTAATCTTTTGAGCAATCAGCTTCACGCTGAACCTGCAATTTCAAATAACATAATGTTAACTTCTATGGAAGTGACTGCCTAATTATTCATTGGAAATTGCTTTGCCATAGAAGCTCTCCGGGCAAGGAACAAGGGCTCTGGGCAGCTAAAGCCTGCCATGCTGAAACGGCTAATTTATTTTTTGTCCTATTGGTCTGCACTTGCAGAAAGTTGCTAGGGCCAAGTGCCAGCCAGACAAAGGCTGGGGAAAGGAAGCCAGCAGCACAACTGAAAGCCCAACACACACTGCATCCCCAAATCAGAACAAAGCGCTGCGTCAGGGGCTGGAGCTGGCAGCCTCCCCTCCGGCCGGGCTGCAGCTCTCTGCAAATTAACACCAACCAGGGGGAGCTGCAAGCAGGACCCGGGCACCCCGGCCGAGCACGGCGAGGGCAACACACACCGCTCAGTTCCAACTGCTGAGAGGGTTTGATGGGCGCCACTGGGAGGCCACGGCTCCTCCCAAGCGGCCGCATTGGCCACTTCTCCTTTTCCCATCTAGCCCCACTGCAGTAGTTCAGCAGAGGGCTTTACACCATTCACAGGAGCTCTCCACAGCTTTTTTTGGAAGAAAAAATGAAAAAAAATACTTCCTTTCCCCCTTCCTCATGAGCCAAACATGTAAACATGAAAGGGCATCGCCATTAGACACAGCAGCCGTTCAGGGCACTTCCTCCATTTGCTGCCTGTCACATCCACAACTTGCCACTGATTTTTAAGCCCTATAAAGTTTTTCATTCCTCTCCGATTCCTTTAGTGGAAAAAATATCCTGACCTTTTATAAAACAGCTTAAATTCCAGACAGACCTGAGGAGGCTCAATCGTAGCAAAAGACCAACTCCGTTCTACTTGGTAGGAATAATTTGTTGTGCTGATAGTAGCTTGGCAACGTTCGCCACTATTCTTCCTGGTTTATATAATTAAGAGTAAATAAGTGACATGAGGTAGATAGATTGCCACTGAAATTTCAGCCTGCACTTTAATTATTTCATTTCTGCAGTAGTAGTGACCAGACATTGGTCATAAAGCCCAGTTTGAGCTTACTTGGTCTCCACTGTAAAAAATTTAATGGAGAGATGAAACTTCCAGGCCACTAAGGGTTCTTTGAAACTTCTCAATAATACTGGAGAGGTTTAAACTGCTCTTCCCATGTATTTCAAACTGACATTGGGTAGGTTAAGATTAGGTATTGAGAATAAAGTCTTTACTCAAAGGGTAGTGAAGCCCTGCATGGAGAAGCTGTGGCTGCCCCTGGATCCCTGGAAGTGGCCAAGGCCAGGCTGGAGCACCCTGGGACAGGGGAAGGTGTCCCTGCCCACGGCAGGGGAGGCACTGGATTAGCTTTAAGGTCCTTCCAACCCAAACCATTCCATGATTCTATGACTTACACCCACCAGTGATAAATCCTAAGACTAATACCAAGCCTCTAAAAACGGGGCGCACCCCAGCTCTTCAGGAGACCAGGCTAACTCACAAATTCCAGAAAATACTGACATTCTTTACATCTCCCTGGCACAGCTGCAACAGTCTTTGTGTGTGCTGTACCCTGGATCTGACCATGCAGCCCGTTCTAAAGGTCAGCTTTGCATGTGCAGCCCAGAGATTTTCACTTGCCTGGTGTGTGGCAGCCACAAGCAACCAACCCCCCCCTCCCCATTCCCACACAACTGCTGCTCATTAAACGCCTCTTTTAACAACGATTTTCAGAATGAAAAGCCCCCACTGACCATATGGCCACTTATTAATACTACATTTGTTTATCAGTTTAAATAAAGCCCCTACAGCAATGAGTATCCATGTAATGAGGACTGAAACGCAGCTCACAAGGGATGTGTTTTAGCACTGCCAAGTAGGACTGCACCTCCTGAATGCTTTTCATGGCAGATTTTAAGGCTTGATAGGAACCTGAATAGCAGTAAGTGCACAGCATTAACTTCAAATAGAGGGGAAAGTAACAGTTTCTTACGTTTCGTAAAGAAATTAAGTTATTTAATGTGGTGCTTAATCCTCCAGTACTTAGCTCAGCCCCTTAATGCTGCTTCCTGGAACCTTGGGGCAGAGTGGGGGTGGAAACTGAATTTTCTTCTACACAGAAAATGAAACTTTCTTCTGTGTGAAGGTTTTAACTGAAGGAATATTCAAAGTTATTAACACTTCAGTGCCAGAGCGAGAGCTCTGAGGCCAGCAGGGTTTTAACCAAACCACTGCCATGCCTGGCCTCTGCACCAGGGCTTCTCTGAAGTTTTTTAATCCTCCTGAACCTGCTTAAAAGGGCAAAACTCCTTGGACAATTCATCCTGGAATTTCCTTCATGGTGAATAAAAGGTGACATTAAAGGAAACGGCGCTGATGGTTTAATCAGTTTTATACGAGCCATTTCAGTATTTATAGGTCAAGCTTGATTACAACCAAAATAGACAATTATACAGCTGCCTTTAAACAGCAACAAGCCCAGGGCCAGGGCCAGCTGGAGTCCTGCTGGCAGAAGAGGGGCTGGCTTTGACTCACACGGAAGGGAGGACACATCCTACCCGTGAGCAGCACTGGCATCAGTCCTTCCCTGCACCTCATCAGCACTATTCAAACAGCAACAAAAAAGGTCTTATTTTTAGGATGTGTCTTTGAAATGATAAGACGTAGGGCAAAAGGGAAAAAACCATCTCTCTCACATCAGTATGTAAATTTGTCAGACACATGGCCTGGGCACAGGCGGCTCTGCACCCGGAGCAGGAGCTGAGAACACTGCACACTTCCTTTGAGTGTTAATTGCCATCTCCCACAATTTCTGTGCCTTCCCCGCGGTGAGGACACCTTCCCACCAGAGTTACAACTCCCACTCATCTGGTTTTTCTGCAGTAAATCTGCAAACACAGCATCAGCACAGTATTACCATCACCAGTTTTAAAAGGTTCCTAAATCTACTTCAACTTCTGCCCAAGGAGATGCAGTGGATGTGAACTTGGCACTAAAAGGACAGGGAAAGTCACAGCATCCCAGCTCTGCAGACACAACCTCACTCTTCTGGCACCTGCTAAGCCACCCAGCACCTAGCTCAAGTCTGCTCTGGTGCTAAATGGATTTGGATATTGTGTTTATGCCAAGGGTTTGGGCAAACAGTTCATTTAACAGGCTGCAAAGTACTGGAATTACAGAAAAAGGACAAGACCCACTTTCTCAGAACCACACCACCCAGGAAAGTGCCCTGGAGCATTACAACATCTGTTTGATCATTTCAAATGGGATTCCTGAAAAAGCCTTGACTGCATTCTAGTGATCAATATGCCAACGCAGTGCATGCACAAACCAAGGCAAAGCCATAATAATATTGTAATCTCCACAACTTCCTAAGTGATCTGATGAGTTAAAAGCCCTCAGTGCATAAATATTTCATGAGAAAGGCTGTCTGGAACCACTTCAGCCTGTATTTTTAATCTTAATGTTATTTTCAGCTACAATCAGTGTTATAATCTAAAGCAGAAAGCAACAATTGGCTAAATTTATTTTATCTTCACCCGTATTTACTTCATAAATCCAGTAAGCTTTCTGCTCTTCAGGCCTGATCCCAAGTAACTGTTACTGAGCACAGGACTAACAAACACATCAAATCTCAGGGTAAAGCAAGATGTGCTGGAATGAGACTGTTACACAAAAAAAGGAGAATTGCACCAGAAATAGCCTTACCCAGTGAAATAGGAGTTACTTTTAACTATCACGTGGTGAGTGGCATATAAAAAGATATTATTCTGCATGTCAGCTGTCTGTAATGAAAGTTTTCCTCTTCTCAGCTGCCCCTCCCTACAACTTCAAGTTTATTTGCATGAGAGGAAAGAATATTACATAAAAATACAACATCCAGCTGAAGGGCTCCTCCCACGTCCTCCCTGCTTTCCAGATTAAGGGTCTATTTCCAGTTAAAAATGTGAGAAATGCCTGATTCCACAGAGACTCTTCCCTGGGACAAAAACCTGCAGCAGCCTTCCTTGCAGAGGCAGGGAGCAGCCCCAGCCAGCAATGCTCAGCCCCTCCAGGAGCAGGCTGCACTGCCCTCAGTTCACACGCAGTACCCTGATTTAAACACGACAAGTTCACATTTTTGCAGTATTAGAACACTGCAGAACACATCATCATCGAATCCAACAAAATTTTCCACTAAAAAAACCCCAAAACATTCCAGCCAGCCTTGAATCTGCAGTCACTGACAAGTGAAATGCAAGTGTCTGTTTTCCTGCAATGCTCCAGCAAGCAGCAGTTATGCAACACAGCCCATTGACAAACACACTCCTAGTAGCAGTACATTCCCAAAAAGCAGGGTTTTGACAAAGCAACAATCACCTAGTACAGAAATGCTCACCCTGCTCATTACATTGAGCAGCTTTCTGAGCCTATTTTGCCTCACTGAAGTGATGAAGAAAGATTTGTTTCAGCCCCAACACAGCCACTGCTGTGGGCACATCCAGACCTCTTGCTTCAGTGCCCCAGGTGGATTTAAGTATTTTCCATCTTATCAATATTCACAATAAATAACAAACCACAATGCCTCGGGCCACCTGCTCAACAGGACTGCCACTGCCTGGCTCCCCACATTTTACATTAAACAAAGTCAAATATGTGACACAGCCAAGACAACCACCTGCAGCCACGGGCTGTGAGCAGCCCTGGAGATTCCTTTCTGGCTGGCTGTCCTGTTACCTGGTTCTTCCCTGGTATAAAAGCCCTGTGCAGGGCCAGACTTCCCCCTCAGACTGATGATTTTTGTTCATCAAAAGAAAGCAACCAGCAGTTTTCAAAGCATACCAAGTCTGCTTCTGTCAGCATCTGGACTTCTCAACCAAAAAAAATCCAATCTGTGCCTTTACCTGGGTTCAGGTGAAGCCACTGCAGCTGCAGTGAGGAAGTGCCTGTTCAGGTAGAGCAGGTATTTCCCAACCCCAATACCTGCCGGAGCACTCGCAGCAGGGAGCAGAGCACACATCAAAACATCAAAACACCATCTTTCCGTGGCCACGTCGGGGTTCAGCAGAGCCACCCGACCTGCTCCAGCAGCTGACACGGTGAGAAGGAGCCCCAGCCCTGCCCTGGGCTCTGCTGCCACAGGAGAAGCAGACACAGGCAGCTCTGAGCTCACCTTCAGTGCCACAAGGCTTTGAGCCCAGCCTGCCAATACAGGAGTTACAGACCCCAAAATGACTGGAGATCCACGTGAGGGATGGCTTCTGGTGCCATTTCCTCCCCCACACCCCAAAGGATCTCCCTACAGCACATGAATGCAATTTAGGTTTAAACACACCATTTCTGATCAGGAATGTAACACTCAGCGGCTCCTCCTTGAGCACCACCCTTCTTCCCACAGCCTCCTCATCTTACTATCGTTAAATGGATTACTCTACGACCTTAATTACTGCAGCATTTGCAATGGAAGACGTGATCTGTCAGTAGCCAGCTCCTGTCCCTCTGCAGACCAAAACTTGTTTCGTAGCAAACCTGGGAGTGAAATGGCACCAGAGGTGCAGCACAAAGTGCTTCAGTGTAAAAACCAAGAGCTGAGCAGGCCCAGGTGTGCCCTGACTGATGCTCTGCTGTCACTGGGTCCCCTTTTCTTCAGAGGGGAGCTCAGAAAACAGGCATTAATTAACAAAATTACGCTATCACAGGAAATAACAGGAAGCTTCTAATAACGAGCCATTTAGCTCTGAAGGGTTTCAGTGAGACATGTCAAACCAGCTCACAGAGGATGTCAAGAGTCACCAGCAACAAGCACAGCCAGCTGAAAAACAACCAGCAGAGACCCTCAATTTGCTGCAACAGAAAGGCAGCTCGACATAACTCTCATAAATGCAGGCTGGTCCTTGCAAATAACAACCTGGTACCTCCGAGGACAGAGGTGACCAAATGTCACCTACTTGGTATTATTCTGGCAGCCAGAATAAGCCACAGCTTCTTCCCAGCTGTCCCAGGCCAAGCAGAGTCACCACATCACCCCTGCTGCAGCACAAGGCTGAAGGACACTGCCCTGGGTCAGATGTGTCAGGAACTGCAGTTTCTTGTTTTCTCCTCAACTCCTTCCCTCCATCAGCAGTGCCACTGGCACGATTAAAGTGTATCTTCTTCACACCTACTTTAATCCTGTCTCTTCTGGTGTTACAGTTCAACAGGTCTTCACTTAACCAACACAGATGGTTTTTCCACGCTGATGTTCCTGCTGGAGACACCAAACTGCATCAGCTGGATCCCCACGGGGTTCTTGCTTCCAGGAGCTTCTGAATGCCCAACAAGAAAGGTTCAACAATGGGAAGGCAGAGGAGTTCAGTGTCTGCCTTGCCTTCCTCACCTCACAGGGTGAGTAACCCACGCCTGCTCCGAGCTGCAGGAGCCAACCACTCTGGGAAATTCCTACCCACAAAAACTGGGCCTCCCTCCTTGGCCTGACTTCTGCCATCCAGCACCTGTACAGGGAGCACTGGCACAAACTCATCTTCATAACTGGATGCTCTGGTTCACCATTGGCACTAACTGAAACGTCCTGAGCTTGATTCTACCTTCCAGGACCTGCAGGGAGCCCACGGGAAGGATGGAGAGGGACCATTTACATCTCACACAAGTTTTAACATCCGAGCAAGACAGGCTGGACCAAGCAAGAGAGCTCAGCGAGATGAACAGTTCTTTCAGAAAACTTTGGGACATCCTTACTTAGCTCTGCCATTAGGTGTCATGTTTCCAGCAGCAGCAGCTTTCCTAAAGTGCAAACACAAATGCCTACAGGAAAATTTGACCCTGGGATTTAGAAGCACCCTTTTCAGAAGATGCTTCTGTTAAAATTTTGTTTAATTTCCAATTAACTATTAAATGAAAGAGTAAAAGAAAATCAATAACTACTTCAGCACTCAACATAAAATGAACTGAGACTATACTTTAACCACCATCCTCCTCAGTACCTCATCTTCAAAAAATAACCCAACACCCCCCGCAAAACAGGGCCAAAAAATCCAAACACCATCCTAGGACTTGACCAAGTTTCAAATGTTGTGTCTCTCTTGAATCTGCTTCTGCAGAATTAAATAAACAAAGTTATAAGAAGTGATTGATGATCAACATTTATGTGGCTCATCAGAAATTAAAAGAAAGTGATAAAATAGTTAGTCTCCCATATTACCCTAAAACCCAAAAGTTCTGATCAGGATCCACAGCCAGAGCCAGCTAAGCTGATTTTGGCAAGGTTGAAAGTAACACTGAATCGAGGATAATTCTGAACTTCAAACAGCTACACATAAAAAACACTTCAAATATAAAGCCTAAAGGTTTGAACTTAGGTATGTTCAAAAGATACACTTTGTTTTCTCTAGGAAAACAGATAACATGCTCCTGTTGTCAGAGTACTAGGATTCCTCTTGAGGAGGATTTTTTTAAGTCTGCAAAGCTGCACAGAAGCAATCTGTTCTCTAAACACTGAGCACAAGTTCAAAGTGCCACCGAGTGCGCTGTGCACGTGCAGGGTACAAGAAAAAGCACTGCAGTATAAAGTACAAACAAATGCTTGGAGTTGTTTATGCCCAGGACCATGATTCAATATACAATTAAAACTTTAATGTTCAAGTACATCCACATGTTACACTCCTGCCATTTCATTACTTTTCAGTTTTTTTTAAGAACAGTCCTCAGACTGGCTGAGCAGCCACGAAATGTATCACTAATAACCTGTGTCTGCGTATTTGCCACCTATGGTTTCCAACAGAAACTGTTCCGAGGCTCTGCGTAAACAGGAGTCTCCAAATAAAAGCATTAACCTGTCACTGGGCTTACGCCGTGCGAGTAATTCAGCCTGCTTGGCAAGGAGATCCTCTCAAAACCTTCAGCAAAGCTACTTACCCTAAAAACAGCCACGCCAGAGCCAGGACACGTGATGGCAGCCGGTGCTCAGCGCCCTGGGGGTGACAGTCCGGCGGTGACACCGCGGGCCCTGGGGTGGCACCGAGCTTTCCTCAGCCCTAGAGCCTCCTGGGCATCCCCACAGGCAGGCCGTGAGCAGGATCTGCTCCGGGGGGGACAGCTCTGCTCCCTGAGAGGCTCTGAGGGAACGCTGCTCATGAAAACAGATTATTTTTAGAAGCGGCGCGAGCACAGCACTTCCTGCCGGCTCCACCTCGACGAACGCCAGACGCTCTGCCACCCTCCACTCCAAAACCAGGATTCCACAGCTTCTGCTACCTGCCACGGGGAGAGGCAAGGGACAACCTGCCGAGAACGGCAAGTGACGATTCCCCAGTTTGTAACTTGGCACTAAGAACTTCTGTTGGAATATGTTGCCAGTCTTCACTCACGTCAATAAATCGATGCCTTTTTTCCTGCCACAGGGATGAACAGAACATTAAATGTTTTTATTTATGACACTGATTTTTTCCATAGCAACCGGATGTGAACATGGCATTCCCAGCGTAATGAAGTCACTATAGCAACGTGATCATGATGTCAGAATAATCAGACAGCGTTTCATACTTGTGAAATACATCGCCGCTGTGAATTCAGAAAGTTGCAGAGACCACAAAAGCAAGTTCCATCTGGAACTTCCCTTTAACTTGCCTGGTTTTGGATAACTTCTCATTAAAGGCACAGAGCTTTGCTAACACACCATTTTCTGTTTCTCTAAGCTTCATCCATTACTTCCTGGAAGTCTCACAAATTCCCACATTAAAACCCCTTCAGATCTGAGGATCCGCTACACCAGGGAGAATTACTGACACACCATTTCAGCAAGAAAAAACCAATGACACAAATCACAGCAGTGAAACACTTCACAGCAGACAGGCACTGTCAACTGAACAGACGCTTTCCTCAACTCTTCAGATAATCTGGTGTCTCTTTACGAGGAGCAACACAACTACTCAGAGAGAATTACAACAGCAACAGAAATTACAGAGTGCCAATACAATACTCCGAGGGCAGACAGGCGTTTTCAAGTCAAACAACTATTTTAAGAAATATTATCTCCCCTGTTAAGCTACTGAAAGGAAAAAACCCAGCGTTTTCATGGTTTGCCCTTCCTGTTTGCAGCTCTTTCCAAGCTGTGAGCAAAGCAAGACCCAATTCCAGCTCTGTGTCAGTCGGAATTGACTCGCTGTATCCAAACCCCAGCCCTCCCACTGAGGAGGCTTCGCAGGAATCCCTGCACCAAACCCACACCTTCTGTACCTCAAACATCGCAAGCAACGACACCAATTAACGAGAAGTATCTAAACACCAAAGTTTCCCCACGCAGAGAACAGTTTCTCTTTAAAGCGACCGAAGGAACTGCAAGAAACCTTTTCAGAGCTGAGGTGGTCTGAGAAAACCAGTCCTTGGGAGGGGAGGATGGCGACGGGCCGGGAGGATGAGGATGGAAGGGAGGATGAGGATGGAACGGGGGATGAGGATGGGCCAGCCCGTGGCTCCACGTGGCTCCCCCTTGGCTTGTCCCACCTGCCCAAACCTCCTGCCGCCCATGCGGGCTGGCGCAGCGGAGCGGCTGGTGAAGCCTGTCCCTCGCCCGGCCGTGCCCCTGTGCCAGCCCACCCTCCGTGCCCGCAGCCTCGCTGTCCCTTCACCTCCGGCGCTCCTCGGGCCGCGCACCAGCCCCTGCGCCCCTTCCCACCGCGGCGAGCCCGGGACGCCCCGCACACCCCTGACCCACGAACCCCGCAGGAATTCCGGCTACCGCCGAGCTCGGCGACAGCCCGGGCTGCGCACAAGATGGATGTCCGGCGGGGCAGGGACGGGACCGGCCGGGCAGGACGGGGACGGGGCCGGGACCGGGGCCGGGGCCGAGCCGCCTCCCGCTCGCCGCCGG
>VZSE01013263.1:134395-157166 GCA_013398275.1 Promerops cafer | reverse complement strand
CGCCCTCCGCAGCCCGGGGAGGAGCCAGCGGGGCGGGCGGGCGGGCGGGGACGGACGGGCCCCGGCAAAAGTTCCGGGAGGGCCGGGGCAGGGGCGGGGCTCCGGCCGGGGCTGGAGCGGAGCTGGAGCCCCAGGAGCGGCTGAGGGAGCTGGGAAGGGGCTCAGCCTGGAGAAAAGGAGGCTCAGGGGGGCCCCTGTGGCTCTGCGCAGCTCCCTGCCAGGAGGGGACAGCCGGGGGGGATTTGGGATCTTGTCCCGGGGAACAGGGACAGGAGGAGACGGAGCGGCCTCAGGCTGGGCCGGCGGAGGGCAGGGTGGCCGTCGGGGGGAATTTCCCCACGGGAAGGGTGGCCAGCCAGCGGGGACCAAGCGGGTGACTGGGCTGGGGGTGTTTCCACAGGGAGGAGATGATGCTGCACCGGTCACACGGGACAGGACAGGACAGGAGTCACCAAGAGGTCACCAAGCACTGCCACACCGCAGGGCTCAGCACCAGCGCCACACCACCTTCACCCCTTAGAAAGCTGCTCTTGAAACACAACACTTCGAACCGTGGGGCGTTTTGTTTACGTTTTTCTGGAAAAACATGAAAAGAAAGAACTGTAACGTTGACGTGAAATGCACATGTAATTGTCAAGAAACAGACAAAAGGCAGGAAGAGGAAACGGCACATAAATGTCCTGCTGGTGTTTTTGTCACTGGGGGTTTGTGAGTGGCAGCAGCCGCGCGGGGAGGATCAGCTCAGAGGTCCAGCGCAGTCACTGCGCAGGGTCTCGTGATCTGGGAGATCACTTCACCAGCCCCAGCTTCAGCTGTCACTCAGCTCTAAACTACACACTCCAGAAAAGCAAATGTCAACAGTCAGTAAATTTCAGGGGCTTTTTTTCCTCGTTAAGAATGTATAAATACCCCAGGAGGAGCTGCAGTTGCTTCCATGATTGCAGTGCCCGGCTCTCCATGGAGTGCAGGGACCTCTCGTGTCACCTCCTTACCCAACCAGGGACAGGACAGGGACTGCAGCCGCTGTCCCTGGGGATGCTGCTGCTGAGGCTGCAGAGGACGGTGCCAGAAGCAGCAGCAACACACCCACGGGCCTCCCCACACTCCTCTATCACCACTTGCAAAACTTCAGGGACACGAGCAGATTTGTTGAGGTCTGCGGCTACAGCAACAATATTTTGGCAGTCATGCTGCCTTTCATCCAGAACTCCAACAAAAATGCTCAATATTACTTGTCTGGCTGTACAGATGAGAAAACAAAGATTAAATGACTTATCCAAAATCCCCAGCGAGTCAGTGGCCAGGAGACACACAGAGCTCAGTCCCCACTCACCCTCTGTAACTGAAGCTGCTCCCGTTCTCCCTCTCACAGCTTTGTGTGTGCAGCAGAAACAAATACACAGCACAGAATTTTGCTTCCAGGTACAACTTGTGGCTGCTGATACTGATCTGTAAATCCCTGTTTTTATGGCTCAAGAGGTGTCTCCTTCCCTGGGGACCACCGTGCTGGAGCAGGTGAATCACCAATTGATCTGAATCGCTGGAGGCAGGGCGATGGCAGCAAAGGATTTCCCCACTTTCTGTCTCTGCAGGACTTGGCAGCCTCAGCAGCGAGAGGCTCAGTCGCAGTGGGACAGTCGGGGTGGCAAAAGCACCTGCCTTGAAGGATGCTCAGCACTCGTGGCTGAGCAACTTGTTTCTTCAGAGTACAAACGTTACCGTGCAGTCTGTGAACTTAGGAAGTTGCTAGCTCAGTGTTTAAAAACATGAGGCTGTGTCTGGAAAACGGGCAGGGACAAAACAGCAGCAGTAACTTCTGTTTTAAAAGCAGTGCGAAAACATATTCCTATGGGCAGAAACTGCAAGGGATGCAATTCCTTTAACAGGCTCAGTGTACATGGAAATGTTTGAGCATTCTGCAAGGCTTTACCCCAAATTTCCTTTGAAAATAAAGCTTTAACAAACTTTGCCCCAAATATCAACACATCTGCAGCTTTTCCCACTGAGCACTGACTGAAGAGTTTTCTTGTATCCAAGGGATCACACACTTATCTGTTTCATGGCTTGTGGACCATCTTCCCAGTTTCAAAACAATGAGGGTCCAGGCACACTGAGGGCCTGACTCAGCAAGACAGAACTCCTATTTGATGTGTGTTCTGGGAAGGTTGACTCTTTCCCCCATTTTCTGCAGGTTTGAGTGGAAGCTGATAACATTTGTTGCTGAGTCAGACTTTGCAAGTACATGAAATTAAATCTGGATGAATGTGAACCTGGTTATGAAATGATTAGAAGAGGAGAAGCAGGTCCAAGTTCAGCTGAAATCAGAGGCACTTTTCCTATTGGCTCCAGCAGGGAATAAATCTGGGTCTGCATTTCCCCCAGCCCCAAATCCTGCCCTCCTTCAGGCAGACAGATGCAGCCCCTCAGACAGAGCTGTTTCACTCCCCAGCTGCTGCTCTTCTCTCTCGTGCAGCAGTGGATTGCTCGTCAGCAAATCCAGTCTGTCAACAGGGTGTTCCATCCCGTGTCCACACCTTGTCTCTGCCCCGGTGCATTTCCCCATTTCTAACAAATCCCATTATTCCAGGCACGTCTCCAGGGTGACTGAGAGCACTGACACCTGCCTGGAGGGGTGGAACCTGCTGACAACCCCAAACCAGGGATTTCTGCTCCACACCAACTCAGCAACAACCCAAGGTTATGAGGCAGAGAGAATCGATTCTCTGCATCCTGTCACATACAGGACACAGCCTGTAATGTCCTGGACACAGCCCAAGGAATCCAGTGACCCTTCACACTGCAGTTTTATTAAAAAATGGTGCCATTTATCACAGCCCATCCATTTATACAGAACAGGAGTTGCCACAGTAACTTTTTTTCCCCCAAACTCTGCAGTCTAAATCCATTCATATTAAATTATGCTAAGATTTCACTCCCCTTTTCCTATTATATGGCAGCAGTAAAAGACTGAAAGGAAAACACTTATTTATCCCAGAATCTGCAACAGGATTGCAATGTTTCACCTGCTTTTGCAGCTGAGTTGCAGAGGTTGCACTGAGTCTTCTGCAGGCAAATTAATATGAAGCAGAATCCCTCAGGACTTCTTTTATTCTGAAATAAGAGTTGCCCAATTGGATAAATTATCACAAGTTCAGCTGATACAAATACGTAGCTAAGGCCCATTTGCTGATTTAATGAAATTCAGAAACAATTTGTGATTGCATAATGACCTTGGATTCCTGGCTGATAGAATCAGAGAGCTGGAGAGTAAATGAAAGTGGGTTTGACACCATGCAGGCTAATAACACATTATCCTTTTGCTCTGTCAGAAGTAAGGGCGATGACTGCATCCTGCTCCTGTCCTGACTGTCTGAACTTAAGCTGCACAAGAAAGGAACTGGTGCTCTCTAAACTTACAGTAACCATTCTTTAAACCCTAGTCAGGGAAGAATCAAGGAAAAAATGCTCATTCCAAGGACCTCAACACAAGCCTTTGAAGTGCAAGCATAATATTTTCTTTACAGATGAGATTGCAGTGCATCATTATGAATAATGACTTAATGATGTAATTAACAGCAGCACCCACATGGCTGCCAGCAGCTGCCCTGGCTGAGGGTCACCGAGCTCACGCCTGCCCTCCCACGCTGCCCTTGCCAGGGACCCGACCATAAAGGATCATTTAACACAGCCCAGCCTCCTAAGCTGTGTAGGGGCAGGAGAGCGCCAAGCCCTGAGCCTGTTCCCAGGGCAGATGGGACCAGATTCCCTGAAAACCCCATCCCTGCTCCCACTGCAGACCTGGTTTGTTCCATGCCCACTGGCTGGCTGGGTGAAGCTACCGGGTAATTAGGCAGATGAGGTGGGAGCTGTGGAATCCGGGGAGGGATGGCTGATCCCAAGGCAGGGCTCTGCCAGAGCTCCAGCAGTTTCCAAAGGGAAAGCCTGGACTGGCTTTTCCATGCACTGCAGCCCTGGGGCAGCACTGCTGGGGCTCAGCCAGCGTCCTCAGAGTCACCTGGAATCACAGGAAAGGCTGATCCCAGTGCAAACACAGAGGTGTTCTCCAGGTTTGAGCCCTAAGGACGTGAGCACAGGGACTGCAGAAAAGCCTGGAGTCAGTCTGGTGTCTGAAGTTCTGCAGAGTCAAGAGAAAGGCAGAGACTGATAGGGGTTTCTAGTTCAAGGGTTTTATAAATACCATCAGAGGCTGTGAAACTCACTGGGGAAGGAAGCACAAATCCCACTTCCCGTGCTCAGCTACGGCAGGGAGCTGCTAATTACCGTGCACAGGGATTCCCATGTTTCAGTCTAACAGCAGCACAATGGGCTGCTCCTACTCTTTGCTCCCTGCAAGCGAGAATTTCCTTGTCCAAAGCTCTAGCAGCAGCAGCAAGTGTGATTCTTTCAGCTGACAAACTGTGCTCACTGCTCAAAGGCAGCTGCAACATTTTCTCTTACCCAACTTCTTCCTGTGCAGCGCTGGAGCCAGGCACTCGCTCACCCATGGCTGGGCAGTGCCTGCTCCATCCCTGGGTACCAAACCTCCTCCTCCTCTGCCAGCTGCTTTCACCCATTGCTAGGGCAGCTGCAGCTGCCGTTTTCCTACTTCTATTCTGTTACATCCAGGCAGTAGAGTATGGAGAAGTTGGGGGAAAGGAAAGAAAAAACCAAAGACAAAATGAAAGTTTAAATGTAACTTCAAGGGGAAGTCAGAGACATCCTTTGACTGGAGGTTTGGTGGAACCTGCACAATGAGACAAACATTGCCTTGAAATTAAATGTCATATATATCAAAATGAGGGAATGTCTAATTCAGTAAGTACTCATTCCCATGTTTCCTTTCATGGGGTTTAAACACTTGTTTTCTTTAAACATAGTCACACAATGACTGTATGGTAGCCAAGGGGCAGTTTTTGATTAGCAGGTAAAAGTAACAATCCAGGTATTTGTCTATCAGCCTCTGGAAGCCCTGTTAGAGCCATGGAGTCCCTTCATTACCTGTTCCTGCCCTGTCCCAGTTGATAACTGGTTCCATTCAGGGTCAGTGTGAGTATCCAGGGGCCAGACACTCCTCGTGCCCCCAGCCCAGCAGCACACACAGGGCTGCAGGACAGGCTTTATAAAGACATCACTGAGGTAATAATGAACTCACCTGTACCTGGAGAAGAGATGTTTCCAATTAGTGTGTTTCCAATTACTGCTGCTCTGCTGTTCTAAGAGGACTTAATCATCCCACAGCCCTGGAGACCCTCCAGCACCTTCATTCCTCCTGCTCCCAGGGGTTAGCGGGAGCTGGTCCCAAACCAGCTGTGCCAGGAGAGGCTGCTCCTCAGCTCCCCTTAATAGCTGCCCCGCTGTAATTATGATTACAGCAGCACTTAGACTTTTGACAGCACTCTTTGTTTTCTGATTGCTTCCTGCACACAAGCGAATATCCCTGGCTTTGAGCCTCTTTCCCGGGAAGAGCAGGTATTTTCCTTCGGGAAGGCTGAATAAAGCAGAGCAAATGCTGACTAGGAGGGAGCACGAGGCCCCTGTGTCTCCTCACAGCCGGTGCTGAGCTTCCCCTCCCAGCGCTGCCACCCTGGCTCCTTTGGGCAGCAGCTGAGTGCCACAGCCCGACTCCAGCTCTGCAGTCAGCTGTCGCCTCCTTAGTGGATCGTGAGTCACTTCCACTCCTGCTGTGACCCAGAAACTGTGCCTGGAAGCTGCCTGAGAAAGGCCTGCGTGTCCCGTGTGCCTCCCGCCCTGCCCTGTCCCCCCCGGGCAGGGGCCGGTGGTGCCAGGGCCGGGCAGGTCGCGCTGGGACACCTCGGCAGCACACCCGGATCTCCTTGGTGGCGCGGAGAGTGGGAGGGGAAGCTGCCCGCAGGCTGAGCCGTGCTGCCTGTGCCCCAGCAGCGTGCGTGGTGCGGCCCCGGTGCCACCGGGACGCGTCTGGGCGCGCTGCGCTCCCAACACTTCCCTCTGCTGCCCTTTGAAAAGAGCGCTCGCATCAAGAACAGATGCGTTGGAAAATAGCTGGTCTGCCCGCCCGAGTCCAGCAAGGGAAGCGAGCAAAGAGGAACCAGCTGAGTCTGCCGTGAGCAATCCGCGGACGCGCTTGCCGGGAGCAGCCGGCCCGGCCGGGGAAGATCGCGGCTCACGGGCTGAAGCCGTCTCAGCACTCACGGCAGGGACTGGGGGAAAAGCTGAACCACTGACAGCACAGCGCTCAGCCCAGCAGGGTGGGGACAAACTGCCGGGTTGGGAGCCACCTCCAGCCGTGGGTGCCCGCTGAGACGCGGGTGGATGGCGAGCTGAGTCCTGCCCCATCGGGCAGAGCCCACCAGGAGCCAGGCCCAGCCCTGCGCCGTGGGCGAGGGCTGGGATGAAGCTCCCGGGGCTGTTTTCCCAGGGAACAAGCATGCCAGGGATGAGGGCATTTATCTCCCAGATCTCGCTTTTACCCTAAACAGACAAAAAGTGTCCCAGGAGCTGCTGTCCCGCTTGATAAACCAGGGAGGGAGCTGAGCTCCTGGAGTGACGGGGCCGTTCTTAAGGTTACCTTAATGACAGAAATCTCCACTTGTCTTTCCAGAGCTACAGAAACCGCAGAGGTATCAGAGCATTTAATCACTCGTTTTACTGCCTGGCCGTGTGCTGTGGTGAGGAGCTGCATTCCAGACTGCGGGCTGCCCCCGATGGCCGCGGCCACCGCCGAGCGCTGCTCCGTGCCCGGCCCTGCGCAGGACGAGGGGCAGCTCAGCTCGGCTCCAGCCCCCGGGCTGGGCTGGCCGAGCCGCGGGCTGCTCGCCGCTCTCCCGACGCTTCCCGAGGCGCCGCTGCCTCTGCTAGGACGCCGGAGGGGCTCTCGGGCGCTGGCTGTCCCGGGGATGGGTCACTCCGTGCCCCGGCAGCCGTGCCCTCCCCACGCCCTGCTCGCTCCGGCCCCGCTCCTGGCGGCCCCGGGCTCTCCCTGCTCCAGCCCCGCATGGAAACCTTGAGGGGCAGAGATTTCATTCCCGGCTGCCAAACGAGCAAAGCCCAGCTCAGCAGTTCCATCCCGCACGTGTTTGGATCGGAGTGGAAGTGACGAGGAGCTGAGGAGATGGAAACAATAACACTTTCTATCTCCCCGTCCTTCCAGACGTGCGTTTCCCATGCTGCTTCTTCAGCAAAACCCGCGGGGGCTGTGCCAGCCCCTCGCAGGGCTGCACAAGGGCAGTGCTGGACCCCCCCCTCACACCAGGAGCAGGGGCGTGGTGTCATTATTTACCTGGAAACACGCTCAGCTTAAATTCCCCTCCACTGCAGTGTTGTGATTCCTTCAGACAAATCTTAGGGGCAAACTCCAGATACGTCACTGTGAGGCTCCCAAACTTGCAGCAAGTATTTAAGAATACTTTATTTCCCCCCAAATCAGGGCAGCAATCCTGGCAATAAGTGTCATTAACAAAACAGTTTTCTACAGCAATGAGAGCTCTGTGTTTTGTTGTTAGGAAAAATAAATTCCTTTTTTTTTTTTGCTAAGGAGCCAAAACCATCTCTGAATTAATTGTAGAACAAAAGAGGCCTTGATTTCTGCCATGCATCATGGAAAAGGTTGGATCCAAATATACATACATTAAAAATAAAAAGGTATAAACAATGCTTCCTTCCTAAAGAGCTTCCCTGGCAAACCTGGACTGTGCCAGCCGCCAGAGCCCGGCTGCCTCCAGCTCATCTTCCTGTTGGTGGAGCTGAGCTCCTGGGGACACTCCAGGCACCTTTCCCTGGAAAATGGTTTGTTTTCAGTCCATCTTTGATCAAAGAAAGGCCCAAAGGCTTTCCTTCCTGGCCAGCCCTTGGTGTGTGCCTGCCCTTGGCGCTGTGTCGCGGCGTGAGGTGGGAACTGAGCCTCCCTCCTTCCTTCTCTGCTCCAAGGCCCAGCAACAATCACTGAGCCTCCCTGCAGAGCCCAAGGCAGAGGGAGCAAGCAGCTGTGGAAGCCTGTGTGGGATCAGCCTGTGTGGGGATTGGGACCACTCACCTCTGGTCTGGAGCCATCAGCTCCTTCCCCCTTCCCAAGGGCCCGAGGGGTTTCATTCCTTCATTTGGAACTCCTGTTCCTCAGGGGAAAGCCTCTGCTTCCACCTGCGAGAGGATTAGTGCAGCCACGGGACCAAATCCCTCTGTTCCTTGCACCCGGGTAAGGCTGGAGTAAATAAATCCTGTTAAGCCATTGGGGCCACTCTGGGCTTACCCAGACACAAACGGCAGCACTATAAATAAGATCTTGGTTTGATTAGGGAAATAAAGGCAGGAAAAAAGCACTTAAAAGACATCCAGAGGAAATATAAGCTCCCCCCCCACCCCAGTCATGCTGACAATGATGAATTAGTCCACGAATGCCAGTCAGAGAGTGAGTCATGATTCATAAATAAATTACAGCAAGATATTCATAGAAGCACAGAATATCCTGAGCTGGGAGGGACCCACAAGGATCATCAATCAAACTCCTGGCCCTGCACAGGATAACCCAAAATCTTAGGAATCTTAGGAAATACCTTGGCAATATTCATTTAATCTGGGACATTTGTAGCCTGAGATGCCACTAAACACTCAAAATTCAGAGTAACTCAGCGTATCAACCACATCTATTTATTGTAGCTGATGGAGCCACACATTTCTGGCAGTGTCCACTCAACCCTTGTTGGAGACAAACTGATTTGGAGAAGCTGCTAAATGGGTTTTACACCCCAGGGACAGGCAGGGCAGTGGCAGTGGGTGCTGCCTGTGCCAGCTGACTTGTTCCCTCCTGAGGATGCTCATCAGTGAGATAATGGCACTTTCCTCCCTTTCTTTTCAGAGAAAGGCTGCTTTTGCAGTGCTTTGCAGTTAAAGAATTTGCTGGTGTTCAAAAATAAGAGCTGGGAAGGGAGCTCAGGACCTTGGCTTTGTTGTTTCACCCTGTCCTGCCTCCCCCAGTCTTGCTGTACTGAGATGCAAAATTATCAGTGGAAGAGTTTATAAAATGTCAAAACAGTTTCTCTCCTGTCAGCCAGACAATTTGTGTAAATAGAGCCTCTCTAAAGAACCTCCTGCCAGCTCAAACCTCCCTTTCATCTCCCCAGGATTTATTGTATGCCATTTTCATGGCATTTTAAAATGGTCTCTAATGAAGAGCGAGGATGGAAACTCCTGTGCTGTGCAGAGGAGTCTCCAGTGGGATCCCAGGTCTGCTGTCACTTCCCAGGGCCTGGCAGGGCCAGAGAGGCTGTGAACCACAACCCGAGGTGATTTCCTCTCCTCTCACGCAGGAGGTGGCTCTCCGTTCTGCTGGGGGATGGCTCTGCACCGCTCTGCACAAGCTGGGAAAGCAGCTCTGGGAATAAAATATTCCCAAAAGCTGCATTTCCCCAGTCAGCCGAGAAGAGCCGGCGTGACTCCGTTCGTTCCCAGCCCCGGGTGCTGCGAGGCAGGAGCAGCCCGGGGCAGGAGGAACTGGATAGCCCGGGAATGGCTGCTCCGCGGGCATCAAACGGGGTCCTGTGCCAGCTGCTCTGCCCGGGCTGCAGCTGCGCCCACGCCACAGCCACACCCACAGAAAACTGTGGAAAACTCCTGTTATCATGCAACTCATTTTAAAAACACACAAAAATGTAATTTGCCCAAGCCCCTGGCCCTGCGCTCCTGCCCTGTTTGTACCTGGAATTCCAGGGGTGGCAAACGGGAGCGGTTTGGAAGCTCCGGCTGCTGCATCCCACCCGTCTGCCCAGCGAAGCCGCTGGGCCGTACTGGTTTGACAGCCCCAGCTCCTCCCACGCGGGCCCTGCACTGCCCGACGAGCTCGGCAGGACCAGCAAACACTCAACTCACTCCCGGGCTCGGCGGGTTTGGAATCCAAAGCCACAGGAGAATCCGAGCCCCAGCACGGTTCAAGCTCAGGAATGGGACGTGGAAGGGAAGAAGAGCTTTCCAGATCTGATTCTCCTCTGACAATTTGCTCTTGACAGCAGTTGAAATCATCTTTGGAACCAACCCTGCATTCTAAGGACAGTGAACTTTGCCTTTCAGCACAGCTGTGTGGGTGCCAGAGGAGGGGTTTCTTCAGGTTTTTCTTCAGTGATGTTGGCTTTCCAACATCACTGTGCCCCCATAGGAGGGACAGGGAAAAAAATCCCAAATGGGGAGTTTCAGAGGGAAACCAAAAGGGTTCTGCTCCTGTCCAGCCCTTCCCAGGTCTGTGTAGACCAGATTAACCCTCCTTTTACCATGGATGGGGAAACAAAGGCGCAGTGACAGGATGCTGTCCCCCACACCAGGCTCCAGCCTCTCATTCTGGCTCATAATTCACTAGCCCACAATCACTCTGTCACACCAGATGTGATTCTGCTCCACATTCACATCCTCTCTCTGCCTTGCTTTCACTTCCTTCCCAGGCAGGGAAGAGCCAGGACAGAACTCGCCACTGCTTGGTTTATGAGTTGCTTGAGGTTTATTTCCTATAAAGTAAATATTAAATTTTGAAATCCAGAAGAAAACTCCTCCCCACCTCCTGGCACAGGAGCAGAAGCTGCTGGGACGTAAGGAAAGATGCCACTGATGTCCCAAAGCAAGGAGGGTGGCTGTGGCTGGGACAGCCTGGCGCTGTGTGAGCAGGCTCGGGGACAGCCGGGACCGCCGGGACCCCAGCGGGGTGCCAGGCAGGGCCCGGAGGGGGCTGCTCTGTCCTCCCTGCGAGTGTTTTACGGCCCCACCAGAACAAAGGCAGACGTGGCTGCTGTTGACTCACAGGATAAGATCATTGTTGGGGGATATTTTTTTTACTGTGTGTCACTCAGACATTTTTTTTTTCCTAGCAAATTTGTTCTCCTCCCCTCCACCCCCAAAGTGAAAAGGGAATCTGTGCTCAAAGCCGCAGCTGAGATTGCAGAGACCTTCCCTTCCTGATCCTTATCTCACCAGGATGTAGGAGGATCCCTCGGGAATAGCTGGAAGCCTTTCGCTGGAGCCATCCAAGAAACGAGCAAGCCGAGTACAGCCTTTAAATGGCAAAACCATCGGGTTTGCTCGGGGACCGGGATCCGAAAGCCTTTAACCCCATCTCACTGTGACATCCCCGGGTTCTGCCACACGGGCCTGGCCCAGCTCTGGTCCCAGCCTGCCCGGCACGGGCTGCTCCTGCAGCCGCCTCCGCTGCAGGCTCTGCCGCCTCAGCTCAATGGCGGGATCTAAAAATCCACCTTGGGATCCTGATCTGCCCCGAAGCCTCCAGCCGCTGCCTCCCAGCCGGCCGGCAGCAGCGGCAGGGCTGGGGCGCGCCGAGCTGCTCCGGAGCCCACGCTCCGGCCCCGCTTGGCTCCTCCGTGCCGGGAGCGTTCAGTGCTTTGCCAGCCGTACGAGCCTCCGGCCCTGAGCTTCCGGAGCCCGGGGCTGAAGGAGGGCAGGGGGAGAAGGGCCGGCTGCCCCCGCAGTGAGGATGCAGGGCCCGAGGAAGGGATGCAGCCCCCACAGCACCCCAGGGCAGAGGGAAAGCCGTGCTCATGCGGGGCAGGGACAGCAGAAGGCTCATCCTCCTTTGGTGACAGAGGAGTCACAGCAGCCCAGCACCCTGGCTGTGTCATGTTTAGGACAGGAAACAGATGCTGCCTGGTGAGGAAGCACCTGAAGAGTATCAGAGCACCTTGTGCCTGCCCCGGCAGGAACCTGGTGGGAACGGGGGGTACTGGGTGGAACTCCCCCGGTTTGGCCCCAGCTGGGCTCGGTGGCATTGCCCTTGGACACAGTGTCCCCACGGAAAAGCACCTGCCTTTGGAGGAAAAGAGATGGGCAGATCCAGAGTGTTCAGTGCCAGCGCTGCTGCAAACGCCCCTTGCACAGGGGCAGCTCCATCCTCCAGCTCCAGCTGCCCGGTCCAGCCGGGTCAGGGCGTTCTCACAGGATGGAGCCTCTGCTCCAGCACCCATCCTCTGCCTTTCCAACTTAATTTTCTGTCTCGTTATCCTGCTCTGATTTGACTGGGAATTAATTTTTTCCCAAGTCAAGTCTGTTTTCCCCATGCTGGGAACGGCAGGGTGACCTCTCCCTGTCCTGACCTTTGTCCAGGAGCCTTTAGTTTTTTAATGCAGCCCCCTTCAACACCCCTGAGCTGCCTTAGTTGTGACAGTAACTGCAGAGATTAACTGGACTGATAAGTGGCTGCTTTGCAGCCAACTGCTGTTGACATTTTTGCACTTCTAAAACAGCTTGAAAGAGGAACCTGTAAAACTATTTCTCTGTAAGTTGCTGGTAAGAAGGACTGTGGAAGCTTTCCCACGTTTTCAAAACAGCTTCCCAAGGCACTTTGGTGACTCGAGGCTGCTGAAGGGATGCAGTGAGCTTCAGGAGGGGTCTCCAGAGAGGAGAAGGGTTCCTGGATGCTGAGATTGCTGCAGCTGAGGGCATGAAATAGCACAGAGGTTTGGATGCTGGAGAACCTCTGGAACAAGCGAGCAGCAGACACCGAAGATGCCACACGTGGCCAGCGATGACCGCGTTTCCTTCCGCAGCTGCAGCCGGGGCAGGAGCAGCTGCAGCAGCTGAGGATGCCGAACAGCAGCCTGGCCCTGAGCAGCCTGGACGGGATTTACATCGGCACCGAGTGCCTGGTGGCTTTGCTTGCCACGCTGGGCAACATCCTGGTGATCTGGGTGGCGAGGCTGAGCGCGGCGTCCCAGAACACGACGCTCTATTTCATCGCCTCTCTGGCGCTGGCCGACGTCGCCGTGGGGCTCCTGGTCATGCCCCTGGCTGTGGTGGTGAGCCTGGGCATCACCGTGCCAGCCTACAGCTGCCTCTTCATGTGCTGCCTGATGGTGGTGTTCACCAACGCCTCCATCCTGTCCCTCCTGGCCATCGCCATCGACAGGTACCTGCGAGTCAAGCTGCCCACCAGGTGAGGCTGCCCCAGCTCGGGCTCCTCTGCCCAGCTTCTGCCCCGCCTCCTCTGTCCTCCTTTCTAACCTTTAATTACTGGAAGTGGATGCTTGTGCCTCAAGGCCCACCTGAGATGAGCTCTCCAGAGACCCGGGGGTGCTCATGAACAGCTTGGTGCTCTTGAGTGTTATCACCGATGAGAATTTGGTCACATGATGCATCTGTGGGCAGACTGCTAAATTTTCAGCACTTCGGTTAATTGCACAGGATGCTGTTATAGATTTTTTTTTAGGTTTCTGAGGCTTGTCTTTTAAATAAAATTCCTTTTAGTATTTGCTGAAAATACAAAAGTAGTAACAAACTTATTAGCAGTTAACTGATGTCACTCACTGTTTACATTTAAATGAAAAGTACACAAGCTAGAAAAGCAAAGCATAACCTCAAGCATCCAAGAAGTCATATTTTATAATAGGAAAGGACCCATGAAGCTCAAGAATAAATTTTAGCCCTACAAATGGCATGAACCAAATAAAAAGAGGAAGGTATACCAAACGGATCCAAGAAATAAGATAGGACTGCCAAGAGCAGCAAAACAATATCCTGACAAGAGGAGAACTAAGATCATAATGAAACAAGAAATAAAACAGATTAAACATCCAATTTTAAACAAGGGCACTTAAGTGCAGTTCTTACTGATGCTGCAAAGTAACTGTTACAAATGAAGAGTTGGGGCTAGTCTCAAGATAAAATCTGGTTTCCCCACAAAAAAAAGTTAATGCTTAATTTTCTAACAATGATCCTGCAGTACCTGAACAGGTGAGCTCATCCTTAACTACATGAAAATGCTTCTCTTTAACACGACCTGGGATTTCTTCCCCTACAGATATAAAACAATCACTACGGAGAGGAGAGTTTGGTGGGCCCTGGGGCTGTGCTGGTCCCTGTCCCTGCTGGGAGGGCTCGTGCCCATGTTTGGCTGGAACAAGGCAGGCCCCAGGAGCTCCAGCCTCCTCAGGTGCCAGTTCATCTCCGTCATGAGGATGGATTACATGGTGTATTTCTGCTTCTTCACCTGGACCCTCGTGCCCCTGCTCATCATGTGTGCTCTGTATGCCGAGATCTTCTACATCATCCACACGAAGCTCAGCCAAGGGACCGGTGTGAGAGGGGCTGGGGCTTTCTATGGCCAGGAGTTCAAGACAGCCAAGTCTCTTGCACTTGTTCTCTTCCTGTTTGCAATCTCCTGGCTGCCTCTGTGCATTATAAACTGCGTTTCCTATTTTTACCCTGAGTCTCAGATCCCCCCGTATTTAATATACTTGGCAATCCTCTTATCCCATGCCAATTCTGCCATGAACCCCATTGTCTATGCCTACAAGATAAAGAAGTTCAAAACCACGTACCTTTTAATTTTAAGGACCTATATCCTGTGCAAAAAACCAGACCCAGCTCTTACAGAGCAATCAACAGACCCACAGTCATAAATAAAGGTTGCACCTGCCAGTGGGTACCAGACCATTGATAAACCACCTGTCCTTACTAAGAAAACTGCAGCAACCTGTGGATCTGAAGCCACTCTGCGTGTGAATATATGTCTTTATGTAATATAATTTCTAAACACAGAAGATGGAAATTTTGTCTAGTTGGAGGTTTTGGGGTTTTTTAACACGAGGATTGGCTGAGTTGATTGAAAAACAGAATGTGTTCTTTGCTGTTCACAATCCAGCAGCTCACAAGCTCACTGGCTGTTCTCAGACCATTTGTCTTGTCTGTCCACTCACACTAAACTTGAGTCTGGTCAGTTCGTGCTTCAGCCAGTGTTGTCACATTTTCATTAGTAATAATAAATAGTAGATAGATTTTACATTAATTTGGCCTGCTGAGTCCTCCCATGAGAATCAAAAAAACCTGCCCAGTTTCAGTCAGTGTCCTGCCTGGGATGGCCCAGAAGTTGCAGTAACTGTTAGAGCACAGCTGACACAGCCTGTATTTGGGGAACGTGGGTCAAACTGAAAAGAGGCTGTTAAAGGCCAGGCTCTCTTTTTCTCCATCTTCAAATAATAAAAGTGGTCTAGAAAAAGCAGAAAAAGCAGCGCATCATTCTGTTCCTTATCTTACAGAGTGCTGGCATCTGCTCCTCTAGCTGAGATCAGGCATCTCAGTTGTTATCTGAGGTAACCCTTGTCCCAGGCCAAAGCTCTGCCCAGTTGCACAGCTCAGCTCTGTCAATAAACGAGCCAAAGGAAGCCACTGCACAAGAATATCAGAACTTGCTGCAGGCTCCCCTGTGAGCTTTGATGGCCCGATTGCTTTCAGCAGAAAAACAGGTCCCACCTAAAGAGCAGAAAGTTATTTGTTAGAATGATGCACGGGGAACTTTGCTGATGTGTTTTGGATAAATTGAGGGAAGAGGGAGCAACACTGCACCAAATTCCTGGCAGGCTGCCGGGCAAACTCCAGGGGAATGAGGCACAGGGATATGGAGGAAGAACAGAGAGGGCTGAGAGCAAAGCAGAGCAGCCCCAGCCAGCTGACCCTGTGCTCACCCGAGGGACCCCAGCCCACAGCTCACCTTCTGGCCAGGGAGGGAGGCTCTCCCCGTTTTCTCTATTAAATAGAGCTTGAAGGAACGGCCGTGACTGAGGTGAGAGCAGAGAGCCGCAAACCAAGGAGCAAAGTCTGTGGCCAAACCCACCACACCAAATTTCAGAGCATCAGAGCGTCTGGCCGCACTTCTCAGTGGTCCCCCGAGGCTGAGCAGCTGCTGGAGGAGGCGGCAGGACAGCGCAGGGGGCTGGAGCGCTGCTCGGTGTCCGGGGCTGGAACGCACCGCAGGAGGCAGCACGAGGAAGCCCGGCCAGCCCCATCCCCGGCCGGGTGCTGCCATCAGGCGGCACCTCCAGCCCGGCTCCTCCGGCACAGCCGCCCGTGGGAAACCATCCCCGTCCGTGAAAAGGAAACGATTTTTACACCGTACTTAGAACACTGTGGGTAATAGCATGTGAATGAACGTTTCCAGAGATTTTGGCTGTCACACTGTGATTGTACATTTCTTTTATGGGACCCAACCAGGAAGCAGAGATTTGCATCCAAACATTTCATTATCATTGCTTCAATAACAGAAAATAACTAAGCAGAGCACTTGGCAATCAAAAAAAAAAAAAAAAAAAAAGGAAAATGTTAAAGTTGGTGATAGAAAAGGGAAACACAAGGGCACAGATGTGGATAGATGCAGAGAAACATTTTCATATCTCAATTCTCTCTGGCAGTTCTCATAAATGGAAACTTTACAAGGGCAGGGAGATTTCTACAGATGAGGAAATCCTGTATAGAAGCTCTCCATTTACCCACAGCCGTTGGCAGCCAGTTTGGAACAGGAGACAATTTCCTGTCATAACTACAAAAAGAGCTCTGTTACAGAGGGCATGGGGGCATTCCCAGGGCAGGCCTTGGTGTAACATCCTCGTGGCTTTTGATGTCCAGAAAGTGGGAATATTTTTATTTCATCTGGAACTTCCTCATCACACAGGCAGTGGTGTCCTGCCCCGCTGGAAGACCAGAGTGCTGTAGGTCACTTCATTCTGGGGATGTGAGAGAAGCCACAGACATTAGAGTGTGCACAAGCACTGCAGGTCAGCAGGGATTTCCCACTTCTAACTTGTCCTCCACACCATAAACAGCCTGTCCCTGCATGGGGAAACTGGTAAATGCTGGTTCATCCCACTGGTCAGTCTGGCTCAGGGTTCTGGGTAAAGTCTCCTTTAGGGGCTTCCAAAGAGTTAATATCATAGATGAAAACTGCAGAAATGCTTCCCCTTTAAAAAGATTTCTCCTAACCTGCCTAGACAGTAGTTAAACCCCAGAACCCCTGAAGTTCCTTGTCAAAAGAACCACTGAGTAACAGCTGAGTCTCAAAAGTGACTTTTCTCCCTCCCACCCCAAATTAATATTTACCACACTGTCAAGAATGTGAAATATCTGCATAAAGCCTTAGAAATGACACTTGTGACATTTACCTGGGTGTCCCTAAGAGATTCCTCAGCTGCCATCTGGGAGAAGGTTTCCTCTTGTAAATTTTGGTGGGATTTCTTATAACCTAGGAAGGAAAGGGATCCCAGTCTCAGCTGTTTGCACTGTGTTTGGAGACAGCAGCGCAAGGGAGGCTGGAGAGTGGTGACAGGTGATGTGTAACCTCTGTCACAGACCTGCACAACAAAGTGGCACTTTGGGCTGCCCAGTCCCTGCCCACCTGTTGGAAGTGGCCAGGATGAAAGGGACTGAGGAATTCAGTGCAGCCAGGATTAGAGTGAGAAAAACCCACAACCAACAAAAACCCCCACAACTCATCAGCAGCACAGTTAATTCTTCCCTGAAAACACCGCTGGGATGATTCATGAGGAGTTACTGCCACAGATGAGCTGCTCATCAACACAGAGTTATTCAAGGCAGACATTGCTTGAGCCACTTTCTAAGTAACTTCTGAAGTCACTGTCACTGCTGTTATGCCCTCGACTGTGTCACTCACTTTTCCTGAAGAGGAAGATGATTGCAAAAACCAGGACAGTCAGGAGGATGCCAGAGATGAAGGCCAGTGACATGTACAGTATTTCATGGCTGTTGATACACAGAAAATCCTGTCAGAATCCCCAGTTTCAACAGAGGGATTGGAGTACAAGCAGTGCTCAAATTCACCAAACTTTGTGGAGTGTAACATTTATCCCCAGCCCCATGAGATTAACGTGTGTATCTGCATTGAGCATCTCTAGGAATCACCCATGCAGTGCACAGAGTAGGCAATTCTAACCAAATTTTAACCCTCCAACACGTTAAATATGTGATATATAACTCTTCCCCTGCAGAAGAAGGCTGCAGTCTCAGGGAACTCTGGGTTTGCAATCAGGAAATAAAGGTGCAGCATTTACTTATTAATCCAGCATCTGACTTCTGCATCTTTGAAATCAACTGTAGGGGTGTGGACGGTGGTAGGGACAGTGCTGGGGACAGTGGTAGTAGTGGAAATAGGTTCTGGTGCAACTGCAATAGAAAAAGAATAATCACAAGCTTGTTTTAAAACGTGCAAATTTCTCCAGTAGTACTACAAGCAACTAGAACCACATGGAGGGCTGTGTCTGTGCAGTCTGTCTGAAAGTGGAACCACCAGACAGGAAAATTCTGCCATTCAGATAATGACTCTGCCAGGCAGCCTCTGGCAGCCATGCAGTTCTTCCCCAAACACCGCCAGTTCTGAGCCTTCCCCACAGCAGCCCCCGGGCCAGGACATCACCTCAGGCAGCAACACTGCAGCTAAGGAAATTCCTTAAAAAATAACATACCTGGATCTGGTGTTGAGGAAGAGCTTCCCATTCTCTCAGAGCATTAACGGACAGGAAGTGAAACTGAAAGAAAGGGAAAAGAGTTATATTTATATACACACACACATAGGCAAAACAAACTTGTCATCCTCTTCTAACTCAAAAGACTTGATTTAGTTTTTATCCATTCCTTGGAAATCTTATAAAAGTGGCACAAAGCCTCTCAAACCTGGCAGTTCCTCAGCATCAACCCCTTCCCAGTGTCTTGCTGATGAGCGCACGAGTTCACTGCTCCCTGACGGCCCGGCGCCTTCTCCACCCAGAAAATGGAGGATATTTAATAACTAAAAAGCACCTACAGGATTCTTTTTGCAGCAGCTAAAACCCTATGAACATTTTCATAATCAGAAGCAGCTTTGGAAAGTTCTTCCCCTGTGATGTTTTTGTTTAAGTTAAATTGACTTTTCCCACCAAAACAGGAACAGTAACTTTCTTCTCAAATTTGGGAGTGCAATCTTAAGAGATAGGGATTCTTAAAGATATTCTACTACAAAATCCCTACACTGGCATTTCTCACCACGTTTTGCAGACTGCGGATTGTGAATAATGTGAAAATATTACAACATCATGAAAATAAACACCCTGTTCCCTGCTGCTGCTGCTTTTCCTACTGCATCTCATTGTTGCCACATTCCAGAGGAGTCAAACCATGAAACCTGCCAGTTTCCCACACCAAACCTCACAGGGTGCTGTGTTTGCAATAACAAAAGAAACAAGAAATGGTACAGCCCCATCTTACCTCCCAGCATGGAAGTGCTGCTGGAAAACTCCTCAAGTGCCAGCACACCAGTTTAACCACTTGCTTTGTGAGAAGAATCTGTCACACCAGTTAAAAGCTCAAATGTCAATCAGATGTGGGCTTACACAATTGTGGAAGTTAAGCAACTTCACTTTTTTATTTAAATTGACAAAAAACAGGAAACCATGAAAGACACCTGCATTCTCTGGAACTGGTAACCTAAAAACAGTAAGGCAGCTTCAGCTTAGGTTGGCTTGAAGTAAGGTTCTTGCCTGTAAAGAACAGCATTTTGGTGAACGGATGCACTGGAAGTGTGAGAGAAGTGTGTTTCTTAACCCCACTGAGAAATGGGACTGCAGGCACCCCCCAGTCTGCCCACTTGGTTTACAGACTTACATAAATCACATCTCAGCACACACAGGAGGAGTTTATTAGCGTGTGTGCTTTGCTGGGGTTTTTGAGATTTAACCAATTCCTTCATGGAAAAGCCTCCTATAAAAAGAAGGCAAAGAGACTTCTGAAAGTCCAGAAAAACTCCTCTGGAATAAACGTACACATTTCCCTATTTTAGACTGAGTACTAATACAGTCAGCTGAGGGCAAGTTTTTCAAGAGCTTTTGACACATTTCCTGCCTGATTACTCTTTTCCCAGAACCCAAACCCTTTCAACACTACACGAGGCTTTATGGTGAAAGGGCCTTGCCAGCTCCTTTAGAGAAGAAGAACATTCACCCAGAGCCCCTCCAAGCACAGGGCCAGGTGAATGGGAGCACAAATCATCCCGATTTTAGAACGTGTGTACAAGGACAGCAGGTATCTGGGGTAGCTATCACTCAGAATTCTAACACAGGGATCAGTTTCAGCACCAGAATTTGTCTCTGTGAAGTTCTCTATCTTTGGAAGTGTTTGTGACCAAACAGGGAATCCAACAGGATCTCACACACGGTTTCAACTCATCCCCCACCACAAACCAGCTGTAGTGGTTGGTGTAACCATCCAGTGACTTCAAACACAAACAGGCAGGGACTGTTGCTAGTGAAAGACAGCAGAGGGGTTTTTTCGTCTGTTTAATGATATTTTAGAGTCATACAGTTTCCAACAGGAGGCATTGGGACATGTCAGCGGGCTCAGACTGCTCACACAGCTGCGTGGGCGCTCTTGGACAGCGCCTTCAGGTCCAGGATGCACTTGGCAATGCTTTCCTTCTGCTGCAAGAGACAGGAAACAGCCTTCAGGAGACATTTCAACAAGCAAAACAGACATTTAAGTGCATTTTACAGAAACCTTTTTAGACCTATAAGTTACTGATTAATTATAGCTCATGAAGTCAGAGATTCACACCCAACAAAGCACAGATTCATGGAATCCCACAAGGTTTGGGTTGGAAGGGACCTCAAAGCTCATCCAGTCCAACCCCTGGCCAAGGTTACCCATCACCTCGTGAGCCAGGATCCCTGAACAGCAAATCTTTGTGCAGGCTAAAACGTAAAGCAGGTAAAACCCAGCAAGTACCTGCTGAGGTGTGATGCTCTGAACAACGTTCTTCTCCACCCACTGGATCATGTGGTCCTGCTCTTTCTGCCGCTTCAGGTTCTGCATGGCCACCTGGTAGTCCAGCCTCTTCTTCACCTCGTTGTACACCGTCAGCAAGCGCTCCCGGTAGTTGGTCTCCAGCAGCATGGCGATGTTGTTCTGCACACAGAGCAGCAGACAGGAGGCTCAAGCCCGGCAGCAGACCGCGTGCTGTGGCAGGAGCCCAGCAGGGCAGGCTGCCCGGGCACTGGGCAGCAGCGGCGGCGCTGCCCCGCTCACCCGCTTGGCGTTGAAGAGGTAACTGTGCCCTTCCGCCCTCCACTGCTCCTTCTCCTCCTCCTTGATGGCCGTCTGCAGCGTCTGGATGGCCTCGTTCTTCATGGCTAAAGCTGCGGCCACCTTCTCCTGCAAGAAGGAAAGAACCCCACGCTTCAGAGTCAGATGCAAGGAAAACAAGCGATCTGCAATTAATGCTGAAATGCTGCATTAAGCTCTGAGAAATGTCTGTGTGAGCTGCCCTGTGCCAGGGCTGAGGTTATGGCAACAGAGAACAGTGAGGGCTCACAATCAGTCGTGGAATCCCAGACTGGTTTGGGTTGGAAGGGAACTTATATCCCATCCAATCCCACCCCAGCCACGGGCAGGGACCCCTTCCACTGTCCCAGGCTGCCCCAAGCCCTTGTCCAGCCTGGCCTTGGGCACTGCCAGGGATCCAGGGGCAGCCACAGCTGCTCTGGGCACCCTGTGCCAGGGCCTCTGCACCCTCCCAGGGAACAATTCCTTCCCAACATCCCATCTAACCCTGCCCTCTGGTGGTTTGAAGCCATTTGTACTTTAACAAAACCATTCCTTACTAACGACTGCAAAGTCAAATTGCAGTTTCTTCATTACCTCGTTAAGTTTGTCAGCAAAAGCTCCGACATCAGCCCCGAACTTCTTGATGGCATAAATGATGACTGTCAGGATGCAGGCAGCTGCTGCTGTCTCGTGGTTAACGACGTAGATCTCCTTGGAAAGCAGGTAGAGCAGCAGGCCAGTGCCCAACATGTAGGGCCCTACAGGAGAAATAAAGCAGCATTACTTGTATAAAGCATAACGAGGCTCAATAAACTCAAGTACCTAAGAGGGAGCTACTTTAAAGGCTCACAAGGTCAGGAAGAAGTGTTCTGTTCTACCAGGACAAAAAGCAGAGCCACAGTTCCACTTGGGAAAGGTGCCACAAGGAATCTCACTACAAGTGGAAGCAGCTTGCAACTGACACAGGACCTGCTGCTTCTGCTCATTCAGAAACAGGCAGAATTCCCTGTTTAAATGTTTTAAGGACCAACAGGCAATTAAATCTTTCTATAAAGACAAGTTCAGGGAATTCTTTCAACCATTAGGTGTCTAACTTTAGAGCCAGGAGTCCTGCACTGGCTTGTTCTTCACAACCTGCACATGCAAAATACTCATTTTCAGTAATAATTTGCCTTTTCAGCAGCCAGAACTCGTGAACAGAACCATGTAAGCATAGCTACAAATGGTAAAAGTCTGTATTAACCTGTCACTCCTGTTTTAGGGTAGAGAAACTGGAAAAACTCCTCAGGGATCAAACCATGACGAACTTCTCCTCCCTTCTCAGGCAGAGGTGGCACAGGAGCCAAACTCTGCTGAGTCGTGTGCAGTGGTCTTGTGGTGTGCAACACCCTGTGAAAAAGGAGAACATTTCAATTATAATTCTTATTAAAAAAATAAACAGAAATAGTCTTCCAAACCTTAGATGAGGCTCAAGTACATTTCCAATTAAATAAGTAGGTAACTGGTGAGGCCCGGGCACAGCGTGCCCCATCCCTGGCAGTGTCCGAGGCCAGGCTGGACCTCCTCTAGTGGAAGGTGTCCCTGTCCACGGCAGGCGGTGGAACTGGATGAGCTTTAAGGCCCTTTCCGACCCAAACTATTCCGTGATTCGAAGGTGGTGGCATTTACTGGACACACCTCCTTTCAGGAAGTGGGTGGGACTAGATAACCTCCAGAAGTTCCTTGCCACCGTCCCCGTTTTATACTCCCACAACGTGAGTGAGGAAAATAGGAGACAAAACCCCCGAATAACGCTGTTTAAGCACAAATCCCGGCCGGTATCCGAGGGGCTCCCCCGGTACTCACCCCACGGCGACGGGCGGCGGCAGCGCCCTCAGCGCGGCGGGGGCTGAGGGGACAAGAGAGCAGAGAGCGCGTCAGGGCCGAGCTCGGCCAGCACCCCCCGCCCGCC
>VZSE01013263.1:114320-134390 GCA_013398275.1 Promerops cafer | reverse complement strand
GGGGGCCCGGCGGGGCGCGGGACCCTCGGGCGCTCCCCGGGGGCTCCCCGCGCGCCTCCCCGCGCCTCCCCTCGTGTCTCTCCCGCAGACGGGGCCCTGCTGCTGGCCGCCTCCGGGCTGAACGGGCGCTGCTGGACCGGCTCGCTGTGGGTGTTCGCGGAGCCGCGGCGCGCCCCCAGCGAGGGCTTCTGCACCGCCGGCGTGCAGACCGAGGCGGGGGTCGCCGACCTGTGCTGGCTGGCCGACAGGGGCATCCTGGTGGCCTCCGACTCCGGTAAGCGATGGAGATGTCCCCCGTCCTTCGCTGGGGTGCGTCTGTCCGCTCTCCCGCCGGGGTGGGTGGCGTCCCCTCTGCTGATCTGGGTGTCCCCCCAGTCCCTCCTCGGAGGTGCGTGGCCCCCTCCGCAAAGGGCGGTTCTCAAAGGTGGGTGTTCCCCTGCATCCGCCAGGTGCAGTGGAGCTGTGGGAGCTGGAGGAGGACGAGAGCCTCATCGTGAACAAGTTCTGTAAATACGAGCACGATGACATCGTGACGTCGGTGTCTGTCCTGGCTGGCAGCAGCCAGGCTGTCAGCGGGGGCAGGGATTTCTGGTGAGTGTCCCCAGCCTGGCAGCCGTGTGCCCGGGCTGTGCTGGGCGCTCACTGCTCACCCTTGTCCACAGCGTGAAGGTCTGGGACATCCCGGAGCAAACGGTGCTGCACTCCTACAGAGGTGGGTGCCAACCCCCCCCCCTCCTTTTTATAATCCCCTTTTCATTCCACTGGGACCCTTTCCCCCTGACCCCTTGTCTGGCTCCCTCAAGCTCAGGGCTGTCACAAGGACTTGTGGCCATGGTTGGATTGGGCAGCTCATCACTTTGGTAGGAAGCAGTTGGCTGCTGCTGAGCAGAAGTTATCTGTGTCTGGGCATAGCTGTTAAACTGCTGTTAAAGTCCTTGGGAATGTGGGGAAAGTTGGATACAATCTTTGAGGCTCTTTATCCTTTTGTGCTTTTGGTAGCTCACTCCGATGCAGTGACTTGTGTGGCTTCCTGTCCTGGTAAGGACACTGTGTTCCTGTCCTGTGCTGAGGTAAAGCTCCCTCCATTGTCTAAATCTACCCCATTAAAACGAGATTTAACTTTAGGTATTTACAGTTTAATGCACTTAGAAACCATCTCTCATGTTGCAACCTGCCTGCCTCTGTTATTGCAGTGTTCTAGTCTGATACATTATAATCAGTTTATCAAGCCCATTCCTACAGGTTGGTATCAAATTTTGGGATCTCCTAGTTCTGTCCTGGGGATGACTGAAGGCTGCACTTAATGACAGCATCATTTTAACCCAGAGGAAAAGGCAGGGTTATTTTGCTTGTGAGTCAGCAGTGAACCTGAATTTATGCCACAAAGAAATTGTAAAATTCTTCTCATTCCTTTTGGATTTATAGGACAACAGAACTTTACTGTGGGACACCAGATGCCCCAAACCAGCTACCCGAATTGGTATGTCTCTGTGTGCAGTCACTGCTTCTGCATGAGTTTGTGTTGGAAGAAATAAATTATTTTATGCCTGACTTCTAACTCCAAACCTAGTGATGTGCCTGTTAAAACCTAAGGTCTAACACTGTCACAGAAGTACAGTAAGCTTAAAACACTTGTCTTGATGCAGTAGCAGTGCTAAATGAGATAGATGAGGAATGTCTTTGTGCTGCCTCCTTCCACACTCAGCCCAGTTTCTTCCCTCGCAGTTTGCAGTGCCTGTAATTACCTCCCTACCTCAGTCATGTGGCATCCACAGAAAAGTGACATCTTTGTCTTGGGTAAGGATCTGGACTCTCAGCAGGCAAATCAAGGTCGCTGTTTTCACAGGACAGTTTTTGTAGGTAACTCCAATGCCCCTCTCTCCCAGGTGATGAAAGTGGAACAGTTGCACTGGTGGACACAAAGAATCCTGACTCTGCCCTCAGCGCTGCCGTGCACACCCGAGGCATCACAGGCTTTGCTTTCTCTGCACACAGGTACTGAATGATGCTGGCATGTGGGGCTGCATCCCCTTAAAAGCCTTAGTTATTTTTGACTAAAACCTGTAAGAGTGCCCGTTTTGGTCTAATCAAGGAGATTATAAGAGAATAAACCAAACAATGTCTCACTTCTGACATGTGAATGTCCATGACAAGAACTCTGCAGTTCCAGAATTACTGACCCACACACCGTGGGGATTTTTCTCACTCCAGTCACCTCTGACTAAAGGAGGATCACTTGTTTTCAGACTCTAACAGAATATTCCCACTCAGTGTAGTGGCCCCCTGCCAAATGCTGATGAAAACCTTTTTGTAAGATTTCTGTGAGTTAATTTGCTGTACCTGGGTCAGGATCACTAAGAATCCTGCTGTTCACAAGTTAATCCCTAAAAATTGTTGTGTTTGCTTGTTCTAACTGTGCTCTCATCTCTCTGTAGTTCACCCTTACTGGCTTCCATCAGTGAAGACTGTTCAGTTGCTGTTCTTGACTCAGACCTCTCAGAGGTGTAAGTACAGACAGAATGTACTCACTGCTGTTGTCTTGTCGAGTTAATTGTTAATACACAGGATGTTTTGGGGTGGAAGGGACCTTAAAGATCATTCATTCAACCTTCCACCATCCCAGGGTGCTCCAAGCCCCGTCCAACCTGGCCTTGGGCACTTCCAGGGCTGGGGCAGCCACAGCTGCTCTGGGCACCCTGGATGTGAAAACGTTCCTAAATAGAGGAGTGTCATCCTAAGAAACCAGCAGTGAAGGATTGCCCAAGCCCACGTACTCTCCAACGATGGCTGATGGAGTGTTGGTGTTTTCCAGGTTCAGAAACCGTTCTCATCGAGACTTTGTAAAAGGCTTGTCCTGGTCTCCTTCAGATGATGCCTTGCTCACTACAGTTGGATGGGATCATCAGGTTTTACATCACACTGTCCCCCTCCCAGCTGGTGAAGCTTCTGGAATCAACTGTGTAAAAGAATAGTTTTATAAACTCGTGGTCCAAGTTCCTTGCTGGCATCACTTTGATTCTGCTGAAGTTGCAGGTGTGTGAGCTGGAGTGGAGTCTGTTGTCTGCCTCGAAGCTTGTGGCTAAGAAGGTTCCTGTAGTAATTCTGAATTAGATATAAGTTAGTTACAAACCAAGCTTTACCCTCTCCTCAGGAGTGGCTTCTCCTGTAATAAAAGACTTTGGTTTTACTCAGAAAAAAATTGACTTCAGGCACAGAGGAGACTTGGAGAGACAGGGAATTAGGTGTAATGAAAAAAGAAATAAAATCAAAAAGACTTGATTCTTTCCTCAGTTCTCCAGACTACCCATGGAATTAATAGAAGCTTTTGGGGGAGGTTAGCAACATGCCCCTTGTTGGGTAGATGTGAGAGCCTCACCCTTGAGCAAAGTTCTTTGCTCTGTAAATCAGGTGGAATGAAAAGACCTGTTGGGGTTCAAGGGCTAGAAGGGTTCTGGTGTTGTCCTTAATGCAGCACGTGGTGCAGAGGATCCAGCCTCAGTGCCAGTGTGGAGCCTCTGGTGAGCTCTGGTTGTGCACTGGTGTACAATACCAGTGTTTGGTGTCAGGATGTAAAGGGAAGGAGGATCCCAGCTGGAGCCCTGCAGTTAAACACCTTGGGGTGCTGCTGGAATCCCGGGGTGCCCAAGGCCAGCTCAGGGCACTGGCAGGGGCTGGCAGCCAGGAGGGAGCAGGTGCTGTGCCCTGCGACACCACAGCTTCATCTCCTCTGTGCTGAAGGCAACTTACTCAAGGATGAGACCTGGGAACAGAAGGTTTATGTGGGGGAAAAACTGGACCAAGGACTTCAGCTGTCATTTGCTTGCTCCTGTACCAGACTCTGCTTAGTGATAGCCCAGATCCACGCACTTGTGACGAGTGAATTCCTGTGCTGGCACTGAGGGGACAGCACATTCCCCTGCCCCCCAGACCACACTCCACAGAACCCCTAGAGGTGTTTTTGTCAAATACCACGTACATTTCTAACTCAGCTGTTTACCTGGAGAAAGTCACTGCTCTGCATGCATTGCTGCTGCTCTAGGTATGGCTTGGTCTGGCCTAGTGTTTCCTAGACAGAATTAAGCAAGTCCTGACTGATGAAACAAAAATACCATGGAAATGAATGTTACCCCCGGTTCTTTAGCATGATAGCAGCACTTAAATGTACACTGCTTCCAGTTTTTATCTCTGCATACACATAGGTTTAGTTGTGCAAAGCCCACAATTAATTTTTAGGCAGACTAAGCTTTCCCAGGCTCTGTATTTCTCTCACACTCTTTGTAAACCTCACTTGCTGCTTTTTAAATTCCTGTGTCATACAGGTGTTCACAGCAACTTCCTGTTCTAGAGCAGTGTATGACAAGAAACAGTAAATGATGATAAAAGCTGACACAATTCCTCAGAAATACCCCTTGAACCACAAAGTCCCCCGCTGGGGGCCTGTGATGCTGTACTGAAACAGGTCTTGTGCTGGTTCTGAAAAAGTTGTCTTGGAAGATGGTTTTCATTTGTAACTGGGTTTAAGTTTCACTGGGCCACTTCTGTAGCACTGAAGAGCCAGCTGAGATCGTTCACACAGTTGAAGTTGTGATTTCAGTCCCTGATATTAAAACTGTTCTTAAATAAATGTTCACCGTATTCCTGTTCAATGCCAGGGTACTACAGTTCTTCAGCACTGGTGCAAGGCAGGCTCTGGGTCCTGCTGCTTTTCAGGAAGCTTTTCTTTCCAAAACTCTGAACTGGGGGTTCCATCGTGCACAGCTAAAAAGAAAAGTTCAAATGTCAGACATGAAACCACATTAGGTTCCTCAATTGCCACACCTGAGCAAAACACAACAGTCCGTGGCAGAGGAGTCATGGTGGATGCTGAAGCCTGTAGGGAGAGGTGGTCATTGGTGACACATTAACTCTTCTGCAACTGAAGACCAAACAAGCCTCGATGCCTCAGCGCCTGGCAGGTGTGTGCGGGGCCACAGGATGGCAGCAGCTGCCCCTGACAAGGGCAAGGCAGCCCGGCCCCAGCTCTGCACGCTGCCTTAAGGAGTATCTGCTCTGGGGGCTCCTAGCACTTGCACTTGGGGTTTTTCACTCTGCTAAGAGAAGCACAGAAGAGCAGCAGTTCGGGAGTCACTCCTGGGGTGCAGCTTGGCTCAGAGGTGTTGCCCCAGTGCTGGCAAGGCTGCAGTGGGGTCACGGCAGCGTGGCAGAGACAGCAGCAATCCCACATCAATCCTTGCTGGCCTTGCAGCTCCCTGCCAGGGAACGGAGGGAATGCTGTGGGGTTTGTGGCTTGCTCAGCTGTCCCTGCACCACACAGCGTTCAGGTTTGGGGACACTGGGGTCCATCCACTGCGGCTCCCAGGCACACACTGCACCCTTTCCCCCCTCACACACAGCCTGCTTCTGCAGCCAGAGCTGGAAGGAGACGAGAATGCAAATCAGTTTAATTCTGAGTGGAGAGAAGCAGCCACTCTGCAGACAAACCTTTTATGCTGCTGCTTGCCTTGCTCACACTGTGCTTGCAGTGCTGGGCACAGCATTCGAGTTGGGACTTGTACCAGGTATGAGAGTTTCGTCCCTAATGAAGGGCTCCAACCCGAGGACTATTTTTAGAAGCTGCTCCAGCTCCTCTGCCAGCCTGCCCAACCAGCTGGGCGTGAGTGACAGAGCTCCGGGCCCCGGCTGCCCCGTCCTGCTGTGACTGGGCTCCTGCAAACACTGAAATGGCCACAGGCTTTGGATCAACCGCTCAGAGGAACTGCACCCAGCCCTGGCTGAGCCGAAATTCACACCCTTGCTGAGCTACATCTTCCCATCCTTTCAAGGATGTGAAAACTTCTCCATCCTCCAGCAGACAGACCCTGTAAGCAACACTAAAAAAAGTCAGACCACACATGTAATAAAACGTCCAGAAATGTTTAATGCAAGAAGGTTGGTGTTCAATGGCACTCATAAATAAGAGACTTTCTTCAATACTTTATGGCTAAAGCTCTGTTACATTCCCCTAGCAGGAACTTGTGAGGAAGAGGCAGCTGCAGGGGATAATTTAAGTTGTATCACGACTTGAATTACCACACTGCATCAGAGAGGGTGAAGTAAGAATAATTCCACACTCAGGCTTCAGGACTGCTCTCAGCACTGGGCTGAGGCAGGGTGCTTTGCTCCATTAACACCCCTTAGTTCTGTTTTAACTCTCTTGCTAAATTTCTATAGTGAAAGAGCTGGGAGGAGCAGGATCAGGAATCCAAGGAGGGTTTATCCATGTACCTGACAGAGTTACCTGCCCCAGGAGGAGGGGGCTCTTCCCCATCCCTGCAGTCCTCACCCCTGAGAGATCTCTGTCCCCAAGTGCTTTGGCTGCCAACAGCTCTGACAGTGGCTCCTTTGTCACAGCGGCCCCAGAATCAATGGTGAGTTGTTACTGAAATACCAGAATTTGCTGAATGCATTCAAAAGAAGCAGGGATAGTCCAAAGTGTTTGAAGAATAGAAGTGTCCCACTGCTGAAAACCTGCATGCTAACCAGTCCTACAACTGGGAGCAGAGTCCAACCTGATTTAGTGACAGCTCAGTCCCCTGTGCAGTCCCAGAAGGGTGTTCTTGAATGAAGAATGGCTATTTTATAAAGCTGAATTATCACACCTCTAATACTAGATTAAAACAACTATGTCTGCTAGAAATGAGACGCTCCATGGTGTCTAAGACCATATTTCAACTACACATAAATATGTAGTTGAATATGTGTGTCTGGGTGAAGTAGTAAATGGGTAGGTGCCAACATTGGAGTGTCACATTTTTCTCTAAAAAGAAAAAAAAACCTTGTGCTGGGGAGATTCCAATTTGGAAGAATTCTTGGGGTGAAAATAGCACACATAGCCCCTGCCCTCCCCACTTCTGGGCAAAGTCAGTATCAAAAGCTGAAATTACCCACCCAGCCTTAAAATTGTTTTTGAGAGCTCATTTGCAATTATAGCTTATTATTTTAAAAAAAGAATTATCAGGAAGAAAAAAAACATTAAGTTGCAATGTTATCAAAGAGATTTCTTTGTGTGCTTTCAAATTAAATTGGTGAAACTTCACCCAATACCAAAACATGACCCTGAAGCCCCTCAAGGAGGATCACAGATTTACTTCTACAGATGAATAAGAATGCTCAAGATGCTCCTTGCATGGAGAAAATTCCATGTTTTGGGGGGGGTGATATTCCACATGACACTCGGCACACGTAAATGTCCTTATAGTGACTCCATAGTCACTTTTCTCCGTAAATATTTTTTTTAAACCAACACTGAGATATTTAAAGCCTATTATTTCAATATTGGCTGGGGTGAGCAATGGAAATCTTCCAAGTCACTGCAACTTGCTGGCATAAAAATGCCCTTTGAATTAGCTATTAGACTGATTATTGTATTTGCATTTTCATTTTATTCACAGCAAAGTGAAGTTTGGAATACTTTAAAGCTGCTGCAATATCTGAGAGGGCTGTTAAATTATTAGGTAAAGCTGGAAGTAACACAAAACAGAGTGTCAATGACATGACTCAAAAATTAGGATAACTTTTGAGAATTTTGAGAAGTAAAATTTATCCCTGATTTTGAGCTGAATTGTAGAGCAAGATCTGCTTGCAGGCCACATCCAGGTGTGTGCCAGGCAGGGTAAGCTGGAGTGGAACCAGTGGTATTTATAGAATTGAAAATAGAAAGTGCTTTCCATAAAAACAGACTCATGTCTCAAAGTGCTTTTAGTTTGTCAGTGATTAGAAAATATTCTCTACAAGTTTTTACAGTTATCTTACAGTGATTTTCAGCAAGGGTACCTAGGAGGAAGATTCTCTGTTTCTAGTTCAGGAAGTTGGCTATTCCCAGCTCAGGTCAGCTGTTGTGAGACCCCACTGCTCACTCTGGAAGCTGGAACCCTCTTAAGGCTGCTCACAGCTCCCAGCCCTGCACAGGTCCTGGCAGGAGGCAGGGGCAGGTCTGCACATCCAGCACCTGGGAAAGCACTGAGGGAAGCACCTGGAGCCAGCTCCCTCCGGGGTGTCCCTGCAGACACCCCACACGCCACCAGGCCAAATACAGCCACATGGAAATTTAGCCTCTCGGCCCCCAGATCACACACATGGCAGCCAAGTCTCAGCAGAACAGTTAGTAAGGACACTTTGGGGGTGACATGGGTGTGAAGTGGCAGGAGACCCCTCGGGGAGAGCACCAGCAGCCAGCACCTGGGCGAGTCGCTGGCACCCAGCAGCCCAAGGAAGAGGATTGCTCCATGTCCTACGTCTCCAAAGTGCTTTACAGCCATCCAGGCAGGCCTCACAGCCTCCTTCCACGAGCAGTAATTACCAACAGAAACATTTACAGTGACCAAAAGGCACAGCAAAGCAAGGCCCCTGCTCCCGAAGCTGCTCCTGGAGAAGGGGTCAGAGCCCAGCTCAGGACAGGCACTGACTGCTCAGAGAGGGGTTTAAGGCAGAATTGTTTTGCTCCAAACTCTTGAAGGACAGAAAGGGTCAGGATCTAGGCATCCTAAACACTCCTCCTATCCCACTGGCCTCACATTCTTATTTTAATCCCTGACATTTAGCTATGCACTGCTTTGCTTCCATTGTGCACATCTCTCAGTTGGTTTCTCCCTGCTCCCAAACATGCTGGAGTTAAACCAATCAAAAAACAAACTGAAATCAATCTTTCCAGTGGTGATGCTCTTTAAAGAGAGCTGAGGATGCTCTTTGGCTTTCCTAGACAGCCTATCAGGCTGCAATTCTGAAAATAACCCAGGAGGGAAAATGGGAAAAAAAAGGGAAACCACGTTTGCTCACATAACAAGGCAGCAGCTTGCCCTCCGCAGTAACTGCTCTCCATGACAGTCTTTTGAGAAAAGTCCAAATCTCGGGCTCGTTCCCCACCTTCTCCATCAGCAGTTTCAAGCAAGTGCATTTCTAGGCTGGGCTGGGACCGTCCCTGGTGCCCGTAGAGAAGGAAAGGACCAACCCAGGCACCTTCTTGCCCCTTCCCAGCCAGGCGCCGGTGGGGCCGCCCCGAGGCCCGGCCTACCGGTGGCTCTGGTAGGCGTAGGAGATGGGCTGGCGAGCCCCGGGCCTGACCGTGAAGGTGTTGGAGGGTCCCCCGTACTGCGAGGAGCCGTGGGCAGGCCTGCAGGAGAGGGAGAACAGAGGCGAAGTCACCGAAAGCCCAGGCAAACCTTGGCGTTCAGCCAGTACTGCAGTGATGTATTTCACTGCTTCGTGCCTCCCCTCAGCGGGGTGGGGAGGGGAGGGAGATGGGCACTGGGGCCACAGCTGGCACCAGGGAGGAGCCAGGAACAGTCACCAGTTCCTGGCACCAGGGAGGAGCCAGGAACAGTCACTGCCCTTGGACCGGGGCAGCAGCTGGAGCTGGGAGCGAGCACGAGCCAAGGGGCAGTGACTTCCCTGCAGCCCCCGCGCTGCTCTGGGGCCAGCTCCGAGGGACACCGCGGACAGGAAGGGTGGGCTCAGGGGGCACATACCTGCTGGCTGTCAGCACGCTGGCGGGCGAGAAGTCCCCGTTCTGCCCTTTGTACTTGGCCTCGGCCGCGGTGCCGCCATATGCCGTGGGTTTCCCAGCAGCGTCCGTGGACGCCCGCCTGCCCTGGGCGCCCGAGGGGCCGTTCCTGTGGGCAGAGCCCACGCGGCGAGACCCCTCCCCGGCCGTGGAGCTGAATCCCCCGGGGCCGTAGGAAGAGAGGGTGGAGGAGAGGGTGCCCGAGGCCCGGGGGGCTGCGGCCGCCCGGGGGTAGGAGCTGTCGGGCTCGGACATGTACAGGCGCTTCTTGATCAGCGGGCGAGGGTTGGGGCCGTGGCTGGGGAAACTCGTGGAGCTGCTGTAATCCGGGTGCTGGGCCGTGAAGTCGCCGTTCCTCCAGCTCTTCTCCGAGGGCAGCGCAGCTGCTGACTCCTGGTTGCCCCCGTAGCTGCGGCTGTAGCCAGACCACCTGAAATAGCGCGGCTCTCCCGAGCCCCGGCTGCTGTCAGGGACACTGGGGCACTTGCGGCTCTCCTCCCGACTCGGGAGGGGACCCTCATCCACCTCGTTGCTGAATTCGGGGGGTGGGGGGATAATCCCGAAGTCCAGCGCCGCGTCCCCGTTCTCCTCCTCCCTGGGCACTCCGTGGCGGGCCGGGCCGGGCTGGCTCGGCCGCCCCGAGTCCAGCAGGCCCCGGAGCAGGCTGGAGGCAGCGGCTCGCCGGGGCCCAGGGGGCTGCGCCTCGCCCACCGCCCGCACGTCCCGGCCCTGTTCCGAGGAGCTGGAGAAGGAGGGGGGTTTGCTCCAGCCGGACCCCGCTGGACTGGCCGCGGACGGCCGAGGCACCACAGTGAAGGAGCAGGGCTTGGACTCGTGGCGGAAGAAGCTGGTGGACGTGGTGTCCGACGAGGCACTGCTGAGTCTCAGGGGTGGCTTCACCCTCAGCGCGGCCGCCCCGTCCCCGCCCGGGCGGCCCCGCTGGGCGCGCTGCCGGGCTGCCAGCAGCAGGGCCATGGGTGAGCCCCGCTCCACGCGCTCCCCCGTCACGGGGTGGATCAGCACCTCCTCCTGCCCCGCTCCCGACACGTCTGGGGGGCTCCTGGCCGAGCTCCTGGGGCAGGGGGGTTCAGCTGAGCCCGGGGCACAGGGCGGCTCGGCCGAGCCGGTCCCAGCCTGGTGCACTTTGTACTGGAAGATGGCCGAGCTGGGCTGTGGTGCCGGGCTCTGTGCAGGGGACACAGGGACTGAGGAGGGGGTGGGAGCAGGGGGCTCCTCTGCCGGTCCCTGAGGTGGGTCTGGGGGACTCACGTTGCTGTTGAGGGACCCAGGAGCAGGGCTCACGTCCTCTGTGACCTTGCCAGCAGCAGGAGCAGGATGGTCCTCGTGGTCTGTCTCATCCTTCTCCACAGCAGCCGCCGGGGCTGGGAGTGGGCTGGGAAGTGGTTTTGGCACCACAGAGTCACTCGTGTCAGGGGGGCTCTTCCTCAGGTCAGGGGGGCTCTTCCTCACCTGTGGGGTGCTGATGCCATTCTCCACACCCTGCCTCTGGCTGCTGAGCCCCGGGGCAGGTTTCCCCTCTTTCTTCAGGGACAGCACAGCCTCCAGCTCGTTCCTGATCGTCATCACACTGCGGGGCTGTGTTTCAGGGTTGCTGTCTGGGGCAGTGACTGCAGTGCTGGGGGGGCCCTCACTGGTGCTGGGGGGGCTGCTGGGCACCTCTTTCTTCTCACTCTCCCCTCCCTTGGATAACCCCGTGTCCTTCTTGGCGAGCTGGGGCTCGCTGAGCTCTGGCTCGCGGTTGCCAGCACGGCTGGGACCGCTGTCCACGGGCTGGGGAGCAGCCGGCTTCTCCAGCGGCCTCTCCTCCCGGCGCGGGGAGCGCAGCAGGGCCGACAGCTCGTCCCGCAGCTTGTTCAGGTTGTTGGCATCCTTCCAGTCATCCTCGCAGGTCGGGTAGTCCGGAGGAGGGAGATCCAGGTCGTTCGCAGTGAGAGGTTCGGATTTTGGAGGGGAGTCTCTCCCGGCTGTTTTCAGCTGGGGAATCTTCTCTCCCTCGGAGCCCGGCAGTGGGGACCGGCGGCCGGTGGCATTCGCCCCCTGGCTGAGCCCTGGGCCCGGCTTGGGGCTCAGTGGAGGGGGCACAGGCGGCTTCCCAACGCCCTGTCTGAGCCCGGAATTTCTCTGCTCGGCTTCTCCCAGCCGCGCCTTGGCCGCGGGTCTGATGGTGAAGCAGGGTGGGAGGGGAGGCCGGGCGTGAGGCTGCCTGGGGACGGGCTCCTGCCGGCCGGGCTGGCCCTCCTGCACCGGGATGGACGAGGAGCGCGCCGGGGCCGGCGGCGGCACCTTGAACGACCTGGGGAAGGTGAGGTGGGGCTCGGGCTTGGGCTGCAGGCTCTCCTTGGGGCTGGGGGCTGCGGGCACCCCGGCCTCGGCAGGGCAGAGCGGCCCCTCGGCATCCGCCTGCCTCGTGTTCAGCACCGTCTCGGACTTCCACTTGGAGATGCCAGGGGCAAAGGGCGCGGGGTCCCGGGCGCCCGGCGGGGCTGGCGGGATGAAGTCTGGAGGAGCCGGAGTGCTGGGAGGGGACAGGGCAGAGGCGGGAGGCGGCGGGGCTGCCATGGCAGGAGGAGGTGGCACCATCTCGGGTGGCAGCGGCGGCGGTGGCGGCAGCATTTCGGGGGGTGGAGGGACCGGCGAGGCCAGAGCGGGTGGCACCGGCGCCGGCGCTGCCGGAGGAGGGGGTGGGGGTACCGATGGCGGCGGGGGGATGTCTTCATCCAGGTCATCCCCGTCGAGGGCCTGCGGGCGCAGGTCCCCCACCGAGCTGTACATCCGATAATTGCCATTGAGCTGGGAGCCAGAGCCTGCAAGAGCAGCGAGAGCACAGCCGTGTGAGCACCCCTCCAGCAGTGCTGAGCCAGCCTGGCCTGTGCCAGTGGCCTGCCCAGGGAGCCAGCCCCTTGCCAGGCTTGTCTAACACTTCCTGAACTGTAACAGCCATTCTGCCTCACCCCTTAAGAATTAATTAATTTTCAATGACTTCAAAAAAATAATTAATAGCAGACTCTATTTCAGCATGAAAACATACGAGCAGACTGTCTGCTCCAGAGCTCGGTACACACACACTTCCTGCCCCGAGGGCTTGGTGAGCACTTTGTGCTGGCCAGGACTTCACAGAGAACATCCCTTACCAAGAGCTGCCTTTTCTGCAAAGTCTTCTGGCACCGACGGCGTTGGCACAGCCACCCCATGGGATTCTTGGGCGTTCTGCAAGAGTTGAGAACACAGAGCTGTCAGTCTTACACCCAGGGATCAAAGTGCTGACAAGCAGCTGGTAATTTGTCCACACAAGCCCTGATGGGATCCAGGGCAGTGTCTGTGAAATGGAGGTCCCTGTGGAAGCTGCTGTTGACAGAGTTTGAGGGGATGAGTGAAGTGATCAAGGCTGCACAGCCATGGACACAATTCCGCCGTGGTCGGGCGCGAGGGCTGCAGAGGAGCTCAGCTATTGCAGCCCCCTCGGGGCTGCCCGGCCCGGCAGCAGCAGCACCGGCCCCCAGCACCCCCCAGCACCCCCCAGCACCCGCGGAGCAGCCGACCGAGCAGCTGCCCTGTGTCTGGTGGGCATTTCTGTGCAGCAGGCACTGCCGCAGTCCCTAGGCCCGCGCCGAGGTCGCAGACAGAGCTCCAGCTCTTCGGGAAACTGGCACCAGCACAGCCGAGCACCCCGCGGAAAACTGCTCCTCGTGTTGCGCTCGCAATTACTCCCTTCACGTTCACGCTGGGAGCTCAGCAGTGCCTTCAGCTGCCACAGGAGCAGCAATTTAGCAGCCCACACATCTGGGAGGACGCCTGAAGCGGGGCACTGCGGGTAATTACAGGCACCCAGCGTGAGACACTCGGGCAGGCCGAGTCACCCGGAGCGCCGCTGGGGCTCTGCCGGCAGCAGAACGCCTCTCCTGTCCCCGTGACTCACGGCTGGGCTGGCTGCGGGGGCTGCGGGGGGCTCCGGGGCACACCGGGGCACACCGGGGCACACCGGGACACACCGGGGCACACCGGGGCTCCGGGACACACCGGGGCACACCGGGGCACACCGGGGCTCCGGGACACACCGGGGCACACCGGGGCTCCGGGACACACCGGGGCACACCGGGGCTCCGGGACACACAGGGGCTCCGGGACACACAGGGGCGCCGCAGTGTCAGAACGATGCAAAGCTCCGAGGGAGCATCCAGCGAGGGACACGACACGGGCAGTGCCCAGGGACACCCTGTCCCATTCCCAGGCTCCACATCCACCCTGCTGCATTCCTGCTCAGCCCAGGCAGCTGTTTGCGCTGTTAACAGCCCTTGACAAAGGAAATGTTATCCTGCCATCAGCCTGCGCCTCTCCCCGAGCCATTTCCTGCACACAAAAGCCTGGATAATGATTGAGCCCCTGCCCTTTGCCTTTCACTGCCGTTATCACCTTTTTTACATCAGATTGCTACGGGATTCCAAAGTCTCCTGGATCCAAGGTCAGCTGGATTTGTTCATCCAGGCTCAGACAGCACACCACAGTTACACACTGCCCTGCCTGGGGAGCTCAGGAGCTGCTGGGGCAGAGCTGATTCAACAGCAGCACCTGGGCTCCTGGGGAAGAGCCCTGGGATGCCCCAGCTTTGGCCAAAACAACAGGAAAGTGCACGTATTTCACTTGCTGCATGCATCACCCTGCAGATGACCAAAGATCCCCTGTAACCACAAGGGAATGAGCCAGTTACTGGTGGCCCAGGAGTGAGGGAATTCATGTCCCTGGGATTGCACAAAGGACCGGACAACTCCGTGCTGAGGGAGAAGCCAAGGGCTGCGAAGGCACGAGGGCAGATCCCAAACTTCATCTGAGAGCCAGAGGGAAGACAGAGGCCAAAAGAGGCACTTCAAGAGGTGAGAGTTAAATTGTCCAGAGCAATGAGATACCAGAATCACAAACAAACCCCGGCAGTTCTCATTTGCTATGGAAATCCATTGCTGCTGGTTCCTGCTCGTTGGCGGGGAAGCAGAGATGTCTGAGCTCTGCAGCACATGCATCACCTGTCTGAGAGGAGTGCAAAGGGACTGGCTGTCAGAAGAGAGCTGAGCAAAGCTGGAGGACGCAGTCTGCACTTCATAAAGGAGCAGTAATTTTAGATGTGTCATTTCAAACTGGGCAAGCCTGTTCATCACCAAAACCTTCTGTGGCAGTTGCTAATGCTCAGCATCTCTCAAAAACCACCCGTCCCCACGTCATGAGCTGGCTTCTAAGATGGAAAGCATCCCCAGCACGCTGCCAGTCTGCAGAGATGGTTGGGAAGATTGTTCCTGCTGTTTGCTCGGGGTGTGGCCAGCCCAGAAAACCTCCAGCTGATTCAGGGCAGGCTCTGGGTGCTGTGCCAGGAACCTGCATTTCCAGTTTGTGGTACCTGAATCAGATTTGTGCCTGCTGAGGATCCCGTGGGGGGAAGCTTTCACTGTAACCACCAGGAATCACTTTTCATCCGTGGAACAGTCAGATGTCCCCAGTGAAGGGAGCCTGCCTGTCCCCATGGTCCCCAGCTCCCCGGGCTCTCAGGAGCCCCCCCTGCCCACCCATTACATGACCAAGGTTTGAGGCTGCCCCTTACAAAAGCCACCCAAAACACAACGCTGAGCACCCTGGGGTCTCAGAGAGGCCAAGAATTTCTCTGAACATGAAGAGCTGTCCCCAAACTCCTTGTTTTTGAGCTAGGGCAGTGTGGTGGTCTGCTGAAGGAATTTATTCCCCTGGCATGCCAAAGCTCTCCCTGCACCTGCAGGGCTGGGGGAGCCAGGTGGGCAGGGGGGGTGGGGGGACCCCTGTCCTGCAGCCCCCGCTGGGATTGCTGTGGGACAGCCCAGGGCCGGGGGAGTGGGAAGAGCTGCCAGGTGCAGAGGCACAGGAGCTGCAGGGCAGGGCGTGAGCATCCTCCTGACTCACTGGGAGCTGCTCCCCGTGGGTGGGGGGAAAGGGTTAAGGCAGGAGCTGCAGAACAGCCCCGTGCAGGTGTGTACCTGGTGCAGGTATGTACGTGGCAGCAGAAGAGCCTGTGCCAGATCAAATCATGATCAAACCTCGCCAAAAGAGTGCAAACATCCAACACAGACTGATCCTTCAAAATGCTGCCTTTTCCCACTAATTCCTTCAGTGAAAGCTGTTACTGTCAGAGGAGAAGCCCAGGTTTGTGAGGGATCCTCACAAGGGAACAAGAGCCTCTGTGGGCAGCAGCAGCACCAGGGCTTGGGTGACAGCCCTTGGGATTTGTCCCGGGGGCATTCCTGCTGTTAATCCCTCTACCACACACATTTCCTTTAGCAGAGATTACCTCCTTGTCAGGACCAAAGGATTTATGCATTTTACTGTCTTCACTGACCTCTGGCCTGCGGGTATCCCTTCAGTTTAGCTACTGACCTCTCCAGAGCCTCTGAGCACCCTGCTCTAGTGCAAGGGGGTGGAACAAGATGAGCTTTAAGGTCCCCTCCAACCCAGACCCTGGGATTCTGTGACTCCTGTGCCTCTCTGCACCCTTCAGGGGTAAGACCTCTGAAAAGTGCTGCATGGGGTTCCTCAAAGCCAGCCACGGGCAAGCGTGGCTTCTGGAGTTACAGCCAGCTCCAGGCCCTCTGCTCGGGCTGTTTTGGCCCTTGCTGCTCCAGCCCCTGCTCCCAGCCACTGGTGGCTCTGCAGGGAATGGTTTTTCATACAGAGATTGAAAAGAATCACCCCCTGCACAGCCACAGCATCACCTCGTTCCTGCGCTGCAGCAGGACTCGGGTCAGCTCTGCTGGCTCCAGCAACACACCCGATCCTGGGACAGATCCTGCCAGCACCAGGGAGATAAACTGCAGTGCAAGCCTGATCTATCATCTCTGTGCTCAGCAATTATTTTTTAATTGAAAATGCCAGTCTGGCGGTGCTGACGCCTCTCCCCCAGTGCCCGTCCGTGCCCCCAACTCAGGTCACCTCCTCACCCCTCGTAGCCGGCGTCCTTACAGAGGTTTTGCCTTTCATTTCTGCTCTCCCTCGGGTAGGGGCTGAGGGCAGCACCAGCCTGGCTGGTTCTGGGCACTCACCAGGGGCAGGAAGGTCAGCAGCGGCCGCACCCTCGGCCGGGGCTTCAGCGTGGCTGTGCCAGAGTCTGTCACTGTCCCGAAGCGATTGTCACCGTAGTACACCTCGATCACGTCACCTGGGGGGAGAGCACACCGTTGGCAGCAGCACCGAGTCGGGCGCTGGCGAAAACACCTCGGGCACCGTGGGGAGCATTTGCTGCATCCCAGGAGTGGGCACAGCCATCAGACCCTGAGGAAAGCCTGGGTGTCTCGCAGGTGAGTGGAAGACAGGGAGAAAGGTCCCAAGTGTGCAGGACAGGCACCCCCAACCCTGTCACACACCTGCAGAGCACGGAGAGGCTTCCCTGAGCTCCGCAGGACGGAACTGAAGCAGCTCAGAAGGAACAGGATGCAATCCTGGCTGATCTGAGCAGCTGGAATTGAGGGGGGAGGCAGCAGCAGAGCTGACCAGGAGGAGGAACAGCTCCTGCCCTTCCTGCCCTGCCGAGCACTCTGTGGGCAGAGCACTGACATCCAAGCCAGAGGGAATTCCAGGTGCTTCACAACACTTCCACACTCCAGCCTGCTTTAGGTGACTTCCCACAAAACACTGCCGTGGATGGAGGGAGACACCAGGGCAGGAAGTCACAGGGCCCTGGTGGGACAAGCAGGAGAAGCCATCAGGAATTCCTGGTTCCCAGCCTTGTGCTTTCACCTTGAACCACACCTCTTGGGCTGGTTTATTTCTGACAGTGAATAAAGCTCATAAAATTAATTTAATTACATTCTTTGTGTCTGATTAGCAGCATGAATTAACAAGCAGAAATACTGAAGCACGTAAACCCCACCTTGGCTGGAAGGAAATACACAAATAACTCGTAACCAAGGAGACCGACATTAAAGAAAATCTGAGGGTTTGAGGAAGGAGGGGGAAGCAACAAAATGGCTGTGATTGAAGGGAAAGCTGCAGGAGTGTTCCCAACAACAGACCTGGACAGTGAGGAAGGGAGGAGAAGAAGGATGGGCAGAAATCAAGGAGGAAGCTCCCAAAGCAACAGCTTTACACCAAGTCTAGTGAAAAAAGAAGAGGGCAAATGCCTCTGTGTGCATCCCACAGAAGGAAAGCACTTGCATGAACACCTGGAATGAAGAACCTGACCACACCAGGGGCTGGGCGTGAGGCAGCACAGCCTCTGCTGAGGGACTGGAGGCAGATGAATTCCACACAACCTTCAAACACACCACAGAAGCACGTCAGCTTTTCCCTTCTCCCACCCACCACCCCCAGGTTACCCTGGGACACCCCCAGGAGTATCTGCCCTGCAGTCACTGCCCTTGCAGGCAATCACGGCTTCCCCTCCCTCACACCAAACTTCTCCCACTGCAAGGGATTCTTTACACAAAGGGAATTTTCTCCAGCTTTCAAATCACCAATCCACCTGTGCCTCAGCCAGCCTGGTCCTACCAAGGCTTTGCCACTTCCTTGCCTGGGAGGGGCCCAAGCACTCAGGAGGAGCTGCCGGAGTGCCAGGGAGGACAGGGGTGCCAGCAAATTGCCTGGCAGTGTCCAAGGCCAGGCTGGATGGGACTTGGAGCAGCCTGACCTAGTGGAAGGTGTCCCTGCCCATGAGAGGGAGTGGAATGAGCTGAGTTTTAAGATCCCTTTCCACCCAAACCACTCTGTGATTCTGTGATGATTAATTTGTGGGTGACCCCGCATTCAGTGAGTAAGGAGCAGGAATCAAGGCCAAGGCAACAGGAGAGTTTGGACTCAGACAGCCTGAGCAGCAACAGAATAGTTCTGAGACTTGAAACGATGAGTTTTATATTTAACAAGTCACTAGGTAAACCCAGTGAGAAACTGGATTAAAGATCACAAGGACTTTGATCCTAGATTACTAAGCATGGCTACCCTGAATGCTTTAATTAAAGGAAAATGAAGTGCTTGTAGTTGTGTTTTCTTTGCTAGATAAACAGGACTTGCCTGCTGGGAGCCCATCACCAGCAAGACCTGAGCTCTGCCAGCCTCCTTTCCTGGAAGGAGGGATCAGGAAATGCACCCTTGGAAGCTGTGGGAAGCAGCTGGCTCAAAGCACCGGCCTTGCTTCGGCCACTTTTTGACATTCAGCCTGTCCTGGAGACATTTGTGTTTGCTCAGCCACGGGAAATTAAATAAACAATTTGCCATGCATGTAATGGAACTTCTTCCTCCCCGGGGGTTGCATCACCTGCAGGAGGTGCAGCAGGTTTGAGCCGGGGTATGCAGAGCTCCCGGGGGAGGAGGAGGTGGCATCAGTCACTATATTCAGGAATCTCTGAGTCAGGGACAGGCAAACCTACACCCATTCCACATTGCTTAACTTGTGTTTACTTTGTATGAGAAACCAAGGTGGGGATCAGCAGGAGCAGGGGACTCCTCCTGGCACGGAGCTGTGCAGGAAACGTCCCAGAAACAGGGCCAGGGCCGGGGCTGTCCCCTCCTCAGCCGCGGTGTCACTGCCACAGCGCCACTGCCCCCTCCCAGGCCCCTTTCAGGGCAGAAATGCCGGGAGGATGCCAGGGAGCGATTCAACAGCTGCTCCTTAGGCTCCCTTTGCAGGACTCCCGGCTCTTCCTTTGCAGCCTGACCCGCACCTGAGCAGAAAGCCTCAGTACTGCCACTGCAGAACTGCAGCCACGGAAAGCAGGCTTGTAATAAGCAGACACAGCAACTTCTTTTCTTTTTTTTTTTATCCAAACCACATCAGAGAGAAGCTTGAATCCTCCTCAGATTTACGACAGTTAGAAATCAGCAATTTTCCTTCTAGGTTTGCAGACTTGCATGAAACTCCCTGTCACATTTTCATTTTATCTTGGTTTCAGCAGCTTGGCCTTTGGGGTGTAACCACCTCGCAGTTGCTTTCACAGACAATACTTCACCCTGCTCAGCTCAGCAGGCAGCACTTCCATTTTTTTTATCTTGGAAGAGTTTGTTGGGCTCTTACAGCCACCAAACTTCATCCACAAACTGTTATCTTCTATCTACCTGGCTCCATTACTATTAATTTGGCTCCCTCCTACAAGAGCCTTCAGGGCACCGTATTGCAATTAAAACCACAAAGAAACACAAATAAATCCCGAGGAATATGCAACCCTCAGCTCCCTCCCCGCTCACAGCCCTGCGAGAAACAGGTTTATGAGTAAATAACTCCAACCCGGGAAGGCGCAGATCAAACATGGCGTGGGAAAGCGCGAGGGGAAGCAATAAAACAGACCCAGAGCCGCTCATCAGCCTCTTTCAGCCAAGTTTCGCTTGCCGAGAGCGGCAGCCGGCGCAGCCGAGGTGCGGACCGTCCGCGCCCGCTCGGGGCACAGCTCTGGGACCGGCGCTGCCGCATCCCGGTGCCGCCGAGCGCTCCCGGAGCTTCCCCGCCGGGCAGCAGCGGAGCCCCCGCCGCCCCCGACCCCACGCACCCTTCTCCCCCCGGGACCGCCGCGTCCCGA
>VZSE01013263.1:91205-114182 GCA_013398275.1 Promerops cafer | reverse complement strand
CCCACCCCAGCCCCGGCCCGCCCTCCGCCAGGTGCCCCTGCCCGCAGAGCACCGCGGTCACTGGAGAGCCGCCGAGTGACCGCAGCGGCCGCTGGCCCTGCCCAGACCCCCGAGCCCGCCCGTGCCTGACCCCTGTGTCCGAGCGCTCCTTGCACTCGGAGAGCCGGCTCCGCTGCCCAGCCGCCCTTCCCTGATAGCCAGTATCCAAACCTCCCGACAGCTCCGGCCCTTCCCTCGGCCCCAGCCCTCGAGGGCTTTGCTCCTTCGCTCCCTCCCGTGGTCCCGGTCCCTTCACCTTCTGCTGAGCCCCGGCTTCCCTGGCAAGGCCAGAAACGCCCGGGGAGACCCGGCTGCTCGGAGGGTCTGCGTGCTTCTGATGCAAAACCTTGAAGGCGATGGGACTTGACCCCAAACCATTTCTAGCTGCAGGTACAAAAGCAAATTTCTAGAACTGATAACGATTTTTTGTGCCATGCAAGTAAAAATTGAGAGTTAATGAGTAACATTGGCTACTAATAAATGCAGGGGATTCTGGAGAACTTTAAACCCAAAATAGTTGCCAAAACATTAACTCTGAAACACAGCTTCCAATTTCAGGTTAAGGTTTACACCTCCTTCTATCTCTACCAAGTTTTGAGAGTCAAAACAATATAGATTTATTTTTTTAGTGATAAATATCACTTGTTTAATCACCTTGAAATGATGCTTTTCTTGTGAAAAGCATTTTTTATTCTTTAAATAACAAATTAAAGCAACACATTAAATCCCCTGTGAAGAATGAAAAACAAGCATGTTATGGTATTCCAAAAAGTAAGTCTAATCGTGGCACACATTATGAGGCAGCACCTAAACAAAGTGAATTATGAATGGGAAATGGGGAAGGAAAAAGAGAATTAAAATGTTAAAAATTCAACTCCGTGGCTGTGGTAGAGGAGCTCTAATAGTTTAAAGCGTTTTCCGGGGGATTTAACCGGGGCTGCAGCTGCACGGCGCTGCTCGGATGCCTCTCCCGGCTGGAGCCGCTCCCGGAGCAGCGGCTGCCGCCGGAGGGGCGGCTCTGTGCCCTGCGCGAGGCCTGCAATTAGTGGGACTCTCCTGACAGTTATCTTAAGTGCTGTTTGTGAGACGGAAACGCCGCTGCAGACAGACAGACAGACAGACAGACACAGCCACCCGCCCTGGCACTCAGCAGGGACCGGCTGTAGCGGCGTGGGGGACAAGGGATTGTCCCGCCTGCGGGAGAGAGGGGATGGGATGGGAACTGGGAAACAGCGGCGCTGCAGCCGGAGCCGGGGGGAAACCGTCCTGCTGAGCTCGGGCAGCATCACAGGGTCACAGGATAACATGTCACAGAACACAGGATCACAGGGTCACAGGATAACATGTCACAGGACACAGGATCACAGAACACAGGATCACAGGAACACAGGACCACAGGGTCACAGGATCACAGGAACACAGGATCACAGAACACAGGATCACAGGGTCACAGGATAACATGTCACAGAACACAGGATCACAGGATAACAGGGCCACAGAAACACAGGATCATAGGATCACAGATCACAGGAACACAGGATCACAGGAACACAGCATCACAGGGTCACAGGATAACAGATCACAGGAACACAGGATCACAGAACACAGGATCACAGGAACACAGAATCACAGAACACAGGATCACAGGATCACAGAAACACAGGATCACAGGAACACAGATCACAGATCACAGGGTCACAGGAACACAGGGCCACAGAAACACACAAACAAAGGAAAACACTAAAACAGCTTACAATCAATAACAGCCACGATGCAGAATCACCACTGACTCCTCTGTGTTATCCGTGGAAGACAAAGAGCAGAGCTTGTAACGAGCAATAGAATCTTTGACAAAATCAAGGGTGAGCACACTGTATCTTCTTTATCCACAAAGAGGTGTTCATCAGTGTTTCATCACAGCTGTTTTAGTCAGAGTTGTCTTATCTCTTAAAAGAAAACAACTATATCTCTTCCAATGTAGAAAAGTAATATTTAGCTGTCTTAGGTTGCAATGCAAGATGTAACCAGAAGTGTGTATTCTATCACCATCTGTTAAAACCAGGTGGGACAGTGTTCTTTATCTCTTCCAGGACCCATCCTCCCTCCAGGAGATATCTTCTGTTAATGGGCCATCGAGTCTCACTGGTGACTGATCCAATTCCAGCATCCCATGGGAGATGCTCCCCCAGGGGAGGAGCCCAGCATTCCTACCTGGATAGAATCTGACCCTGCACACCCCAGCAGCCTTTTCCCCCTGCATTCCCAGAGGAGCAGCTTTCTCCTCCCCTGCATTCCCAGAGGGAGCCCAGGCCCATCCACAGCACCCCTGGAGCTGCAGAGGAAACTCCACCCTTGGCCAGGACCCTGCTCCAGCAGAGCCACATCTGCCCCTGCAGGAGGATTGCAGCCCCCATGGGATGGGGCTGTGCCAGCCCCCTGCCCAGCAGGGTGTCAGGGGGGTTCTGACTCTGTCTGCTTGAGCAGTAAAATCTTTTCTCGTGAGCTAATTATTTCTAAACTTTAATGAAGTGCTGCAGATAAAGTTCAAGATCATAGGACTTAGTTAAGAACTTAAAATGAATTGCTGCAAATAATCTTGGGGGAAGAGGAGGCTGCGGGCTGGGCGCTGCACTCTGTGCACACACTGGTGCTCGGGTCTTTGAAGAGAACCCGTGGTGTTTGTAGCTGGTACTGCCAAGCCCATGGCATGGGATGAAGAAAGCCACAGTGAAAATGAAAATGAAAAAGGCAGTCAAGCTGCAGACAGAGTATGGCTGCAGGTACAGGTTCTTTGGACAGTGAATCAGGAATATATGCTTGTGGTTTTGACCAGTCAGAAAGCAGATTGCTAACGGCTGAAGCTGATAAAACCATAGAAGTATACAAAGAAGATGATACTGTGACTGAAGAAACCCATCCTGTCAGCTGGAAACCAGAAATTATCAAGAGAAAACTGTTTTAGTGCAGCAACATACTACTTCTGTAACTTTGTTTTGGCTTTCCTTTCTTTTATAATCCTTCTACCTGTCTACGACACAGGATCAGTTTGAAGAGGTTGGAAAAGACCTCTGAAATCACCGAGTCCAACCTGTGGCATTTAAAGAAAATTCCCTGGCACCTCTCGAAAGCAGAAATCAGGTGGGTGAAGAACCCATTTCCTGCTGGAAAGACAAAGGACACAGTATCTCTACAAGGCAGGCTAGACAAGAGTGCTCTCTGATATCCACAGTCCTTGAGGGAACGAATGGAGCAGGACACACAGAGACACAGTCATGGAGAAGGGAAGCAGAAGAGGAACTATTTTAAGAAGCGAAGCCAATAAAATCCTGCGGAGTGAGAGAGCCTGGGCTCGTGCACAAAGGTGTCCCACAAAATCTCATTACAGCAAGGAGACTTCAAAGGGGCTGCGGGGCTGCAGCGCTGCTCTGCGGGAGCAGAAGGGGTGATTCAGCTCCCTGACACTGCTCCGGGGTGCTCCTGAGCCCCGGGGCTGGGGGTGCCACAGCCACCCCACCAAGGAGGCTCCTGCCTCGCCCTGGGTGGCGAGGGCAGGAAAACATCACCCTCTCAACATGAAGGGGTTTTGAGGTGAATTTATTATCCCACGGAACGCAAGCTGCTAAACAGTTCTGCCAGGGCTCCTGTGCGCATTCCCATGCGCTTGTTCCAGATGAAAGATGTTTGTTCTTTACCTTCCACCTCCAGCAAAGCACAGACCTCCCCTCAGAAGGGCAGGAAAAGCTCAGGAGCAGCACGAGGAGCAGGCTGGGTGTGCTGCTGGGCACGGTGGCTTCTGTGAAGTGCAAACTCCAGAGACACAGGAAAGTGGCCAAGCTGGGTGGCTGGGCTGCATTTTTCAGGAAGGACAACTGTCACTCCTGAGTGATTGAGGCCACACAGCGAAAGGGACTGGTGGGCTGGGCTGGGCACAAAGCTCAGGAAAGCGCTTGGAAGATCTCCAGCAGATTCTATGGCATAGGAAGAGCCATGTGAGCGCTGCTGTGATGTAACACACCGCAGTGTGAGGCTGCCTTTGATCCCAACACGGGTAAACACCCCAGAACAATCTGCTTTTGCATCAGGGTGAGGAGCTGCACCCTCAGATGTGGATGGCTCCTGCTGCACTCGCAGGTGTGGGGGGGTTTGTGCAGTGAGGGCAGCTCTGGCCGGACCTGGAGCAGGGAGGGATGCGAGGGGAAACCCTCAGGTGTGCCTGCAGAGCTGCAAAGGGCTCCCGGGGACAGAGGAGCAGCTGGTGCCAATGGGGGCAGGGGCCCACGCTGCAGTGGGGGTGGCAGGGCCAGCAGAGCGTCCTGCAGAGCCCGGCCGTGCCCCAGCTGCCCCAGCTGCCCCCTGGTTGCCAGGGCTGCAGCTGCTGTCCCCATGGCTGAGCCCTGCACTCCTCTGCACCCCCTGCCCCGCTCAGCCCCGCCACCCCTGTGACATCCAGCAGCCCGCTGACACCCCTGGTCACAATGGCCCCTGTGGTCACAGTGACCCCGACAGCCCTGACAACCAGCCCTGCCCAGTGCTGTCTCCTCCTCCACCCCAGCCAGCCCCACACCCCAGGGCCTCCAGCACCGGGAACACCTCACAGGTGGGTGTCCCAGGCTCACAGCTGGGCAGGAGGGACACTGCCCACCATGTCCCCTTCCTGAGGCCTGCAGATCACTGCCCCGAGGGTGACCAGCCTGACAAGGTCCCAGTGATGTCAGTGGGATGCTCCATCCCATCCCTGCTGTCAAATCCTGCCCCTGAGTCAGCCGGCTTTGCCCCCTGGTGCTGGGAGCTCGGAGCAGAGCACGAGCTTTGCCACCCGTGGTGGTCCTGGAGGGCTCTGGGAGGGCTCTGGGGGCAGGCGAGGAGCTGCCCGTGTGGGGACAGTCCCTGAGCAGGACAGGGTGGGCAGTGCTGGTGTGGGGACAGTCCCTGGGCTCCCGTGGGAGCTGCCCAGGGAGCTCCTCCCCAGGGAGCACCACGGAAGCCTTCCTGCTTCCCCGGTTACTGAGGCAGCCTTTCCCTGGGCCCACCTGGGGGATTTGCTTGGACGGACATCAGGCAGTTTGGGAGGGACTGGGGATCTCTCCAGGCAGGAACGGGTGCAGTGGGATTACCTGGGACTCTTCATTCAGGCACGGAGCGCTGGCAGGGCCATCAATAGCACCGGGGCCTTAAGCCGGCTCTTGCCCTCCAAGCAGGTCACGCAAGCAGGTGCATTCACCCGGGCAGGGAGGGGTTCTGCAAAGCTCCAGGTGCCCCAGAGGCCGAGCAGGAGCCGCGGGGCAGGAGCAGAGGCCAGAGCTCAGCACGCCCGGGCTCGGCACCTGCCCGGCACTGGAGGCACTGCCACGGCCGCAGCGCCCGGCCAGGCGTGCTCAGCTTGAAGGCATCTGCATGACTTAGCAATGGGGTTGCCAAGGCAGCTCCAGCCTCCCCTCCACACCCCAAATACACGACTTCAGTGCTCCTGCTGGGTGGGTGCAGAGGCATCAGCACAGTCGTGTGTGTACTTGTCTCTTCCTAAGTGAAAATGGCCAGCAGCTACCAGCACACCCCTGTGTGAAAACAGCAGTTTCTGAACAATCTAAGTCCAGAGCAGGGGTGCACAAGCCTCACTGCAATGGCTGTGGTGGCATAAAATCTGCTTTTCAGGAGTCAAAATCCCATTATTTTATCCCCTGGGGAGAAATGGACTGAGGTTTCCCTGTGGCAGCAACTGCTGAAATAACCACTGTGTGCTGAGGTCCAGCTTTTCAGGCATTTGGCATCTGCCCTGGAGAAATGAGTGACAAAAAGAGGTGGTGAACCTGTAGGGATCTGGTGATTCCCCTCAAAGGCTTTAAGGAGATTTCTAAACAATTTGCAGGCATTCCCCTTCTTAATAGGTTTAGGAGCCAGGGAACAGAAATATCACCAAGTACGTCACGGAAAGTAGGAAACCTCTTTACAAGGTTAAAAATAAGCAAACAGCACGGCATTTATTTAGGACAGGCAGGAGTAGAGTGGCTAATTGCTGAGGGAAGAGCCAGTTTCCATTTGCACAGAGGCGTCGTCAATGAAAACAAGATAACTGAGTCATGCTTGGGCACCAGCAGCAGAAATACCTCTGCAGTCAAGCACAGCCCTGCAGCAGGCGTGGACCACAGGTCACCCCGTGTGTGTCTTGGGGCTCATGTCCACCCCCTCCTCTGCAAAGGGCTCTTTCCCTGCTCCTTGTGCCCTGCGTGGGGCCTTCACATTTCTGGGGGAAAAACCCACTCAGAGATTTGCTGAGAGCAGCTCCCAGAGCAGGAGGAGGCTCAGGGAGGTGTGGGGTCCCTGCAGAGGGACCCAGAGCTGCTGAGCAGATGCTCCAAAGGACAGTGTCAGGTTCTGCCATCACTGCTACGTCCCCTTGGGTCAGACTGTGCTGAACCCTTTCCAAGGCAGGTTTGCCATGGCTGTGGTTGGTGACAGCTTTACCAGGAGCGTGTGTTACTGTTGTAACTGAGAGTCAAGAGAGAACCAAGTCCTTTGTGTCTCATCATTCGTATTCTCTCAGCATTTGTTTGAAGTCGCTTCCATATTTCCAGAGCATCATTTGAGTTTAAAGTCCCTTTGTCTTTAAGCAGCACCTGAGATTTTTGGCTAAGGATGTGTAAACCCCTGGCTCCTCAGCACTTACACTGCCCTGCCTGCCCTTGCAGGGGCTCTCCAGGCTCTCCTGGTGGGGATGGTGAGGCGTGGGGGCAAATGCCACACATTTTCTGGGTCTTCTCCTCCACAGGTGGCTAAAACACCAGAAGCCCCTGGCAAAGACCACGCGAGAGCCAAGAGAATGGAGAAGGCCCAAGCAAAGCCAGAGATCACCACCCCCCCTCCCAGGTCGAGGAACCGGCCGCCCCCAGCTCCTCCCCTGGGCTCTCGCTTCGTCCCGGTTGTTGCCCACGCCGGGGGCCACCCCCTCAGCGCCTTCGACTTCGTGTTCTACCGGCCCGAGTGGTCCAACTCGCTGGCCCCGTTCTGCACCGCGCAGAAGCCGTCCTGCGGCTTCCGCTTCCAGGAGGACACCGACCACTGCCGGCGCCGCATCGACGTGCAGAGCTCCGACGCCAGGAGGTGGAGATCCTTCCACGGCCCAAAGCCATAGCGGGGGGCGCGCAGCGCGGGCAGTAAAGCCCTGAAACAGCAGCCGTGTGACTGCAGCGTCCCTTCGGTGCGCGAGCCCCGGCCAGCAGCGAGCACCGGGCCCGGGGGTGGGTGGGGACGCTCCGCCACCGCTCCCCAGGAAAATATGCGGAGTGGGTTTTGCTCTGAAAACCCTGCCCAGCCTGTCCTGGCGTTTCCTGCCCGCTGCCCCCGGTGTCACAGCACAGGGCACTGAGGGAGCCACCCAGCCCCGCTCACCGGGCTCAGCCCAGGCTGCGCTGCGGCTCAGGGCTCCGCTGAAGGTTCACCTTGCGCAGCAGGGGCCTGGTGGCAATACAGAATTAGCACATCCAATTAGTGCTCCTCAGCTTAATTCCTTTTCCGTAAGTGTTTTACGATTGTGTAATGCTGCCTTTTTTAGCAGAGTTATTCCTAATTTACTGTGGTGCAGAAGCAATGCTGGGCTCTGTTACTGGTTAGATAACTGCAGCTGTCAGATATAAACTGTGTGTTATGGATGAGCTCTCTGTGGGACAGACCCTGGAGTCACATCCTTTCACCTCTAGCCAAGGATCTGGCCCATGGTGCTTTCTGAGGATATTTCATTGCTGAGTACTTCTCAGAATGCTGTGTGTCAAAGTGGAAACAGCATCGGGTTTGGCTGTATTTATGCGGAGAATTTTTCATGGTAATCCATCCTAAGTGAAAATCAAAGCTGCATTTAAGTCCACTGGTGTGAGCTGAGTTTGTAACGTGGCAGCCAGGACACACTGCTGGGGTGAGCAGAGTGTGGGACAATTTTGAGGAAAAAACACTCAATTAGCAGGACCAAGACTGGACACAGGACCCCTGGAGCTGGGGGAAGAGGGCCCTTCCCCTTCCTGCTGTCTGCAATTAAAGCACTTAAACCTTTACCATTCAAAGCAATTCTGTTTCTATATTTGTCTCCTCACACCAAATTTACCCTCCCGGTGCGTCTCTTCCAGGAGCTGAAGTGGCACTTCCCCCTCCCTGAATTCCAGGCTCTAGAGCCCCTCTGGAGTCCTCTGGCAGAGTGAGGTGAAGGGAAAGCAAAGAGCAGTAACAGCACAGAGATCCAGAGTGGTTTTCTCTCATTCTTCTTACTCTGGTTCTGGTGCAAAAGTTGTTGCTCTTGTGACACCAGCCCCCCCAAAACGATAGATGAGTGGATTAAGAGATTAGCTCATCACAGAGAAAATTCCACCCTCCTAATCTCCTGCTGGGCCTGTAATCTGCAAGACTTCCCCATTTTACCCCTTTTCTATTTTAACCTGAACTCTTAATGCCTGGCAGGAGCCCACCACCCCCCTGCCCGGAGCCTCATTGGCTGGGGAGGGATTTGCTGGGGACTTAAATGTCACCTTCCCCTCCAAAGAGGGTTTTGTGCTTTGGGGTTTTCCCGGGAGGACGAGTCTCCTGTGTCCATCGCCACTGGAACCTGTACAGCACCAGGCACTTGGGGTTTTCCTGATGCTCTGACCCCGCAGTGCTGGGGACGTCTGGGCTTTGAAGGCAAGAAGCAGAACTGTCAGATTTTTTTTTTTCCCCTAAACTCCACAAACCCTCCGTTTTTGGCTGCAAAGGGACCAGCACCTGGTGTGGAGATGGGGAACATGGACGGGAAAACCGTGGAGGAGCTGAGCACCACCGAGTGCCACCAGTGGTACAAGAAGTTCATGACGGAGTGTCCTTCTGGCCAGCTCACCCTCTACGAGTTCAAACAGTTTTTTGGATTGAAAAACCTGAGTCCATCAGCGAACAAATACGTTGAGCAAATGTTTGAGACGTTTGACTTTAATAAGGTAAATATTGTCCTTTGCACTCGGCCCTGGGATCCCGTGTGCTGGGGCTGGGTGGGTGTGAGAGAGAAACTGCTCTGAGCAGGTACAGCCTGATTTACTGTGGCCTCATAAATTGTAGAATCAGTTCTGGAACGTGAAAAATGCCAGCAAAAACTCTTCACCCATTGCCTGCTCTGCAAGGACAAGGAGACTTCTCCCAGAACTGATATTTTCCTTTTAGAACAGTGGGGTTTTATCTGGCAGTCTTTGATCCCTTTAAAATGAAGTGCCCTTTAATCCCTAAACACTGGATGTTGTGACAGTCGCTGTGAGGACAAGGGCTCATTCATGCAGGGACAGTGAGTCCCCAGCACGGTGGGGGCTGTTGGCATTGTTTGAAACTGTACATGGATTGCACTGGAATTGATTTTATTCCATGGGATAAGGAGCTCGGGCTCCCTGTGGAGAGGCTTTGCAGCCCAGGCTGTGGCTGTGCCAGACCCCAGAGTGGGGCAGTCCTGGAGCAGGGATTTGGGAATGCAGTCCCAGAGCAGATATTTGGGAATGCTGCTCCCCCAGCTCAGGAGCTGTGCCAGGGAAGCAGATGGATGCTGTGTCTCCAGCAGGAAACTGCATCCTCCTCTACTTGCAAATGACCTGAAACTGCACCTCCTATAAGATGAGGAATTTATTTTGTGGGAGCCCAAAGGGTTTAGTGGCATTAATCCCATTGACAAAAATCCAGATCAGGCCCTAAATCCTTCAGGTGTTTGGTTTGTGCCTTGGCCTTTCCCTTGCTCACCGCCCCGCGTTTGAATGCATGCCTGAAGAGGGAACTGATGCCCAGGAAATCCTGCGGGGATGGGGCTTAGCAGCTATTTGTACCTAATCTGGCTCCTGCAGCAGCGGCATGAGGCAGATGATCCCCCCTGGCCCGCGGGGCGGTGCCTTTGCTCACTGACAAACCCCTGGCTTAGCTCTGCCCCTGGCTCGTAGCGGGAATCCTGGAATCATTAAGGTTGGAAAGGGCCCCTGAGATCACTGAACCCAGCTGCTAGCCCAGCTCTGCCGCGCTCACCACGGACCGTGTCCCCAGTGCCACAAACCACAGCCAGAGCCATTTCCCTTCAAAGAACGCTCTGTGGTGGGCAGGAGGCATTTCAGCAGCCCTCTGGAAGCCGTGAGTGTCACGGGCAGTGTCTGGGGGCACGCTGGTGGCCTGTCAGCTCATGCCAGCGGTTCTGCAGTGGTGCCACCATCCTGGGTCCAGCTGGCCACCTCAAACACCGTGGCACGAGCTGGGGTGGGCAAACAGCCGGGAGGAAAGTCAAAGATAAAAGTGTTTGTGCTCCAAACGTGGAGCAGGTACAGAAGTGGCACAGGGACACAGAAACACCTTCCCAGCCCAAGATGCCTGCAGCGTGCTGGGGTGACTCCTGAATTTACTCCTCTCCTGCAAATGAGACCCCCCTGGCAGGAGAAAGGAGCTGTAGGTGTGTGCAGGCAGGATGAGGTTGGGTAATTTATCAGGGTTCATCTGTATAAACCTCTCTGGCCTCTGAATTCCCACTGCTTTGGGCTGCTAATTAATGCCTGGCACGTTAATTCCCTGAGCACAGGCCAGCTCTCAGTCCCCAAGCCAGGTCCACCCACCCAGTCCGTGCCTTCCCAACATGTAACGGTCCAGGGCTGAACTTGATGATCTTGGAGGCCTTTCCCAGCCTTAATGATTCTCTAATTCTATGATTCTACAGCATTTCTGCACAGATTAAGGTGGAACCTTGGCTTTAACCACTGCACCCTATGAGCTCCTGGTGTCAGGGTGGAGGGACCAGTTCCAGGGGGGACTTCCAAAAGTGACCAAGCTAATCCCTTACTGCCTGACTCTCTGCCTTTAACCTCACCTTAGCTTCTGACCTTCTGCTTTTAGGATGGCTACATAGACTTTATGGAATATGTGGCAGCTCTGAGCCTGGTGCTGAAGGGGAAGGTGGATCAGAAGCTGAGGTGGTATTTCAAGCTCTACGATGTGGATGGGAATGGCTGCATCGACCGGGCTGAGCTGCTGAACATCATCAAAGTGAGTGGGCTCAGCTCTCCCATTCCTGCCACAGACGGGCACGGGGTGCAGGGAGACAGAGGCTGCAGCAGGGACTTCCAGCCCAGGGAACTCCACGGGCAATGAGCAGACACTGCCCAGACCTGCTGCTGTCCTCTGCCAGCACTCCCAGCTGCTGCCTCCTGGCTGGAGCTGCCCCCCACACCCCTCGGACACCCCGCAGCCCCTGGCCTCTGCTGGCAGCTTGCTTAACCCTGTTCACTGAAACTGGGGCTAAGATAAGCACTTGAATTTAACCTAAGGGTTTTCAGAGGTGAATGGCTTCTGGCTTATCCCAGCATGCCCACTAAATCTTGTAAAGCACTGATTGCCTTTTTAGGTGATTTTAATCTCCAGCTTTTTAGACAGGACTTATTCTTTTCGAAGCCTAACTGCCTGAAAACAAGTTTGAGCCCCGAAAAAGCGTTTGGCCTTTCATGTCTGGCCATTCGGCCACTTGTCCTGATGGACACACAAACCTGTGGAGCTCGCAGTAATTGCCTGTGCCCCTCCTTCCCCCCAGGCCATTCGATCCATCAACCGCTGCAACGAGAAGATGACGGCGGAGGAGTTCACAGACATGGTGTTCAACAAAATCGATATAAATGGAGACGGTGAGGCCCCTCCTTGGGCAGTGCCACGCTCCTGCCTTCCCCTTCCCTGCACTCCAGGCTGCCAGAGCAGTTCCTGCTGCTGGATGTCCCAGAGCACCGGGCCGGGGAGAGCTGGCACAGGGTGGCTCCCTGTGAAGGTTGAGCTCCCCGTCCCCTCGGGGCTGCCCGAGGGGGCACTGCCCACAGCCCCTCCTGGGTGGGATCTGTGGTGGGCTTTGGGGCACCGTACGCAGTGCTGAGACCCCGACTGCAGGGCCTGTGCCAGTGCTGGGGGCGGTGGTGAGGGCGAGGCCGCGGGCTCAACAGAGCTCTGTGCCGGCCCTGCAGGCGAGCTGTCCCTGGAGGAGTTCATGGAGGGCGTGCAGAAGGACGAGATGCTGCTGGACATCCTCACCCGCAGCCTGGACCTGACACACATCGTGCGGCTGATCCAGAACGACGGCAAGAACCCGCACGAGGGCGGGCAGGACGCCCAGGCCACCCAGTAGCGCCCGGGACGCTTCCCCGTGGGCTGCCCCGGCACCGCCACCCCGGATGGGGCTGTGGGGCTGCAGCTCCCCGCTGACAGACCGGGGCACAGGCCTCTGCGAGGAGGGGCGCAGAGCTGGGCTCGTCCCACACGGACCCGGGATGGCCTCGGGGCCTCTGGACGCTGCTGCTGAGCTCAGAGAGGGGACAGCCCGTGCAGGTCAAGAACACACCGAGAACACCCCAAAATTCCCACCGAGGCCATGGCCAACAGCCCCTCAGCAGGGTCCAACCAGGGGCTGCCCAGGACTTGGCCCCGGTGAGAGGGGGCCTGGAAAAGCAGATCTAAACCTTCTCCTTCCATTTGTATTTCCAGAGCAAGCGATCACAGGTTCTGGTCACTCCTCTTTCATTCATTATTATTTGGTCACCAGTGATTAGTCATAACGTGAGTTAAAACATTTATGAGCTAGAAAAAGGGGAGGGGTGAATGCAGTGGCTTTTCTTTGTTTAGAAGCATTAAAAACATCGAATGGTGCCTTTTTTTAACAACCCCCTGGACTGTAAGGAGATGTTTCTCCCTGAAGCATCTGGAAGGAAGGAAGTGCTTCCAGATAAGCAGAATCAGCAGTTCAGTAACCTGAGGGGGAGAAGCGTTGTAGGACTATTCCTGCATGTTTTACCACCTGGCAAACGAGCACCAGGAGGTTTTGACCCCCATGTCTGTGTGGGTTTTGGAGGGGGCAGCTGCTGCAGAGGGGCGAGACTCAGCTCAGAGCGGCCGCAGGCGCCCGAGGACTCCCGACAGGCCCTGGCGCCCAGGTGGGACCAGGGCAGTGGCCCGGGAGCTCAGGCAGCCCCTCCTGGAGGCCCTGGGCAGGGCCCCGTGCCCGGGCAGGGCTGCCGGGACCCCCAGCCCCGAGCCGAGCGCGCGGCGCCCCGGCCCTCCTGCAGGCAGGCTCCTCGCCCGTGGGGGCAGTCCCAGGCCTGGTGAGGCAGCACAGGACACCAGGAAGGGTTTCTTGCCCAGCTGAGAGTTTTGCTATTTAGCACCGGGTGTTTGCAATTCCTGAGCAGCTTCCTGAGCATTTCTCCTGTGCGTCTTTTTCACTTGACACCGGTTTTAGCTGGAAGCTTTTGTACTTCCAGTCCTAAGGTGAACTAATAAAGATGTTTTACAATATTATTTCAGGTCATGCTTCTTCTCTCTTCCAATCAATCCTTCTGTTTCCAGCAGGACAGATTTAGTGGCTCACACAAGTACAGGAACAGCTGCTCTGGGGTTGTTCTTGGGCTCACAAACCGCAGCACCCCGGACAGGAGCCCCTGATGGGCCAACTTGTCCACTCAGCCCTGCAAGAGGGAGCAGCTGCAACCCCTCATTAGAGGTGGGCTGAGCTGTTGACTCAGAGTGTAACTCTCCTTCTTGCAGCAAAACCAACTCCCCCACAGATGACCAGCACAGAACTCAGAGCCCTTTGGCTCTGCACCAGCACGAGGAGGAAGCTGAGCTCAGCTCGGGCCTTCTGAGCACCCTCCCTGGCACAGACCCTGCCAGTCCTGCCCGAGCTTCCCTCAGCCTCTCCTGGGCACCCAGGGGGCAGCAGCAAGCAGCTTTGACCAGCCACATCTCTACTTATAAAGCCAAAATTGTTCTAAAAGGGCTGTCCCTGTCCCCATCCCTGTCCCCATCGCTCTCCCATCCCTGTCCCATCCTGTCCCATCCTGCCCCCTCCCAGTNCCAAACCCGAGCGAATCCCCCAAAGAGCCGCGCGCCCGCAGCGCCTCTCGGGCGGCGCAGGAAAGCCACAGAAGCTTTTCTCGGCCGGACGCTGCCCCAGGCCCTTCCCGCGGGTTTCGGCTGCTCTGCCGCAGCTCCGGCGCTGCCGCAGCGCTCCCCAGACCCCAGAACTTCTTACGCGCGGGAGCTTCACGGGCGCTGCGCTGGAGACGCCTGCTGAGCTTCTGAGGCGCGCTTGGAAAGGAAAGGAGTTTTGCCCGGGCACAGCTGAGCACAGGTGCTGTAAGAAAACCACAGGCAGTCCCTGCAGTGACCAGCTCGGGGCTGAGGAGGTCACTCTGGCTTTCCACAGGACATTTTCGAAGGGAACCTGCCCACAGGTGCTTCGGGAATGACCTGGACACAAACCCCGGGCAGCCCCAAGCCCCAGGGGAGCCGCCCCTGCCCAAAGCTCAGCTGCACACAGAGCAGGGCTGAGCACAGAGCTGCGTGCAGGGATCCTCTCCCCTCCTCAGCCTTCCAGCCCTGCTGCTCAGCGCTTTCTCCAGGGATGCATCTCCCAGAGTATTTTAGGATGTGATGCCTCCTTGGCTCCTGTTCCCTCTTCCCTTCAACAACAGCCCCAGGTCCAGCTTTCCAACCTGATTATTCCACCTTCGGCCCTGCCCAGCTGCAGGGGCATCAAACACGGAGCAGATGGTAGCCCAGAAAAGTCCCGTGGCATTTGCCTTTTCCAAGCCATCCTGTTTCCCAGTTTAGAGCAGAAAGAAATCCGATCAGTCAAATCCAATTCGAGCTGGGCTGTAAGTCTGGAAAACGGATTATGCCAAATGCCTGACACCAACAGCCTGATGAGAATGTTGAATGGAGTTTGGGAGATCAGGGACTTTATACCCAGGGCTTTAAAATAGCACTCAGGCCAAAGCACCTTGATTTCTTGACCAAAGATTACACAGTTGATAAGAGGAACAATTTTCCATGGGTTCTGCCAGCTCTGACACAAACACATCCCCTGCACCTCCATCCCACATGTGCCCAGGCCACAGGACACGGAACCATCCAGCTCCTGTGCTCTTCCAGTCCTGGCAGGGTTACAGCAGCAGCAGCCAGCTCACTTTATTTTAAGCACCTGGTTCCAGTTCCATTGAGAAACACTGGTTTTTAAATGATGCTCTCAGGGGTTTTGCTGTCATCACATGGAAGTTAAACAGAAGAGGCTCCTTCCCTACTCTGCCTCTGCAACAGCATCGTCATCTCTGCCTTATCTCTGTCCTACCCAGCTGTTCACCAGCTCCTCCCCTAAATTCAATATCTCAGACTCACAGGCTACAGTTCCAGTCAGATACTCAGGTGCTTACACAGGTCTTCACCTAATTAACAAATAAACACTACGAAACAAAGGTTTTTTAATAAATATTCCTTTATTCGATTTGTGTTTTACAAAACTTCTACCAACATCTGTACAAGCGCTCACCAGGGGAGGGCTGCTGGCCTGGGGGTGCCCAAACAGCCCCCGCAGAGCCTGGGCTGGCCAGGTGAGCAGAACTGGAGAATTTGAAGCATTTCAGTGAACCAGCAAAATGCAACTCTAGGAACTAAACAGCCTCTCTAAATCCGTGCGAGGAGCAGGGTGTGTTACCTTGGTTGAGGTGCTGAAATGCAAGGAATTCTTAGAGATTTGTATCCTCCAATGAAAACATTTTTTCACAAGCTGGAAAATCAATAAAAGTGAAGGTTTTCATCCAGGCTCTCAAGTCAGAAGTCAGATTTTTCTTTCAGATCTTGAGCTGATAAACTATTGACTAGAGAGAGCTTTGACCAGCTGCCTCAGAGCAGCAGAAAGCACAAGTCTAATCAGCTCTGATAAGTCAGCACACCACAAACTGCTCAGTATTTACAGAGAACTCATAGAAAGGCTATTTCAAAGTGGAAATGTGCACGATCTGAACTCTAGCCCTGATTGTGTCTAATCCTGAACACTTCCCCATGGAATTTGAACACTGGGTAAACTGACAAGACCACAAACCAGCAAAGTAATCAGCTAATGACAGCTACTACAGTCCTAATTAAAGGCCACAAAAAAAGGGGTTGTAAATCTTTTCATTGGTATGACCTGGCCCACTGATCCCATGGGAAAATTACAATGGAACAGACAAACTCACGTTGTTTTCCTGGGGCGTTTTCTTCCTTCAAATGAACCAGTAAATCCAACAAAGGTGAACCAAAATATTGATTCAACCCAAATTCTTTTCCCACATACATCTATGTAGAAACATGGGTTAGAACAGCAGAGCTCAGCCTGCAACTTGTGTGAATTTTATATCTGTAGTCTGGAGCTAAATTAAGTCCAGTGTAAAACCACTGTACTGGAATTTTTGTCACTTTTTCCACTTTTCAAGGCCAGTTTGGACAGGGCTTGGAGCAACCTGATGTGGCATCCCTGCCCAGGGCAGGGGGCTTGGAAATCGAGGAGTTTTAAGGTTCCCCCCAACCCAAACCATCCACGATTTATGATTCTGTGGTCCTGCCAATGGGGCAGCACAAATCCTCTCATTGCAGAGACACTGCCAGGCACAGCGCTGCTCTTCCCTCATCTCTGCTCCCACACTAAACTTTCCCCAGTGCAGTGAAACTCCTGGAGCTCCCTGAGCTCATCCACTCTGTGCAGGGCAGGAAGAGCTGCTCCAGAGTGATGATTCCTGAGAACCGGGGGCTCAAAGGGAGCTGGGTCACACCTGTGCCCGCCCTTCCTCTCAGTGGGGCTGTGAAATGTTTGGAGCCAGCATCTCTGAGCCCCTCAGGCTCTGAGCAGGCAGAAGGAGCAGCCTCTGGTCCCCAGGAGGGAGAGAAGCAGCTGCTGCTCCTCCTGCCCAGCCCTCACGACTTTTCCCTCAGCTCTGTGTGTTGTCCTGGCCACTGCTCTGATCCAATTCTCATTTTTGGGGGTTGTACGTGGGTCTGCAGGGATGTGACACGAGCAGCAGTGAAGGCTACAAAACACACACAGAGACCCCCCTGAACATCCAGCACCTGCCAGAGCACCTGTGCTGGTCTGAGGAGCTGGAACTGCAGGAATGAGCCATGCCAGCACCAGTCTGCACTGGGGACAGCACCACTGGCTCCACTCCTCACTCCCCAGCCCCGTCTGGCACCAGCCACAAACCCTGCTCGGGACCTGCTGCGGGAAGCCACAAGAAGTCTGTTCCTTGGGGTGTAACAAAAATCAGAGCAAACACAGTACTGTGTACACAGCAAGACTTATTCATGGGCCAGAAATAGTCCCTGGGTACCAGCAGGGCTCAGCACGTGGGTGTTACATCACAGACGGCTCCTTGAACCGCTCAGGTTTTCATCTGGATGCTGAGATCGAATTAAAAAGGAAAGTCGCTAGAGGCTAGAGGAAGGGTCCCACTGGGGACTCAGCATCGGGATTTCAGTGTGGCAGACCCGAATTCTCTCAGAACAAAGCACTCTTTCTCCTCTGCTCAGTGATCCATCCCCCGGGGTTCACATCCATTTGCAACATCTTCATCACCCACTTGTCCTTCCTGGCTCCATCAATGAACTCGTCGAGGGACAGCTGCCCTGTGGGGGCGAGGGGGACACGATGGGCAGTCAGAACACTGAGATAAGAGACCAGGAGGAGGCAGGAAGCAATGCCATCGAAGTGTCAGATAAAATGCTAATCAGGCACGACCCTGCTGAACCTCCCCACCTCCGCCGGGCCAGGCAGCTGAAGGACCCGCCAGGGGCTGTGACCCAGCGCATTCCCACCTGCCCCATCCCAGCGGGAGACTCCAGATGCTGCAGGGCTCGCCCAGGCGCCTCCAGGACCGGTGCCAGTCAGGTCCTGCAAGTCCCAGTCTGACTGGAACCAGCTCTTTGTGCTGGGCCTGGGACCTGCCCTCTGGCTGCTGGGGCTGTCAGAGGATGGGATCTGAGTGACATCAGAACTGACTGCCCGGGCAGCGACCCCTCGGTATTTCACACTGAAACAGCAACGAAAAGATTTCACCCTGCTCCACCGAGGCACTTCTGGCTCTGTGGAACAGAGCAGAGCCAAACCCAGCTGTCCATTGCAACCCAGCAGAGCCAAGCGATCTCTGGCCAGCCACGGCCAAAGGCAGCTCAGGTGAGCTCTCAGCAGGCAGGAATGCAGCCTGTGCCACCCGTCACTCACCGTCCCCGTTCTCATCCACCAGCTGAAATATCCTGTCCACCACCTCCTCTGGGGTCAGCAGCGGGGTCCTGTCCTCCACGTCCGACCAACACACCTTCTTCAGCCTGTAGATGGACTGAAAGGAGTTCACAAATTAGGGAAAGGACTGGGAGATGAAAAGCAGTGAACTCCGTTGCCATCCCACCACTGTGAAGGTCTCTCTCAAAGGCTGGGGGTTTAACCCTTCTGGAAAGATCTGCCCCTCAACAGCCTCAGATCTGGAATGGAAGCTGACCTCCTGCCTATGCTCGCTGCACATTAATTACCTCATTTGCTCTGTGAAGCTGCTGCCCTCCTGCTCTCCCTACACAGCCTGGCCAGACCTCAGGGCTCCTTTGCAAAGAACAAAGTGGGAGTTTCACACATGGGAAAAATCATAACCCTTGAGTGTGATGCTTTGCTGACATCCAAAGCCATTTTTTGCTGGACTAACGCAGCCCTCCCTCTGGGGAAGCCGTGCCCAGGCTGCAGATCAAGCCTGTCTTAGCTCATGTTGTGACCCCCAGTTTCTGCTGCCCTTTGCCACAGGAAAGGGTCAGACTTTATCCGCTCCTCCCACGGCACCACCTGTCCATTGTTACCTTTAGTGCTTAGGTTGAAGGGTTTTGTCTAAAGTCTTCCCAGACAGAGGATTAGCAGTGGCCTCGCAGTTCTGGGCAATTCTTGGCTGACCTCAAAACTGTACTGAAGGCGGCCGGGACAGGCTGCCCCTCCTGCTGCCACTCCTGCTGCTGCAGGTGACTGGCTGCTCACCTTCCCAGCCAGAGGCCCCTCTGCCCCCAGGGATTGCTGCCCCGCACGCCCCGGGATGCTCAGAGGGGGATAGGCAGTGGTTCTCAGCCTCCCCAGCACTGCTGGGCAGGGCAGCAGCCACCAAGGTGCTGCAGCACAGCCACCAAGGTGTTTCACCTCAGCTACGAGCACAGGTGCTTGTGCCTGGCTGGCTGCTCAGCCCCACAGCGTCCTTCAGGNTTTTTATATATGCACAGAGATTTGCAGGAGTGTAATACAGCCTTACACTTTTACATGCAAGGATACCCAGGCAAGGTTTGTTTCACCTGAAAGAAGAGCAAAGGGAGGATAGAGACAGCACAGCAGAAGCCTGGAGATGGATGGGAAGGGCCGGAGGAGTTGCCAGAAAATTTAAGACTGTTCTATTTCAGTTAAAGCATTTATATTTAATGATATTCTTGTCTGTCCTCGTGCCTAGAAGAATGCAACACAATAATGGACCCAGCCCTTCCTTCTGGGAGTGCTTCAGCTGAGCTTCAGNAACCCCTGTCCCCAGGTGTCACATTTACACAGCTTTTCTGTCCCTGCAGGGATGGTGATTCTGCTGTCAGGGCTGGACAACACTTTCAGAGAATAAATTCTTCCCAATAATCATCTAATCATGCACCTGCTGCAGCTTGAGGTGATTTGCCCTTGCTCTGTGTCTTGGGAGAAGAGAGCAGCTCCCACCTTGCCAGTCAAACCCCAGAATCACTGAGAGGCCTCTTCCCCACCACCACACAATCGTGGTTAAATCCAAGTGCAGGACACAGCAGAAACCCAGAAAGGCACCACTACAAGGGAATTTGGGTACTAATTGGCACCTCTGAGGGCACTGTCACCAACCACCAGCCCAGGCACAGCCCCAGTGAGGGCAGGGGGTGAAACCCTCCTCCCCAGGCCAGCACAGGGAGCCCTGGTGAGGAGAGGTTGAAAGGAAAGGCAGAGCAGAGCCCCAGGATCTCCAGCACCCAGAGGCTGCCCACAGTGGGGACAGCAGAGCCCTCAGACACCCAGCAGGCTCCAAACCCTTTCACCAAGGTCAGGCATTTTCACTTCCTGACCATCTACAGCAGCCTTGAAACCTGATTATCACAAACCCCATACACCTCATAACATTGCCAAAGAGCAGGGATTGCTTAAAAAAGGGATTGGGCAATGCCCACTTACCTCAACGATTTCCAGCAGCTCAGGTTTATCTATGCAGCCATTCCCATCCTTGTCATACACTTTGAACGTCCACCTCAGCTTGTGTTCCAGTTTTCCTCGTAAAACAAGATTCAAGGCAGCTACATATTCCAGAAAATCAATGGTGTTATCCTGTGGCAACAGAGAAGCAGCAGCTGGATGACACACACTGGGTAGAAAGTTGATGGAAAAGTGCTTTACAGCTTCCAGTAACCTGGGTTAAAACAGCCAGAAGGACACTGCATGGCACAGGTAAATGTTTGGCACTTCCAGGAGGGTTTGTGCAGCTCAGGACCAGCAGCAGGCACAGCCACAGCCCTGTGCAGCCAGGCTGGGCTCCTCCTCCCCCATCCTGCCATGCACCAGCATCCCTTAAAAGCAGAGTCTCTGTCCTGTTGGGGAAACTCCGATAAATCAGGAATGGGACTCCATCTCTTAGGCACAGTTTGCTCTGCTACCTTTTCTCCACAGCTTTCATAACAGAATTGGGACCTGAACCTTTCATTTTTTGCAGGAATTTGGTTTTTTACAACTTGGAATTCTGAGACAAGCCTGACCTGCCAACATCTTCCACGGCCTTTTAAAATCCTTTCCCACAAACTGACTTCTGCTGCCACTTCAATGAGATTTTGACCCTGTTTTCCAAAGGAGCTTAAGGGAGATGAGTTGATCAGAGATGAACAACCTGAGTCCCCTTTTCCTGTATTGATACAAGGAACAAACATCCCCGCAGCTGGAATATGATCAAGAGCTTCAGGAAAAGAATAATTGAATGCTTGGGCACGTGCTGCTCAGCCAAGGCAGCTGAGGAGCCAAAGCAGCCCAGGCTGCCCGTGGCAGCAGTGCAGGGTATGCAGGAGCTGTGACTAAAGCAGAAAACCCACTTTCCCCAGGTGTCTCATGACAAATATGGCAAAAGGAATCAAAACCAGAATGTCTGAATTGTTCAGCATTCCTTTGCTCGTGGAAAGCAAAGCTAAAATCAATATTTTATTACAAGCCACCTGCTCGTACTCAATACAGACACTTCCTCCAACACAGAGTAGCATTTTCCTGCACTGTAATTTCCCCTCTATCTCAACAGAGAAATGTTTCTGCCATGTGGGAGCCTTGGCTGTTTGAGGGTCTCAAAGTGTGCCTGCCTAAGTTTCAACTTCTTAATCCACCCTTAGTCCCTTAAGGGGACGTTCTGACCTCAATTTAGGCAGAGATTTGAGGAGATAAATCCAGGCCAGCCCGTGCTCCTTCTCCTGCCTTCGCGGGTCCCTCGCTCCCGCCTCAGTGCCACGAAGGGTGGGCACAACCCAAGCACCTCCCCACTGCAGAAGACTTGGAAATGATGACACAAATAACTGTAAAACCTTCTCAGCACTTACCCCGTTCTTGTCAAAAGCCCTGAACATGTTCTCCACATACTCTGCTGCTTCCTGGTTGTCCTGGACGCCGAAGAACCGCTTGAACTCGTGCATGAAGAGGGTCCCACTGGGACATTCCACCACAAATTTCTTATACCATTCCTGCAGCTCTGCAACATCAATCTCTCCTTGCTCCCCTTCAGCATTGGTGAACTGCTGTCCCATCTTCCTCTGGAAAGCAGGATTAAAAACAGAAGGAAAAGAAGAAAACCCTTGCCAAAGTCCTTGGTTCTTTCTCTTCTCGCTGTCTCGTGCCTTTCTCTGATGTTAGTGCTGTGTCTTGCTATGTCACCTTCCCTTTTTTGAGCTTTATTTTCTTGTTCCTCCTCCCCTGCCCAGCTCCTGGGAGCTCCGTGTGCTCCCGGGGAGATCTCAGAGTGGCTCCTCTGCCCTGGAGCACTGAGCACTGGGCACGGATAAAAATAACTAAAGATCATTAGGAGATTCCCACCCATGAGCCCCAGAGACCTTCAGATGTTCTGAGCTGTGCCCTATTTAGAAGCAAACTCCAGGGGCTCAGGGTCTTTCTACACATTAATACCTCCCTGTCAAAGAATTTGGGAGCAGAGGTTCCCTGTGCACACAACACACAGCCCCATTCTCTGCACTGTAGAGTTTTCTAGGGGAAAAAGGGATTATAGGGGGAGGAACATTAATCTTTGCAATGCTGGCTTGTATTACCTGCCTGTGGGGGCTGCTCAGTGCTTCAGTGAGATGGGGCATAGAAAAACAACTACAGAGAGGGAATCCTGTGAAAAACACTTCCTTAAAAGAACCTGCTGGTGGATTAAATTCATTGAATGCCTGCTGTAGGCTGTGAGACAATTAGTGAAGGCACCTAGATACACACATACTCCTCTCATTGTCACATCTGCATCTCAAAGCCTTAAGTAAAAAGAGCAGGAATTGTTTCTTTCCATATTTTTAGAGCATATTCTCCTTCTTCCCTTCCCCTCTTTGTGTCCATGGAAATTGTCCTGCTTCCCCTTCCCTCTGAACCTCATTTATTGCTTTGATTACAGCCACAAAGTGCAGCTCTCCCCTGGCCCTCCTCCCAGCACACACAGAGCCCTTGCCTTTTCCTGGGGAGCCACCAGCGTTTCTGCACACCAGAGCAGCTGTTCTGAACCCAAACATTATCTGTGTCAGTGGAAAGAATGACCTGAGCTATAAATGTGCCCAAGCCAGCCCAATATCTTCATTAAGAGGATTGGAGCAGCATTAATAGGAAACCATAGATTCCCTTATCCTAATGCCAAGGCCCAGATGGATTTAAGCTGCTCAATTTTTGGAACTTTTTTTGGTGTTGGTTAGGTAAGAAGAGCCTCTCTCATGGAAGAACACTGGTTAAGAACCAGGCTGAAACTTGAATTCGATATTGCAGAACAGTAGAGCAATTCATGCTGCACTGTAAGAGTGGGATTTGGTCTGAATCCACTCACACCTGCAAGTAACCCAGCCAAGTAACCCAGGTACTGTGTATATATCTATATT
>VZSE01013263.1:63414-80210 GCA_013398275.1 Promerops cafer | reverse complement strand
CGGGGCCCGGCGCTCTGCGGCCCGGCCGAGGCCCGGGCCGTGTACGGCCACCTCGCCGCCCTCCTGGGCCACCTGCGGGACGCCGAGGCCGCCAGCGCCGAGCCGGTGACCGCCAGCGAGGTTGTCCCCAGCGACTGGAACCTGTGCACCGTGGCCGGGGTGCTGCTGGGCTACCCCGCCGTGTACACGTTCGCCGAGGGCGCCGAGAACTGCCTGGCGCTGACCCCGCTGAGGGTGTTCACGGCCCAGGCCTCCTGCCCCCGGATAAAGGATGGGCTCAGGGTCCAGATCTACTCCTTCAGCGTCCCGGAGAGCCTCTGCGCGGAGCTCAGGGACGTGCTGGATGCCTGGTGCCGGGAGCTCAAGGAGGCTTTCAGTGCTCAGAGTGATTTTGTAGATCTCTGCATTTCCAGCGAGGTCGTGTCTCTTCCAGCGGTTGCCTTGTAAAACATGAGCATACTCAGACTTTTTAGCCTTCCTCACTGCATCACGGACCAAGGCAGAAGATCCAATTCCCTGTGTGTGTTCTCCCCTGCATCTCTCGTGGTCCTTGAGCACTGAAGGCTGAATTGTGACAGTCACTGCAGGCTGGTGGCAAGACCAAATACATGTTCTTTAAAAGAAAATACGAGTGTGTGGATGTGTGTGCTCCCAGATGCTCTGCTGCCTCGGTCCTGCCTGCACATCGCACCCTGCAGAGTCAGTGTGTATTTATTTGCAGTGGGCAGCTGAAGACTAATAAATGATTTGAACACCACAGTGCTTTGAATTAGTGAAGTTTATTGTAGGCTCCATGTGTATTTACTACGTGTACATTATGTGTATATTACATGTGTATCTACATCCCATGCGAGGTGGTGTCATGGCCTGTGTTGTGTCTGAGCCTGCACGTGAATGAGGGGCAAGTGCTGCTGTAAAACCTGCATGGTGCAGCTGCAAAAGGGACTTTACACCCCTGCCTCTGATGAATTCATGTGGTGCTGGCAGCGAAAGGGAAGCAGGTGTGGCTGTGGGGATGCTCGGCCACGGGGGAGGCTGGAGGAGTGGGATAGAACAGGGCCTGGTGGGTGTGAGGCGGGAGAACTGCTCAGGACACATGAGGGGACTGTGCTGAAGAGCCCCCCTGAGCTGGGTTTCTTTGTCAGGTAAGAGTAGAGGTGGCCCAGGATCGAGTACCTCCCATTTAGGGAGACAAATAAATACAGGAGGAGAACTTGGGGGGCATAAAACCCAGGCAGGCTGGATGCCAGGGGCACAGGATGCCCTGTCCCTCTCGCCCTGTGCGAGCCGCGGCAGCGGCGGCCAGAGGGGCTTTGTCCCTCAGTGCCTCGGGGGCTGGGCAGTGCAGCCTGCAGCAGGAACCCGGTAACCACAGCAGCCGAGGGGAGCGGTGATGGCCCCGTGTCCTCTGGGAGCTGTCGGGAGCGACAGGATACGAACCCAATGTGCACGTACAAAACAGCAGGAGATGCCGTGAGGTCAGGCTGCTTTTGGGGAAGCAGAGGTCAGTTCCCGCAGTGAAGTCAGTCATCAGGGAGCTCCTTCACAGCCCGTAACTCGCCAGGAAGGCGGCGATGGCCGCTGCTGCCACTGCCACCAGGAGAGGGATCCAGGGACCGCGCTGTCTCTGCCAGGAGAAGCTTGTGTTACTAGGAGTGTGCTGGGGGATGCCACTTCCCATCCCAGCCCTAGCCAGCGTGTCGTTCATCCCTCTGCACGGCACAAAGCGGGGGATCTGTCCCCGGCCGATGTGCCGCGCTGGGGCCGGGGCGGGAGCTCCCACCTGTGCCTGGCTGCCGTGGGAGCGGTTGAGCTCGTCCCGGCACTGGCGCAGCCGGGTCAGGCAGGACTGGTACTCCTGGCTCAGCGCCTCCAGCTCCGAGCGCAGCTCCGAGCACTGCAAGCACAGCAAGGGGCTCTTAGCAGGGGGGGTCCCCTCGGCTCTGCACAGCAGCTGCAGCGCGTCGCCCGCAGCCGGGCACGGCCCAGCTCTGCTGCCTGAGCATCCTCAGGGTGTACCTGCAGGGACAGAGCACAGCTCAGCGTTACTGCAGCGTGGTGCTGGGGCAGAGCCCGGCCTGCCACCATCCCACACCTGCCTGGCTTTGCTGCCAACAGTCACAGCACGGGGGAAAGGAGCAAGAGTGACTTCTATGACCACAGGAGCGTGCGGCTCAGGAAGGTGTGGAATGCAGACTCCTGTCAGTTTGCCCCTCAGTCTGAAATTCATTCTGCATTTCACTGATCCTGACAGCAGTTCCTGACAGTCCTTTTAACCCTCTGAGAGATGGGACACATGGGACAGGTGCCTTGGTTGTGCTGCACAGCCCCAAAACTCAGGGATGGCCCCTTTTTCTGACCGCCCAGACCGAGCGAGTTCTCCCTGACATTCTGATGAGCAGAGCATTGGCAGCAGCTGTGCAAGGAGCTGCCTGTGCCCAGGAGCTTCAGGAGCCAAAGTGGGGTCAGCAGGGTGTCTTGTTCCCCACAGCTGTTCCCTCTTGCTGTGCTTTATAAACCTGTCCCGGGAGCTCCTGGGTAATACCTGCTGCTGGTGGTGCCTCGGCTCTGTGGGTTAGTGTGACAAGCTCTTCTCCTGTGTGGCTCTCAGCTCTGCTACAGTAAGTTATAAATTATTGTTTTTTAAGTCCTTTTAAATAAATCCTTGCTGGCTGAACACTGCTATAAGAATTGAGGGGCTGTTGGTTGGCTGAAGGCTGGTTTGATGCCAAAGTGTGCGTACAAGGCTGTAAAGCTTTGGTTGTTTGGGTTTTTTTGCAGCCCAGTTGTATGGGCTTTGCTTGTGTTAGCAGACCCTTCCTGTTGTTTTTATTGCTGTTATTATTGCAATAACAATAATTCCTTCCTTTATGCTCAGGGGCTTGGTTCTTAAAGTGTGGCTTTGGCTTTTCCCTGAGGGGCTGCTGAGGCTCTCCTGTCTGCGAGAGCAGCCGTGGGTTTGTACAGGGAGAGCTCTGCTCCTGCAGCCCAGGCTGCTGCAGCCCTGTCCTTGTGTGTAGGTGCTTCATCGGGGGTCTAGGCAGGAGTGGCATCAGGATAATAATTTAGGGTAGGTAATCCTTGCAGGAGACACCAAGCCTGGGTTACCTGCAGCAGCTCTGGTGTGTGCTGTTTCTGCTGGAGCTCTCACACCAGCAACCACTGAGTGACTTCCTCACCTCGTTCTCCTTTGCTGTGAGCTGGGATGTCCTTTTCTGCATCTCATCCTTCAGGCTTTCTGTTCCCTCCTCCTCGGGGTGCTCTAACAGAGCATTTTGTTTTTCCTTGGCAGGAGTGAGAGGTGGGGTCTGTGTGGTGAAAACCTGGTCTAGAAAACAGTCAGGCTTCTGATGAGAAACAGCTCCAGGCTCTGGGTTGGCTTTAGCTCTTGTTTACTCAGCACAGTTTAAGGATAATATTTGTGTGCTATGCACAGAGCAGGAGACACAGGAGTGGAGTTTGTTATCACAGGCCTGTCTCTGCTGTAGCTACAAGTTCATCATCGTAAGAGCAATATTTCTAAGCAGTTGCCAGAAATGGAGGGGAGGGAGAGTTAAAATGCCTTTTTTATTGCTTTCTTTTTGTCAAGTACAGCTGTAATTGCAATTATAAACTGGAATGTGTTTTGTTTGGAAAAAATATGGCGTAGCCACTGAAGTAGAATTTGCAGTGAAATCCATTTATTTTTTCAAGTATTTACCATCATAAATAGGTTTATGTTTTAATGTTAGCTAGCAAAACAACTCATTCTGTGTAGCTCTAAAATAACCCTTTTTTTCTAAACCACTGTGGACTTTTCCTAGAGTCAGGGCTAGTGTTCCTGTGTCCAGGGAGTGCTACGTGGGGGTTACAAAGTTTGCTGACCTTTCCTTTGCACCGTCAGCTCCTGGCTCTTCCCTTGGTCGTTCTGGTTGTGGATCAAGTCTGGGAACACAAAAAGCAACATTATTGTCTACAGCACTAAAGGAGGTCTCTAACTTTGTGTGTTTCGGTGTTACTTACTCTGCAAATGGCTGATTGTTGCCTCCAGTGTTACTTTCTGCTCATGTTCTTTTTGCAGTTTATCTGAAAGAAGGATAGGAGATCAAGGTTGGTGTAAATCTCTGTGTATCTTTATGCAAGGGTGTGGTACTTTTCTGTTCTCCACGTGTGTAGTGTGGAGCAGACATTGTTGGCTGCCCTGGACTTTCTTCTCTGAAGGGATGTGATTTTTAGGTGTTTATTGCCCTTTCTTTTTTGGCAGCTTTTTCTCTCCTGCCTTGTGTTCGAGTCATTTATGGTTCATTTTAAAGCTGTTCATGCAAGACCTGTTATGAGATTAGAACTGCAGCCCGCTTTCTCTTCCTTAATTATGTTTTAAAATAGCCACGTGTGAGTTTCCTGGGCTCTGTCTGCACGGGTGCTGCAGGACATCAGCAGCTCCTCTGTAGCGCCATCCCCCCACAGCGCCCGCGGCTGCAGCGCTGTTTGATGCTCTGGCAAGGGGGAAAAGTCCTGATGCGAGCTGAGGACACATCTGCGATTTTTATTTCTTTCCAGGCCCCCCCTTACATTCTTTCCTCTAGCAAAGTCACTTCTCTGAACTCTTTAATCTAGTCAGGAGCAGCTTTTGGAGGGCTTTGGCAGTTTTGTGGCAAGTTGAGCTGCGCAGCACGCTGGGAGTCAGCCTTGCGTGCGTGCGGCTCTAAGCACCGTGGCTTTGGGAGCACTCTCCCGGTCCCTTCCGTGTTTTCGGAGGGCACGCCCCGCACCGTCCCGGCCCCAGGTACCTTGGATGTGGCGGATGTGGCCGGCCTGGCGGTCGTTGTCGCTGCGCAGGGCGCTGGCGGTGCGCAGCAGCTCCGCGCGCTCCTCCCGCAGCGCCCGCAGCTCCCGGCCCAGCCGCTCGCTCTGCGCGCCCGCTCGCTGGCCGAGGGACAGACAGTCACAGGCCGGTTCGGCTTGGGAGGACGTTACAGCTCCTCTCGTCCTGCCCCCGACACCTTCCGCTGGCCCAGGCTGCTCGGAGCCCCGTCCAGCCTGGCCTCGGACGCTGCCGGGGGTGGGGAGGCGCAGCTGCTCTGGGCAGCCCGGCAGCAGCAAAAGCGGCGTTCCAGAGCAAGCTGCTCCTGCGGGGACGGACGTACCTGGAGCTCGCTCCGTAAGGCCTGGAAGCTGTTTTTGAGCTCGATGTGGGCTGCGGTCACACTGGTCAGTTCGGCTTTGAGCGTGGCGTTGTGCTCTTTCCAGAGGGCAAGGTCCTCTCGTGCCTCTGCCAGGGTTCTCTGGAGAGGGGAGCAGGGCTGGGTGGGACCCAGGGCGCCGGGGTGGGTGCCAGCCTGCCCTGGTGACACCAGCTGGGCTGTGCGGGGCAGCGCTGGCTCCCCGAGCAGCAGCACGTGAAAAGCCGTGTGGGGCTGATGCCATCTGATGGACAGAGCCAACACGGGCAATGTCCCCTCCGGAGCACACTCCTGTGCTGCCAGCAGGCTTGGGAAGCCTGGTGGTACTTGGGATAAAAGTCACTTGTTTTTCTGCAAATACCAGTTATCCTGTGGGTCAAAGCAATCTGCTGCCTCTTGGGGAAAACCTATTTTCATATAAATGAGCAACTCCAGAGGAAACAGCTCTGGAGACCTCGTGCCCTGGTGTCTGTCTGTGTGTGCAGGGCCGGGAATGGCCCAGAGGGATGGTGGGGGGCAAGGAATTGCAATTCGAGCTGACAAACCCGAGTACATTTCCCCAGCTGTGTGCTGTCTGTAAGTTGATGTGCAGTGAGCACAGGTTGTGTTAGAGCTGCTTTGGGCTCTGCTGAGTAGCTAAAACTTCATTCTTTTTATCTTGGTTGCTAATGGCAAGCCTGTCATCACCTTTCCCTGACATGTGGGTTTTCTTTGTCACAGTTGGACTGAATTAAAGCCAAGCCCCGTGTAAGACATGTTGCTCACCTGAGAGTTTTGCAGCTGCTGCTCTGTTTGGAGTTTGTCCTCTAGCATCTTCCGAAGAGCCTCTTTTGCCTTCTGCTCATAGGTCTGCTTCTGGTCCTCCATCTCTATCACGATCTTCTTCACACACTCCTTTGAGTAACTCTTTAAAGAAAGAAATAGCTTGAAGTGCTTACCTGTCAGATTCCTGACCTTGCTAAACCTGAGTACTAGCAAACCCAGAGTGTGTAAACGCTGCTGCTAATGTGCTGTGAAGCATTGCTTCAGCAAAGAGTTAAAGTCCTTTTTGGGTCGGTATCTAATCAGATTGATGTAGAAACTGAGACCCGACCCACTTACAAGGCTTGGGTTTTGTTTTCCTGCCCTTCCCCACCAGTGTTTGTCAGTGAATCAGGCATTACCTGGGTGCAGGCCTGCAGCTGATTTTCCAGCACCCGTAGTTTACTCCTCAGTTTGTCTTCGTTCAGCTGACCCTGGGGAAAAGCAGCTGAAGTGAGATGTGAAATCATGAACTGCACAATGTGCCCCCAATGTTTTGCTGGGCTGTGTTTTGATTTATTTTCTCCCTTCATCTGTAATTGGATCAAAGTCTCTTCAGTGCTGAGAACAAGTGAACCTTCCCAGCCTCAGAATAAGTGGGATATGGGGGAAGTGAAACTTTTATGGATTGAAAACCTGTCCTGAGGCAGTTTCTCTGCTTACTGAGTGCAGGTGCTGGCAGTGACATGACAAGTGAGGAGCGAGGGGATTTTGGGTTGTTCTGGCTGGCTTTGGCAGAAATGCAGCTGCTGCCTGTCCCCATGGACACCCCTGTTCTCTGCTCGGGCTCCCTCCCTGCCTCGAGCTCCAGCTGCTGGAACAGTCTTGTCTCTCTGTTTCCCTTAGAAAATAGGTTGGGTCAGTGCTGCAGCATCTGCAGTTGGGCAGGGGGATCGAGGGCACCGGTGATGATTCATTTTCCTCACTACCATCATCTCCTCTCGGTGTTAGTCAGGCTGCTCAGGCTTTGTGGAAGCAGACTGCATGCAAATCCAGATAACGTTTCTAGCAAAGAGTTCACGTGGGCTGTTTTTCCACCACCGATACTGAGAGCACCAATACCCTCCCTGCCTGCTGCTCTTTGAAGTCACGACTCTGAGAGGAAACTCCTTGATGTTACAGGAGTAGCTGACAGACCCAAGCAAAACCAGAGTCCCTGGTGTCTCAGCACTGTTTAAATCTGCACAGAAGCACATTTACAGTCCCAAAGACTAAATCTTCCCAGTTGTGGTGCAAAGAACTAAAGGCTCTTAGCAAGTAGGTGGAATTTTGAAAAGCAGTTTCAGATGTGCAGTATTCTGCCTGGTTTTCCTCAGTTCCCCTCCTCTGTTGTCTGCACGGGCTCCAGCTGCTGTGCACAGATGTGGCTGTGCCGTGTACGAGGCAATCAGGCCCTTCCTGGGCTTTGGAGCAGAAATCATGGGAGGGTTTGGGTTGGAAGGGACAGAGACTCACTGAGCATCATCCCTCATCTGGCAGCATTTCTGAGTCAGCTGAGCAGGGGCTACAACTGGGGGGGATTTAAGGCACAGACCTGGGGTAGGAAGGTGTCTCTGACCTCCAAGTGAAATTGTAGGAGGGGGAGGGACCCAAATGCTTTGTCCCTGCAGTCTGACACCCCCATCCTCCTGCAGAGCGTTCACTTGCCCCATCAAGCCACAGCCACGCATGAACAGCACCTCAGAAATGACTCTGTGGCCATTCCAGAGTTACTGCCACATCATTCATAGATACTCAACAGCTCATCTTTGAAACCCAAGCTGTTAGAAGGGGTTAAAAAGCTGCTACAACGAGCATTTGGCACCTCCCCTGAGGCTGGGAAGGGGCAGCCAGCCCTCACTGGCCGCGGCACAGCGTTATGGGGAAGGCTCCATCCATCCCTCCCTTTGCCAGCAGCCCCCGGAGAAGCCCCCCAGCCCCACCTGCCCCGTGGAGTCCCCTCCAAGCAGCAGCATCTGCCTGTTGGCTCCAGCCAGCACCGAGGGCAGCTTTAGGCCGATGAAAAGCTGATTTTTAGGCTGATGAACAGCGGCATGCAAGAGGCAGCAGCCAAGCCTCTCCTGCAGCAGGGGCAGAGAGCAGCAAGGAGGACCCACCTGTTTGTAATCTGAGGTTTCGTGGCCACTTCCTGCGAGAGAGGCTGAGTGTTTTTTCCTGCTCACGTTATATTGAAGGAGCGAGCGAAGGCGGAAGTTTCTGACCACAGGATGTCTACCACAGGGTTTTGTACCCCCTCACCCAATCACTCGCTTCTCTGCCCCAACAGACCTTTCAAACCACTTTTTTTTAAATGCCACAATGGCATTACTTATTTGGTGAAATGATCCTACAAGAAAGCCTCACATATTACATGAAGTGTATCATCCTAATTTTGCATCCTCATAGAGGAAAAAAAAAGGGCCCCATTTCAGGGTGTCCAGAGGATTTTTTTTGAGCTGTGGGGAGACAGTTTGATGCCAGGCCACGATGCAGCACCAACAGCCTTGGTGTTGGGGCTCTGGCCTGTGTTTGGGGCCCAGAAAGGAACAGGGAGGACAACCCTCTTATTTCTTCCCCACTCACTGCTGTTTGCTTTTATTTAAGAAACAGTGGGGAAGACAAGCTGTAAAAACACCCCAAACCTTAGGGAAGCATGCAGATACTTAGACTTGCTGTTGATCTGAAAGCAAAGTGCATTTTGCAAGAATCTCTTGGGGCACAGAAGGGAAAAATTGAGGCCAAGTTCTCCCTTTTCTGCTGAGCTTGTCCCACCCTCCCTGAGCAGAGAGGGGGCAGCGAGGCAGGGGGAGGTGCTGAGGGCTTCTGCAGCTCTCTGGTACCTGCCAGGATTTCTCTGATGCCTGGAGCAGAGTGGACAAAAGCTCCTGTAAAATCACCATCTTCTGCTTGAGCAGCAGCTCGCGGTGCAGGGCCTCCTGTGGGAAGGGGGACAGGGTCAGTGGGGCCCAGAGCTGGGGGCACAGCCCAGAGCCCCCCAGCCCAGGGCTGGCCCTGCTCGGGGGCTCCAGGTCTTTGAGGTCTGTTGGCTTTTCTGGCCATGCTAACACTGGGCTTTTAACACCCCTTCATTTAGCAATATTAATACGAATTTAAAAAGTATTCTTCTTGATGAAAACCAGCTGTCCCAGTGGGTGCTGAGCACTGTTTGGTACCTACCTTCAGGTAGTTGGAGAGCTGCACCATTTCCTGAAAGGGAAAGGGCAAATGTTTAAAAACGGGATTGTTTCAGTTTATAAACATGTCATGAACTTGCTACAAAAATCTAAATATTTTTTAAATAAAAGTGAATTAACAGCCTATATTTGGGTGGAGAAGGAGAGCCTGCTGGGGTCCACTGGGTTAGTTTTTCCAGGGAAGTGGAAATATTTCCACAGCAGTTTAACTTTCAGGAGTTCCAGGCTGGTCATTACCCATGCCTTGCTTACCTTATTTAAAACTGCTATTCCCCAGCTGAAATGAAAAACAAAGCGTGTTACTGAGGTGTTGGGGGGGGTCTTCAGCCTGGACACGCCGTCCCCAGCTGAGCTGGGAGGTCTGAGCAGCAAGCCTTTTGGAGGGGAGCACTCTGGGGCCCGGGGAGCTGCTGCCCCGTGGGGATTGCCCGGGAGGGGCAGGAGCTGCTTACTCTGTCTGCTGGCTCGAGTCTGTCACTGCTGAGCTTGGGTTTGGCAGCGTCTGGGTTCCTGAGGAGGCAAAGTGAGAGGGTGTGAATGAGCCCTGAGGGGCTGTGGATGGTTTTCCATGAGGGTGTCCATCTCTGCTCCCACTGCTCCCCGTTTAAATAGTGTCCAGTGACAGCTCAGTGGGCACAGGGGGCAGGGAGGTGCCCTGCTCTGCTGGGCACAGAAGCAGCATGGAAGTTACTCTGCAGTGAGGTTGCTCCCCTGGCTGATCTCGGACAGCAGCAGGGCAGGCCTGGGCCAGCAGCACTGCTGGTCAAGCTGTGGGCTGCTTTGTCCTTCCCCAGGGAAAACATTCCTAGTTGCTGCAGTCTGCAGGGAGAGCCCAGACTGGGGTGCTAAACCAGCACAGGAGTGGGGGTGCTGGCTGGGGAGCTGGTCCCAAACAGCTCCATGGAGATGTGAGGGTGGGAAGGGAATTTGTGTTGGGGAATCTGAGCATCCCTCACGTACCTTGGGTGTTGACAGAGTCCCCTCGGGGGAGGCTGAGGCTCAGCACGGGCTGAGCAGGGGGGAACGTGGGGCAGCTCCTCGGGGGCTGGAACGGGAGGGCAGCTGGAGTCAGTGTGTCCCCAAAACGGGCTGAGGGCAGGGGCTGCACCTGCAGGGAGGGACTGGGTGAGGAGCAGCAGGGAGATGCCGAGGAGCTGTGGCAAATCCGCAGGGATCTGCTGCTTTGGCTGCAGCAGCTGCAGGGCTCTGTGGCAAAGTGGGCAAAAGCCTGCTGGCTGTTGGGATGGGGGGAATGACAACCCCAGAACGGGCCACGGTGGCCGGGAGCTGGCCCTGGTGTGGGTCTGTGCTGCCATTTGGCTGCCTGGGAGCAGAGGTGCCAGTTCTGCTTCCTGGGCTGGGGCCTCTCAGCTCTGCTCAGCTCAGCAGGGAAGGTCCCTGCAGGCCAGTGCTTGTTCAGGCTCCTGGCACTGAAGCTGCTGAGCCGAGTGGCAGCAGGGGTGGGCGACTGCTCTGCTCTGGTGCTGCTCAGGGAGCTCCAGGTGGCTCTGTGTAAATCACCTCGTGTCAGCTGCCTCTGCTCACACAGCTTCGTGACCAACCGAGGTGCACCAGGGAATTTTACTCAGAAATACACTGACAGGGAGATCTGTTTGGCTCTGCCTGGGGTGTTTTGCACCCTTCCAGAGCTGTTCTTGAAGGTGGGGAGCCCTCTGGGTTCCTGTGTGGCACAGGGTGGGTAGTGAGTGCCAGGGAGTCTCCTGCCTCCTCCACCCTTCCTGCTCACAGCACAGGTGAGGGATGGAGCTCACTTATCAAGGGTAAAAATACTTGTGTCAGTGCAAAACTGCAGCCTGGCAGCAAAAAGGTGGAGCTGGACTTGGAGAAACGGCAGAAAAATCTCCACGTGGTTCAGGCTTGGCAAACAGGAGAGGAGCAGGGAGGTGACTGCGTCCCCACGCCTGACTCTGCATTTCGGAGGGAAATGCACATTTTGTCCGTACAATCTGCGTTTTGGCTGTGTTTTGACTTGGATGCTGATGCTCTAGTGGTGGCTGGAGCAGGCTGAGCTCCGAGCCGTGCTGCAGGGCAGGTGTTACCTGGAGCAGGACGCTTGCTGAGGGCTCCGGGGGGGCTCGTGCCTCGGGCTCCTGTCCCGGCAGGGTCCCCCCGGCCTCGGCCGGCAGGTTCCTCCTCCTGAGGAACTCCCTTTGGCGGGGGCTGTGCGCCGGCCGCGGGGCGGGCCGGGCCGGGGGCCGGCAGGTGGTGACATTGCTCCTGCGGCGCAGCCGCTCCCTCGCCTCCTGCCGCCGCTCGCTCCGCTCCTCGTAGCTCTCGCCCGGGCGCGGCCGTGCCCTCCTGGGCATGGTGGCCTTGTCCCCTCGGGGCCTCCGCCCTGTGAAACCAGGGCAAAACTCAGGGGCTGAGTGAAAATCAGCCGTTGCTCGGATTTATGGCTGTGGGGTACCGGGCAGTGCTTCTGGAGTGCTGTTTACATCTAGAATACTTCCATGCTTTTTAGTTTGTATTAAAATCTGCCCTGTAATTCTTTTTACTGTCCTTTTGGTAGCTGTGGGGTGCTCAAAGCTCATTCCTGGTGCTATCTTTTACTGTAGGGGCCTCCTTTGAGGGCGAGCAGCATTTTTGGGGTGGTCAGCTCTTGCCCCGGGTGGAGAAGGTGCCACAAGCCCCAGCCAGGACACCACTCCAAATGCTGAGCGTTTTTCAACTCATTTTGCTCCATTTTAGAAAAGCCCAGTTGCGTGTCCTGCTCAGCCTCCACTCTTCCATCTCTTCCCATCAGGAAAAGCTCAGCCCTCTCCCACCTGTGCTGCCTCTGGCTTGCCCAGCCTGTCCCAGGGCTGTAAAACCTCTGTTCACCAAAAATGCACTGAAAAGCAGGATAAAGCTTAAAGAAACACAGTCCATTACTCACCCCGGGCTGAGCAAACCCTTGAGGCTTTCTTGACAAACTAATGCTCTATTTCCTCATTCTGTTACCCCAAATTACCCTCTCTAATTAAACGTGTCCTCTATCTTTCCTTTCCAAGCTGTTACACTTCTGGCTTCAAGGGAAACCAGAAAAAAATGACTCTGCTTCCTGCTGGTTACAGTTTCCTGCTCAGAGTGGGGTGAAAAAAGAGGGAAAAGGTGCCTGGTGCTGCTTTTAGCCTCTGCTCCCCTCCAGTCCCACCAGCCCGGTGCTGTGGGTGCTGCAGCACTTACCTGGCGCCAGGGTCCTGTCCTGCCCCTCGAGTGCCATGCTGAGGCGGGTGTTATCGGGCAGGAACATGCCCCAGCTGCCCTCTTCATGCCAACCAGCTCATCTTGTGCTCCGCTCTCTTCTCTGTCAAACAGGAAACGCTGCGGCCGAGCCCCAGTTCCTGTCTGCGCTCGCAGCCCGGCTCACAGCAGGATGGGGCTTTTCTGGGGAGCCCCGAGTGTCCAGCCTGGCTCGGGGCAGAGCCAGCAGTTATCTTTGGGGCCATCTCCCCTTGCTGGTCTGTGACACAGAGGCTGAGCGCTGGCTCGTGGAACTGCTTGTGGCGCTCGGGGACGGAGTTTGCCCGAGCGGCTTTGGGGCCGAGACATCCAGACTTAGGGAAGTACAGTCATGCTATTATTTTAAGGCTCCTTGCAGATTGGAAAGAGGAAAAAAAGTGTGTTTTGGCAGTTGAGGAGAGGTCAGGAATGGCAGAAATTCATTAAGGTCTTTAGACAAGTGAAAGCTTCGTTAATGCAAATCGGGAGGAGGTCGGTTTGGCCAGCTGGGCACTGATAAGGGCACCCTGCCCTGATAAGGGCTCCCTGCTTGTGCACGTGGATAAGGAACACCCAGAAAAGCAGAGATCTCAAAGCAATATTGGATTTATTTTTACAAAGACTGGCATGGAAGGGATGTGTGATAGAAAATCTCCAGATTCAGAGACTCTCTCGTGGCTTTGGGTGGTTTGTGCTGCTTGGCCCAAACCCTGGTTCTGGGCCAGGGCTCAGCTCAGCTGCCTCAGTGGCTTTCCAGAGGGAACAGTTCCTGCAGGTTGAGCAGGAATCCTGCTGGTGAGCCAGGCACTGGCAGCAGATGCTGCTGCAGGACTCCTCTGAAGTGCCTCCTGGTTGGAAAAAGCCCTTTACAAGAGCCCATTACTAAAAAGGACATTTCTGTGCTGCGTTGCAGACTCCTGGAGTGTCCTGCCCCAGGCTGCCAGGGCGTCAGCACAGGGATGCCCCAGTGGTGTGGAAAGGGGCACCCAAGCAGCTGGGTTAACACCCAGCTCCGTCCTGCTGGCCCCAGGTGTCCCAGCAGAGCTCGGGGCTACGTTCTCCTGACGTTCTCCACGTGGTAGCTGCTGCGGATGACGGAGTCGAGGAGCTCGGGGGCGATGCTGCGGGCGAGGAGCAAGCCGCTCACGGCGCGGGCTGGGTAGCGCAGCTCCCGCCGGCGCAGGGCTCCTGCCCGGATGATCTCCAGGGCACACTCCTCCTTGGGGGCCGGCGTGTCCGGGATGATGTGGGAGACGGCGCGCACGGCGCTCTCTGCAAGGGGGACAGGCACCTGTCAGGTCACGGCCGCAGCTCCCTCAGGGTGTCTGGGGCGTCCTCTAACTGACAAACTCTGGGCTCAGAGCTGTTTAACACGGCTTAGAACAGTGAAAAGAACAATTGGAAGGTGTTCTTCCCCTTCCTTTCCACCTCTTGAGTGGCCACAGGATCTCCCCCGAGTTCATTGCGAGGGTGGCAGAGTCAAAGGCCTCAGGCCACGCTTTTTTAGGAGTTGGGATCCTGTTTCCACAGCTGCACAGACACTGCGGGAGGAGGCTCCAGCAGCAGTGGCAGAGCAGGCTGGGATCAGGGGCTGGGTGGTGGGCTCAGCTTGGCTGTGCCTGGAATGGGCTGAGCCACGGGGTCCCGCTGGGGCTGAGCTCACCTGTGTTGATGTAGCCCAGGATGCAGAGTGTGATGGAAACGTTGACCTTGTCTATGATGAATTCCTGCCTCAAGGAGCTGAAAAATCCCTCTAAGGCGAACTTGGTTGCAGAATAGGGAGCAGTGAAAGGGCCAGCAATTCTACCTGGAGCAGAGACACAATGCTGGGGTTCAGGGGCTGGGCAGGCACCAGGCTGCACAGCTCTCCCTTCCTCTTGCCCTGCCAGTAGCTAGAGTGTTGGGATTTAGGGTGTTGGAACAAGCTGTCATTAGTGCTTGAGAGACATAAACACACCGGAATGTTTAAAATGTAACATATGGCACAAAGGGCCTTCCAGAGCAGCTGATACTGCTCTTGTATCCCTGCAGAGATGCCCCCATATTGCAAATGCGTGTTCAATATGTGGCCATGCCTGTGAAATCTCCTGCACTGCAGCATGTGAAGGTGATCAGAGGGTGCCAGGAGACTGACAGGACAAAATAGAAATTTCCCTGAGGATTTGAATTGCACACCAAGGACCTAAATCATGTGCTGGCCCTGAGTCCCAGCTCTCTGCCTGTGGTGCTTCCTCTGCCTTTTGAGGAAGAGTCTCAGCAGGGATCCCTGGCAGGCAAGGAAGGGCTGTGGGCTCACCTGCTATGGATGAAACCACCACGATGCTGCCCTGGCTCTCCTTCAGCATGGGCAGGGCAGCTGTGGCCAAGGCCACGTAGCTGACAAAGTTGATCTCCATGAGCTTTCGGACGTGCCCCACGTCCCCGCTGAAGTAGGTGAAGCCGCTCTGGCCGATGTGGTTCAGGATGAGCATGTCCAGGCCACCTGGGGGCAGAGCAGGTTTGCCACTAGCGACCGTCATCTCCAAACCAGGCTGGGCTGTGCTGTGGGGTGAGGAGGGGCAGCTCCTCAGCACCTACCCCAGGTGTTCTCGGCCTCCCTGAGCACCTCCTCAGGCAGGGTGGGGCTGTCCATGGAGCCGCTGAGGTAGCGGGCGGAGGCAGCACCGAGCTCCAGGCATCGCTGCACAACCTGGGGGACAGAAGGGGCTGGGATGGGCTCCCCTGCATGGAACCCCCATCCCAGGCTGTTCCTGTCCTGGGCCGGAAAGGGCTCGTGCTGGGGAAGCCCTGGGGTGGATCTGGAGGGTACCAGGCGTGCCCGTGTGCCCGGGCTGGGGTGAACATCCACATGCAGCCCAGCATGCCCTGCTCGCCATTTACTTTCTGCAGCCTGGCCTCGGTGCGTGCCGTGAGCAGCAGGTGGGCTCCCATCCGTGCCAGGTGATAGGCCATCTGCTCCCCGATGCCCGTGCTGGCTCCCGTCACGATCACCCGCTTCCCCCGCAGCATCTCTGCAGAGGAGGGTGCAGAGCTCAGAGCTGGCACAGCCCTCGCTGTCCCTCTGCATGGGGGCACCGTGGCTCTTCCCTGTCCCTGCCAGCCTCGTCAGACCCCGCGGGGGTCTGATCCCTAATCCCAGTTTGGTGGGGAGCACGTGTGAGGCTGGAGCTCTGCACCCTGCCTGGCCAGGGAGCGGCGAGAGCTGGCCAGTAAAAGGATTACGTGTTTGAAGTGGGAAAACTGCTTGTTTCCCGAATAAGTCATTTACAGAGGTCAGACACTGTCCCAGCTGAGCCAGTGTAATGCCGTGAGTTTTCCCTGTGCTCTGGCCCCTTGCCTGGGGCTGTCTGCCCTCCCCTCCCACCAGGCCCTTCCAGGCTGCGGTGCGCGGCGCACGCCGCCCCTCTGGCGGTGCTTGGAAAGCCTCTCTCTGCCAGGACTTACCTTCACTGAAGTTCTCAGGCGCTGAACAGAAGTAGAAGGCCAGTGCTGCTCCCAGCAAAGGGATGAAAATCTTCAGGAGCAATCCCATCCCTCTGCAGAGGCACAGGCAGGAACGAGATGAGCCCCACGGGGAGGTGGAGGTGGCTGGAGCTTGCAAATGGGGCTGGGAAGTTTTGAGCTGGTTCTTATCTCACACACGTTTGCTGGTATCTGTTGGACCTTTTCTTTGCCCTGCCGGTGATTTAGCAAACATTAACCTAATGAAGCGTGTGGCTTTGGACTTTAGGCTGTCCCTTTGCACCCTTGGCCTGCCAGGAGTGTCAGGTGTGCTTTTTGAGATGATGCCTCAGGTTTTAGCTTTCATATTTTTCAAATTCTGTGCTGCTTTAGTGTGTAGTTCTGAGCTTCATATTAGGGGATAGCAGCTCTCTTCACTGAGTAGAGACAAAACAATTCCTCTAGCTGGGGACCAAGGACAAGTGATCCAAATTTCAGGCCCAAGAGCATAAACAATGTGGACTGAAGAGAGAAAAACATGAAGGATGGGACTTCATAACCTAAAGCTGTAATTGGACAATTAACTCCAATATGCTAATGGACCAGAACTTATAAAGGTGGGAGACCTCGTGACCATTGTCCATTTTGTGACCATTTTGGGTTGATCTTGGGTGTGGTCCTGGTGCCCAAGGTGTGTCCACTGAGGCCTTTCAATAAATACCTGCTTTATTCTTTAACTCTGTCTAGCCTCTCATCTAGGTCAGCCTTCTCAAGGCATCGATGAAACCCCGCCAGCACACGCAGAGCTGTCCGGTTAATACACTTTATTTACTAATTAGCTCAATAATTAGTGTTCCGCGGCCGGGCGGGGTGAGCAGGACACGGAGCCGCCGCTGCGGGCCCCGCTCTGTCCCTGCGGGTGCCGCCAGCGCATCGCGAACCGGGCGGCGGCGATGCCGGGCGGTGGCCGGGGACCCTCCCGGTGGCCGCGGCTCAG
>VZSE01013263.1:0-53395 GCA_013398275.1 Promerops cafer | reverse complement strand
TTAAACCCTTTCCTCCCCTCCTTTGTAATTTTTTTTTTATTTTTTTTTTTCCTCCCTCCATTTCTCCTTCCATTCCTCATTCAATTTATTTCCCCTTCTATTTCTCCTTGTGTTTTCCCACCCCTCCTTCCATTTCTCCCTTTTCTCTTAAAAAACGTACGTTTTTCGTTCCTCCAAAAAAACCCCCCAAATTGTCTCAGTTTAGTTCCCGAACCGGAGATCTGATGCCTGACTTGCTGTGCAGCTCTGTACCTGCTTCTGCAATAAACATTTAATATGTTCACAGAAGCTTGGCTGATTGGGAGGCAGGGAGAGGGTTGGTATCCATAGCTCCCAAAACAGGGCAGCGTTTGGGTCAGGGCTTGGGGCTGTGCGCGGCCAATTCAGCAAAATGTCCCTGCCTCGCTGCCCATTCTCCGGGCAGAGAATGCCCCAGGGCAGCAGCGCGCCGGTGTCACCCCGGCCGAGGTGTGCGTTTGTGAAGGTTTCCCCAGGTGCCCATGGCAAAGGGAGCCATCAGCAGGTGATTCTGCAGTGACAGCCCCTGATTTCCTGGGAGCGACTCGGGAAACTCCAAGCTGAAGGAGTTACATCAATTTAAGACCCACTCGTCACTTTTCCTGCACGTGGTGCTGAATCTGTCACCCCCTTTGTGCCGCCCCCTTGGTGTCACTCCCCGTGCCACCTGCAGGCCGGTGCTGTTTCCGTCCTGGGCACACCGGAGGCCGTGCTGTCTCTGCTTGCCCGGCCTGCAGCCCGGGAGTGTTGCACCAATAACCCCCGGCACTACTGATGATGCAAGAACGATTGCATCATCACCATCACCATCATCTGCTCCGGCTGCAGGAATCCTGTGGAGTCCATGCACATCTCAGCAGCTGCTGAGCCCAGAGAGCTGCTAAAGCCACAAGAAGTGGTTGGGATTAACAGCAGATGATGGACTCTGGGACAGATTTCCTGGCTGATCCATGTGGCTGAGAGGATGGGAGAAATTAAAATATAAGCTGATGTTGTAGCAGCAGTTTTAGGGAGAGGCTGGTGCATGTGGAAGGAGGTAAAGCTCAGAGGGAGCCTTCAAAGGATGCTGTAAAGGAGGTTGGATCCCCGGAGAGGCGCAGCCCAAGGGGGGGCAGGCAGCCCCCAGAGCATCTGGAGATGAAGGGGGCTTGTCCCCAAACCAGGGGGGAAGAGGGGAGTTCCCTTTCCCCTGTCCCCAGCACATGGAAGACAGGCCCTGTGGCACGGGGGATGTGGGTGTGATGCCCCTGAGCTGGGTTTTGCCTCGGCCCGTGCAGGGGAAAGCTCTCTGTGATGTAAATAACTGCTGATGGGAATGGCTGGTGCTGTGTCTGCCCTTCCTGCCCCTGCAGGTGAGGAATGTCCTCCCTTCCTCCCTTCCTCCCTTCTTCCCTCCTCCTCCCCGGGCTTTGATGCCCCACACACTGCTCGGTTCCCTGCCCACGAGATTGTGAGCACTGCTGACTCACCCCAAAAAGGGGCATGGTCCTGAATTTGTGGGGTTTTCCCATGTCCCTGTGAGTTTCTGAGCTGTGCGTGCCGGTGTGGGGGGCAGTGAGTCACCCCCGGCTGCTCACATCCCGCACGTCCCGTCCCGCCCCTGCCCCAGCACAGCGCTCCAAGGAAACGCTCCTGGTGAAAACTTGGGGTTTTTTTGCAAGTTTTGAGTCTGCTTAGGAAATTGTATTGCAAGACTGGCTGTAAAAGTTGCTAAAGACTTGTCTATCCCTCCTCAGCGTCTGGGGTTTTTTACTTTAAATAAAGGGTCCTTATCTTCTCTGCCAACTTGGCAGCCGAGGTTGCAGCTGATTCCTGCGTTTGGGCTGTGTTTTTTCTCTTCTGCAGCACTCAAAAAAAAAAAAAATGGCCATTGGAGAGCAGATAGCTGGAGGAGACAGCGGCGAGACAGGGGAAGTTCAAGGCCACCGCCCCCCCCGCCGGCTCTTTGGGGTCATTGTGCTGCCCCTTCCCAGCTCCCAGGGAGGGCTGGGGGCTGCCCCGGCCCTGCCCAGCCCCAGCAGCAGCGTCTGAGCTGCACCCGGCCCCTGACACAAAGGTCACTGCGGAGTGTTGGAACTGGGACATTTCACCTACAAAAGGCATTTTTGGTTGTTTTTGGTTTTTTTCAGACAGGGTTTTTGTTGCCTGCTGAACCTTACTTTTGTAAGTCTTTGCCTGAGGGCTGGGAAGGGTATTTTGGTTCATTAAATACTGATGGAGATGTCCATGCATTCCCAAAGTACTGAGAGCTGGAGCTTTTGGGCTAACACAGAGCTCAGGATAATTTTGAGCATTAACCAATCAGCTGATAACCATCTCTGGCACACACTTCTCATAGCAGCAGTCAGATTGTGTTGATCTAATCTAACAACATTTAATTCAATTCTGGTTTAGGTTTCAGTAACGAAGTCTATGCAAGCTCGTTGTGTGGACATTTAAATTGAATTAAGTGTGGATAAAACGATTAATGATTAACACTAAATTAGACTAATTTTAGCCGTTCTAAATCTCATTTAGGAGAGTCTGCATGAGGATGTTGTCAGGTTTAATCGCAACTTTGATTAAACCAGGCTTTGTGGCTGGGGGAGCTGCAGGAGTTTAACGTCATCGAGGGGAAGAGCTGTTCCTGAGCTTCCAAAGCAACGTCAGCAGCCGCGGCTTAACCTAAATCTTGCAGGGCGGGGAGCTGGGATGTGTGACAGCCCGGGGGATGATGCTGCTCAGCCGCCCGCAGCCGCCAGCGCGGGGAAATCTGCTTGGAAGTGCCCGGGCGGAGGGCGCGGGTGATGCTGAGCCGCAGCCCCTGCTGCCCCGGCCCGCCCCACCTGCGAGCGTCCTCCCGGCGCGGCCGGCTCTGCGCGGGGAAAACCTCGGCGATGCTCTTGGCAACGGGAGCGCGCCCAGCCCTGCGGAGGGCTCCAGGGGCCCGGCTCCGGTTTCACTGTCCCGAGGCTGGCACGCTCCGTGCTGGCGTGGGCAGGGGCGCGGCAGGCGCTGGCCATGCCGCGGGTGCGTGCTGCCCGCTCGGGGAGGAGGAGAACGGCCCTAAAAGGGGCTGGGAGGGAAAGGGAGCTGCCCCTCCTGCCAGAACACCCCCCAGAGCAGGTCCAGGAATTTTCCAGGATGTCTGATCTGCTCGGGCACAAGCTGCTGTACGTGGTGCCGCCCTGAAACACTCAAGGGAATAAGGATAGAAAAAGGAAAGGAAACCCTAAAGCCCAGCAAGCCGTGTTAAAGACCCGTCCTATTGAAAATGAATCAAATAATGCAGGTTTGGTTCCATCAGCCTGGCTGTGCCTGCTGGGCTGGGCCCAGAGCAGCCTCCCCCGGGCTGTGATGGACACAGGGTGAAGGCAGCTCTGGCCGTGTGGCCGGGCCGTGGTGACCTGGTCACTGTGGTGACCTGCTCTGCTGCGGGGTCTGAGGAGCGACTGCTGCTGGACAGGTCACGGAGGCAGAGCCACAGGGACTTTGCTGCTTGGTACCCAGTGCAGCCCCGGCCCCCTGCCTCGGTCCAGAGCCCCGAATGTGGCACAGCCCTTCCTCAGTGGGCTTGGCAGGAGCACGAGAGCTGCGCAGAGCTGCTGCCTCTTCTCCCACGTGTCCATGAGCAGACAAGGGTTGGGCACGGCTGGACTGTGTCTGTGAGGAGTGTGAGCTCCATGGGCTGTGCCCAGCTCTCAGCCCAGCCAGGGAGGGCAGCAAAGGTGGCACCAGCCTGTTTTACCTGGGCAGCTCAGAGCCCGAGCACAGCCAGGGCCTTGCTCAGCTCCAGCATTTGGGGGAGGCCCGAGCTGGCAGCCAGGAGCACAAACAGTGTGTCCTTTGTGTCACACACAGGGGGAATCTGGGGCTTAAAGGGGCTCCTAAGTGTCCTGTTAGTTTAAACCTGTGCCCTTGATGTTGCAGGGGGAGGCTGTGGGGGTTTGCTGGCTGGCACCAGGGGTGCAGAGACCCCTCCATTCCACTGCCTGGAAAATCCAAAACCCTCCAGAGGAGAGCTGGACGCCTTCCTAATGGAATATTTTCCTGTTTAGAAAATGGGGACGTGACAAAAATAACACTGTTCCCCTGCAAGGATAATTTTATCAAGGTCCCGGTGGGAAGCGGGCACAGTGCCAGCCCCTGCCCTGCCAGCTCTGCACGGTGTCCCTGCGTGCCTGGGGGCTCTGCAGCCCAGCCCCTCCTGCTCCAGGGGGGATACTGGGGACACTGGGGGATTCTGTGCCGACCCATCGTGGGTCAGGGAACTCCATGGGGTGGGGAAAGGAGCTGGGAGCGAAAAAGGGAAAACCCAATTTAAGGGCAAATCCTGAGCCTTTGCTTTGCTGTACAAGTGGTGTTGAAGGGATTTGGGACAACTGCTCTGCTCCAGTGCTGGGCTGGGTGTGGAGCAGGTCCTGAGCTCTGTGCTGGCCAGAGCTGGCCCCCCATGGCAGCACGGGTCGTGTGCCAGCTGTGCCCACAGCTGGCACTGGGCAGGGGCTGCAGGGTGCAGAGGGAGGCTGGAGTCACAGAGCTGCTGCACTTTGGAGCCGGCTCTCAGAGTTATTGGAATTTAAACCTGAAGTAGGTCAGTGGCATTTTGGTTCAAAGTTTTATTTGCTTTCAGAGCAGGTTTTCAGAACATGAATTGGGATTTCATCAGGAATTCCTGAAATGCTTTTAAAGGAGATCATTGTAATTAGCAACGCCAGTGATTTAAATCATCTCTGCTGGAATAAGGAGCTGGTTTGCTGGTCAGATTTGAATTACAATGGGGAATGAAAAGATTAGGTGGAGGAAAACCTCTTTTATTACTGATATCATTAATCTTCCAGCTGAGAGGGTTGTCAGAAAGTTACAACATGAGACATCATTTCCTACCCCTGACAAAGCCCTCCCAGGTTTTCCTCTCTTTTCAGAGAGCCTGCCTGGCCCAGCCCAGGCCTGCAGCGCAGGGCTGGGGCTGTGCTGCTCATGGGGATGTCCCCGGGCATGGGGAGCAGCAGCTGGTGCTGATCTGCTCCTGGACAAGAGGCTTTCTGCAGGGTAAGGTCCCCAGTGCCGCAGGGCAGGGGATGTGCCATGACTCAGAGCAGGATTTCCTGCAGGAGTTAATGGTGTTTGTTTTCCAGGGAATGTCTCGCCCAGCCCTCTGAGGGCTGTGGGCACAGCCTGGCACAGCTTAGCTGAGAGCAGCCCCCGTCTGTCCCACCGATCCCAGATCGCTCCAGCGCTTTCACTTCATCTGCCGTGGTGCATTTTTACATCAGTTACGATCTCTGTCTGTAACATATTCCCTCCCTGCTCCCCCGGACAACACTGCACAAGCAGCCTGGAGCTTTCCAGCCTTCTGACTCCCATCAGGGCCCTGGGCGTTCAGGGATGCCCTGCCCCAGCCGCGCTGCCCCTGAGCACCCACCCGTTCACAGCTGATTTTTTTCCTTTCCCATTTTCATTGGTTTGCGGTTGATATTCTGATATTCTGTAAACGAGCCTTTTCCTCGGTTTTGTTGTTGTTTGAACTTGTGCAGCCTGGACCTGCAGGCGATGTTTTACCTTGCTGTGGCAATCTGGGGTCGGTGGGAGCCCTTTTCACACGCGGTTACACGGAGGGGTGTGCGGGGCTCGCTCACCCCCAGCGTGCAGAGGCCGCGTGGGCAGCTCGGGGCACGTCTCATCCCTCCCTTTCCCTTTCAGACATTCCAGGGTTTCTTCTCGCTTCCCTCCTGCCGCCAGCCGGGCCGGGGCGGGGGCCGGGGCGGAGGAATGCGGCGTGACCGCATTGCTGAGCAGAGCAGGGCGGCGCGCCCAGGTGTGCGCACCTCAGCCCAGCTGCCACACGCTGTAGCCCGAGGGAAGATTTTTTTTTTTTCCCCCAGCTCTGTGCGTACCCCTGCTCGGAGCTGCTTGACGTGCCTGTGTCACTCAGGGTGGGGATGGGAGGTGGGTGACACCAACAGCAACTCACCAGGAGGAGAGACCTGGAGTCACCTGATGGCTCCTGCTGAGCCCTCACCAGTACGGGAGAGGAGGTGACTTCGGGGTTATTTCACTGAAGGAAATGGAAAAGGCTCGATAAAGTTTTTCTGAGGATGAAAAACAGTTTTAGCTGAAATTCAGCGTGTGAGCAGTGCTGGGGTGGTGGTGGCCGCACCTCAGCTGCCTTCGCTCAACAGTCCTCACTTGAAAGAGGCTTTTAAAGGTTCCTTACTTTGCTGCCGCAGTAAAATAATGATGAAGTTCTGCTGCTGTTGCCACGAATACTTTAAACGATGGAGCTGCGGTGCTGATCGTGGCACTGCCCTGTCAGCTGGACACAGCGTGCAAACCCTGCCCGGGAGGGTGGGCGAGCTCTGCGGTGGCTGTGGGCGAGCCCGTTCCAGGCGCCAGCGCAGCCCCGGGCGGGTTAAAGGAGCCCCAGCCGGGCTTTTCCCCGTGCCCGGCCGATCGGTGCGCGCCGGGCCCGCCTGGGAGCTGCGCTGAGTTATGCGCTAACAGGGTGTGGATGTCTGGGGATCCCTGAATCACTCCTTTATCATCACTGCACCCACAGGCACCTCTGCAGGTGAGGCAGCTGCGCGTTAAAAGCCTGCGAGGATCAGCCGGCGCTCAGAGGCTCCCGCGGCTGCCGGGGGGACACGGGGACGCGGAGGGGACGGCGCAGGTGAGGTGTCTGCTTGCTGCGGGTGTGTGCTGGCAGCTTTGCCTCCGCTGGGCTGTCCCACGGGGCTCCTTTCCCTGCAGGAGACACTCACAGGAGGTTTTTATGGATTTCTCCTTTTCCTGGAATGTGACTTCGGGCCACCGCGCGACGAGTTCGGATCCGGGGCTGACTCTGGAAGCGCAGGGCGAGGGTGGGGCTGGAGCACAGAGAGTGCCGGGGAGGGGTGGCTGGGGGCTGTACGGGGTGTGTGTGCACACTCCATCTCTTCCAGCCCCCATCCCGCCCGGCACCAGCGACCGCGGGGCTGGGGCAGGGCTCATTCCATCAGAGCCAAATTCAGTCTGAGCAACTGATTTTCCTCTTCCTTATTCTTGATTCCCCCCCACGTTATTCTGTGTAGATTAATTAAAAGTATCTCCCTGTAAAGTGAGAAGGAAGGAGGACCTGGACTGAGCTTTTGAACTGGCATTTTCTGCTCTTTTCAGCCTCGCTGCAAACTCTTCCCCAGGTGTGTCTGTGGCCGAATGGAGCCTCGCTGCCAGCTGTGGCCATGGGCAGTGCTTGTCCTGCTGGGTAAGGCTCACACGCAGAGCTCCCAAAAGAGCAGGGCTCCAGCTGACCAAAGAGCAACGCTGATGGGAGCTTTGTAGCAGCAGCAGAGCCTGGGTGTGATTACAGTGCTGGGGGTTGGCAGGAGGCTGCTGCTCTCTGTCCTGAGCACCAGGGCTGGCTCTGGGACCAGGGGACACCACCAGGGCTGGCTCTGGGACCAGGGGACACCACCAGGGCTGGTCAGCTCGATGGGCAAGGCTCAGAGCATCCCTGCAGCCCAAAACCTGGGGCCGGGGCAAGAAGTGTTTTGGAAGTAACTCTTAGTACAAAGCACTATTATTAGAAAATAAAGGTACCTCAGGGGCGAAGCACCCTTCTCTTTGTTGGCACGTGCACTGGGGAGGGTGTCCAGGCACGGCCTCGTGGCTGGTTTGGTGCAGCAAACTGCTCCCTGTGCTGGGAGGCTGCTTGGTGTCTGCGCCTCCCTGACACCAGCCCTGATCCCTTTTCCTGCTGTTCCAGCTGCCCCGCGGCTCCTGGGCGTGCAGGGAGCCTGTTCCCAGGGCGCCTGCTACCCTCCCCCCGGGGACCTGCTGCTGGGACGGGCCCCTCACCTGAGAGCCTCCTCCACCTGCGGCCTCAGCAAGCCCGAGACGTACTGCACGCCCCACGGACAGGTACAGCCCCCGCTGACCCCGCACCCCAAACCTCCCCGAGGGATGGGAAAGCCTTCCCCCATCCCATCCTCCCCACCCGCTGCCAGGGACGTGTCCAGGCTGGAGGGGGCTCTGAGCTGGGCTAGTGGGAGTTGTCCCTGCTCGTGGCAGGGGGTGGAATGGGATGAGCTTTGAGGTCCTTTCCGGCCCAAATCATTCCGTGGTGCTGGGATTTGTCCTCCTCCCTCCCGTGCTGGGTCCTTGCACCACCTCAGCGTCCCCTGGAGCCCTTCCCTGCCATCCTCAGGGATGGGGAGCTGGGCACCAAGGCAGTCACAGGGCACGGGCACCAAAGTTGTGGCACGGAGCACTGTGGGCAAAATGCCCCAAACCCTCCTATCCCCAGACATTTTAGCTATAAACTGAACTCGTATTTTGCTTGTCATAAATGGGAACATTTCAGGTCTTTCACAAAGGCTTGGAAAAGCTGCTCAAGTGAACAACTGTTTTCAATCTCTGGTTGTGTGGGGGCAGGAGATCCTGCTGGGGGGATCGTGCTCCATCCAGCTGCAGATTCCCACAGCTGCCACGAGTCAAAGGGGAGTTTAAGGACAAATCTGCCCTAGCACAGAGCTGAGAGCTGCAGGGGTGATGTGTCCCTGGTGTGAGCACTTCCTACAGCCTTTCTGTGACTGCTGTTAACCCCGTAAGTGCCGTGGGAGGAGCCCCGAGCGTTCAGTGCAGGACAGGCAGAAAGGGCCTTGGGAGAGATGCTCCAGAGGAAGGGAGGTGGCAGCCCTGCAGTGGGGCAGGGGAGGTGGCAGCCCTGCACTGAAGCCCAGCTCCAGTGAGTCAGCCTTCTCCTGGTTTTAATTCCCCTGCAAACTGAGGGCCAAGATGTGGCTGTGAGCGGATTTGTTGTGGAGCCAGTGGTGTTCTGGCTGGGCTGGAGAGATTTCCACTCGTCCCTGAGCTCAGGGAGGGGGCAGCTCCCGGCCCAGAGGGGAGTGAGCATCGAATCCTCCTGGATGCTGAGCTGGCTGCAGCACCTCTCCTCCCTCAGGTCCTTTCCTAGGCTGACAGTCACAGTCAGGCATTTCCTCCACTCCCTTTCTCTGGAGCTCTTCTGCTGCTCCCAGGGATCAGGATCTGTGCTCACCACACAAATAAACCCCTACTGCTTCCCATGGCTTAATTAGTTTTTCCTTCCAAATTTCTGCTTATAGATGAGGAAAATTGCTCGAAAATGTGCCTCTGAAATCTTCATTTAAAAATTACTCTTGGCAGTGACCTTTATTTGAAAAGGGGGCATGGGGGCCTTGTGCTTGGGAAGTGAGTGTGGACAAAACCTGGATTAAGCTGCTCATCCTAAGGGGGGCTGGAATGGGCTGGTTCCTGGAGGAAGGCAGGGAGTGGGGCTGCAGTGCTCTCTTCCAGGCTACAAATCCCCAGCCTATTCAGTTTTCATATCCCTCGTCCCTTGCCTTACAAGTACCAGGGTTGAAGGGGATATGGAACAGTTAACATTGTGTTGAGTTGGATTCCCCAGTTCTAGCTCTGGGGATGGGGTCTTCTCTTCCTTACATTTTGCTCCTTTCCTTTATTGAAATGAGATGTTCAGAGTTGCTGATAGCAAATCCCCCCATTTCTGTTCTGCAGCTGTAATTGCTGATGGAGGTTTGATTGTACCAACTCTTAACTCGGGAGAAATCCCCACGGGTTCAGCATTTCCTAATTTTCCCCTCCCTTTCTCTACTTCCCTAATTTAAGCAAAACTGAACTCGATTTCCCTATTCCCATCCTATAAAAGCCAAGCTCGTTTAATTTATAGACTCCGAGGACTCTCTTTTGGTTACGAGCCTTGCTCTCGCTCAGCTGCCAAATAGGCACAAATCTGGAGGTGGTTTTGCAACCTCAGCAGAGGGCATGGGACGAGGGGTTGCTGCCACTGCTGCCGTGCCGGGGCTGCCAGCGCTGCCCGGCTGCTCCCTGCTGGCCCCAGGGCCCTCTTTTGCAACTCCGGTGGTCACTCATCAACTCCAGCCTCTGCTCCATTGTCTGCCCCAGCTCCAGATCCCTCCAACCTTTGCACTTTGCCCTCCCGATTGCTCCATCCCTGGCCGGGGCTCAGCGCGCTGAAATCCAAAAAGGCCACTCAGCATTGCCATTTATAGCCAGGGCAGGGAGCGGGGCAGGGAGGGGAGGTGCGAGCAGGCAGGCCAATGGCCCCGCAGGCCACTGGCCCGGCTGGCCGGGCGAGCACTCGCCGCCTGGGAGGTGCCGCTGCAGCCCGCCGGGGACGGAAACTGAAAATAAAATAGGAAAAGAAGCGAGGCTGGATTTGGAGTGTGGGAGGTGCTGAGGAAAGGCTCGGCGTGAGAGACTGTGATGGACTGAGGTGTGATTGAAGCCTCAGTTAACACTTCTCTTCCTTTAACTGTGGAACGGAATAGATGTAAATATATACGTTATATATGTAAATATAAATGTATGCACAGCACCGAGGAGCACGGGGCAGCTCCCACTGGTACCTCCAGCCAAGGGGAGGCACAGAGTGGCTCCCACAGACACCTTGAGCATCCCTGGGAGATCTTGTGCCCGAGAACAGGAGAGGAGGCAGGACAGGAGCAGAGCTGTGACCTGGAGCAGGTTGGGGGTGTGACTGAGCCCTCACCCTCCAGCCCTGGGAGACTTTTGATACTTAAAACGTTGTTTGCACAGGATTTCCTGCCTTCTCTCACCCGATCCTTGTGGGTGCTTGGTGCATGTGAAGGGTGGGCAGTCACCTTTACCGGCTCTGGTGTCACGGAGCCACCCGTGAGGGGACTGAGAGGAGAGGTTCCAGAGGCACCTGGTCCCTGTGGGAGCCCGCTGGAGCTCCTGGCACAGCACAGGGGTCCCTCCTGCTGATGGATGGCGGCAGCTGCCTGGCAGGGCTGCTCTGCAGCATCTCCGGAGCCGCAGCACCGACTCCTCTTTGGCTGCTTCCAAAAATACCGGCCAATGTCTGCCAGGAGGGAAGTGCCAGACGGATCTGGAGCCGTGCTGGTGCTGGCTGGTGCTTACATCTGCCGGGCCACCTGCCTGAGTCACTCGGGGAGCTCGGAGCCCACCCGGTGGGGAAAGCTGTGCCTCGCAGCTCGCCTTCCTGCCAGACCCACAGACTTTTTACAGGAACAGTGCACCCACAGAATCCCGAGATAACTGTGCTTGGATGGCACCAAAGCATGGCTTCTAGTTGGGCTTTTTCTTCATCAAGTCAGGGGTTTGCACTGAATAATTGGTGTTCCTGAGGGGTTGAAGGTAATGCAGCTACCACAGGCTGCTGCTCAGTGCTTATCTCACTCAGGCATTCAGGCACGCCCTGCTCTTTGCTGCAGGGATGTGTCCCTACCTGCCGAAGAAAAAGCCCATTTCCCATTATTTTTCCCTCCTCCCTTCTCTGTATCTCATTTTCTTGGCCTCACGGCTGCAGATGGACACATGCTGGGAGACATCTCCTCACTGCCTTGCAGCCGAGCTGCAGAGGCAGCAGGACCCGTGTGGGGTGTGGGGTAAGCTGGTGCAGTTTGGGGTTTGCAGCCTGTCAAATCATCCTGGCAGATTTTAGATGAATTTTTGCTGATGTGAGAACAGATGGGGTGAGGAAAACAGCACCCACGTGCTGGCTTTTAAGCAAGGGAAAGGAACTTTATTTCCTTAAACCTCATCCCCGGGATGTTTGTCCAACTCGTGTCTTTACCCCATCTCTGCTGCCCCCTCTGAATCTGGGGTAGAACCAAGCAGAGCCCTCTCTGGGTTTGGAGCACAACCCTGGAGCTCTTTTTCAGGGTCGTTTCCAAGCAGCCAGGCAAGGACGTGACATTGATGTCATGGCAAAGAGAATCTCAGGCCCAGGCTGGGATTCTGGGGTGTCCTGTGTGGGGAGCTGCACCCAGTGATCCCGGTGGCTCCCCTTCATCTCCATGACTCTGTGATAGGTCTGTGTTCCCAGACTGAATCCCAGTCCAGTTTAGTGAATACCAGTTGCTCACTGGGAAGTTTAACCACGATGACAGAGCCACAGGAGCTTCTGCTGCCTTTTCCCATGGCAAAGGCATGGATTTCTTCCCAGGCACCACAAGCCCTGCTCCACGAGCCTGGCACAGCCGTGCCCTGCAGGTAACAGGGCTGGACCAGAGAACTGGCCTGCAAAAAAGGGGCTGGAATAGGGAATTACATAACTGGGCTTTGCAGGTGCCTTTGTCCCCCAGGTAACTTACAGTTGCTGCCCACCCCATTGTTCACTAGCCCCGAATCTCTGTGTATGTAGAATTCCCACTGCTTTCCAGATTGTTCCCAGATAAAATCGGAATGGTAATTGCTGTCCCTATGGAACGTGGGTTGTGCAAGAGCTGCTGGTGGGAGGCTGAGTGCCAGGAGCCTGACTGACACAGTGCTCTCTCCCTGCCACCAGCCGGGTCAGCCGTGGGACCCCCAGGTCTCCACAGCTATGAGAGGTCTCTGTTCCACGGCTGCACAGCTCAGCTTCCCTTTCTGCTGGGGAATAAGTGCAGTTTATTTTGGGTCGTGCTCCTGTGCCACGAGGTTTTTATTTCAAGGGCTCTCTGCTCATGTTAAAATGGCAGCAGGAGCTGCTGAAATAACTTTGGTCAGGGGCCATCAGGTTAAAACTGTGTGAGGTTTGCTGGCCCTGCATGAGCAGAGCTGGGTCAGGGCAGGAGGAGAGCAGCACAGACCTGCAGAACTGTCACGCTGGGGCATGTTCAAGTTGTTCTTTGCGGACTTTTCCCCCCTTCCATTTATTTCTGAGACATGACTCTATTTATTCTGAGCACAGTAGTTTTCCCTCTCTCACAACCGTGCTGTGAGTTATCTTTCAAAAGTCTGGAATGAATTCCCCTTAATCCCAGAACCTCCATAACCCATACTTTGGGTGACTCTGGAGTAGCTTGGAGGCACAGAGGGGGAGAAGTGATTTCCTTGCAGACCCACAACCTCTTTTACCTTCCTGGAACTGCCTGGAGCCCCGACCCCTTCCCAAACAGTTCTCTGCCCGGCAGGGAGGGGAGGACGTGCGGGGAGGCAGCGCTGCCCCCGGGGTGGCTGAGCCAGGGCAGATCCCAAAATCTTCCTTGCCGTTTACCACGGAGTGCTGCAGCCCTCGTGTGCTCCTGGCCCAGCTCCCAGGGATGCACTGAGCCCGGTTAAAAAAAAAGGAATGGGGAAGAGCCGGGAAAAGGTACGTGCTGGTAAATCTCTCCTCATTTTGGGCTGTCATTTTTGGTAATTCCCTCTGTCCCAAGGAACTTTGAGACACATAGTCACAGCTGGTCAGAGCAAATCCTGCTGTTGTGCAATACAGGGGTTTCACAATTTACTCCGAGGACGTGAAATGGATTTGGCTTCCAGTGTTAATTTTAGTCTTAATTTTAAAAAATGAGGGGAAAAAAAAAAAGAGATTTTTGCAGGCAGCACAGCCCTGGGCTGCCTGGGAAGGGTTTGTCTCACACAGTTGAAGCTTCACCCACGTTTGAAGTGGGGCTGCAGCTGCACTGTGGCTGCTGGAGAGCACCGGTGAATGAGCTCATAAGTATGCACGAGTCACTCCTAATGAATAATTTAGCCGAGATTAACCTTTCCCCTTGCAGAAAACCTTCCTTTCTCCTTTGCTAAGCACAGTCAGGACTGGTGGGAAGTTTAATCACCGCTGGCAATTGTTCAGTAGATTATTTCTGTGGATAATTCCTGCAGCTCCCTGACAATTTGCTGCTTGTGGCCATTATCTGAAATGAGTTCTGCCTGGTCCTGATTAAATTATTTGTGATTCTCACTAGTAGAGCCAGGGAAATCGCATGATTGTATATTTTCAGTGCTGTGTTTGCTTACTTTGCGATATTGTTACAAACACTGTAGTTTGCCAACTCCTCTGCTGGGGTATTTATAGACTGGAAACATAAAGATTGGGGAAAATTTGGAAACAGATGGGTTACAAGTTTGGATCTCACTGTGCACCCAGCTGGGGAAGGGCTCCCAGGCCTGGGACAGAGCAGACTCAGGTCTGGGCTGTGTAAGGAATGAAACCACAGATTAATTTTTGTAAACCACAAATCAATTTTTAAAGGGGAAACCAGAAATTGTGGTGTCACCGTGGCCCAGTGGCTGCCACCCCCTGCTGCCCTGTCCCTTCCCCAGCCCTAGGAAGGGCCCAGTTTGGGGTTTGGGTTGGATTTGGCTCCTCCGTTTCAAGCCTCCTGTGGAAGGTTTTTGGTTTTTTGGCTGTGAAGTGCTGCTTGTCACTTGTCACCCCGAGTCCCTGCTCGGTCCCTGAACGCTGATTCCCCGCTGGGGTCCCAGCGTGCCCGTGCCCCTGGTGTCACTAGGGCCACGCAGCCCCTGCCAGCCTTGCAGAGGGTATCTCGTGGCCTTCCGTGTGCCAGCTGTGCCCCTGCCAGGCCCAGGCCCACTCTGCACCCGGGGTGACCTTTCTGAGCCATCTCTGGCAAGCTCTGCTCGATCCTCCCTAACCCCTCTGGGATGTGTCAGTGTGACAGACGTGTCCCACTGCTCCATTTGGGACGCTGCTCTGCTGCTCAGGCCACTGACAGCTCAGAATCCCAGAAGGTTTGGGCTGGAGGAGATGATGCAGTTCCAGTGCCCTCTCATGGGACACCTTCCACTGCCCCAGGCTGCTCCAAGCCCCATCCAACCTGGCCTTGGACACTTCCAGGGCTGGGGCAGCCACAGTTTCTCTGGATAACCTGTTTTCCACCAGGCTGGAGGTGCTGAGCCCTTCATTTCATGCCCTGAGCAGCATCCTTCCCCTCCCAGTGGTCTCTGCAGTCCCCGGTGTTTGCTCCACTCCAAGTGCTTCAGCTGGGGCCTCCCCCTGTCCCCCTGGGATGCTGCTGTGGGCTCTGGCCCCTTCTCCTAATTCCCCATCTCCTAATTCCCCATCTCCTAATTCCCTTCTCCTAATTCCCCATCCCCCTGGGCCCTGCCCTTCCCCACCTTGGCCTCACCTGGGTGTGTCCATCCCGGTTTCCCGGTGGCCCTGGCCCAGCCTGCTCGCCCACCCCGTGCCCGCCTCTCCCCTTGGCGGCTGCCCAGCCCTCCCCGCTCCCGGCTGCTGCTCAGCCTCTCTCCTGCTGCTTTCTGCCCGTTTCTGAGCCGGCCCAGGAGCCCCGCGGTGGCGGCTGGTGGTGGCTGCAGGGAGCGTTGCCTGGTTAGTGACACTTTGGCTATTTGTTTGCTCCCGGGGGACGGTTTTCTGCCGTCCACACATTCCCTGTGCTAAATCTCTGTTTACTCCTTGGATTACTTGCTCAAGTGAAGGGCTGAACTTTGAGCCGCTCGACTTCCCACCCCCTGGCTTCTCACCCACTGCTTGCTCCTGCTCTGCTCCCGGGGGAGAGCGCTGGGGGCCGGGCACCACCCGGAGCCCTTGGATAGGAGAGAAAGGCCCTTCTGTTCACCCGGCAGCCCCTCGCCCCGTGGAAAGGGCAAACCAGCCCCGAAAAGCTGCAAAGGGCTTTCTGTCAAGTGCTGGTGTTGCGGAAACCAGGGGGGTTGCTTAAAAAACCGCAATTTTGATGGTTCATCAAAAATCTGTGTTAGTCAAAAGCATTTTAGTTTAGCTTTTAGTCCATAAAACCTTGAGCTGTGGTTTTTAACAGGTGTGGAGGGGAGCACTTGAGGCCTGTGTGTGGTCAGTCTCACTGATCGTGGTCCTTCAGCTCTCTCTAAATGAGCTGTGCTGATGCTCCTTGGTCCCTAATGAATCCACCCTGCCTTTCCTCCTCATCCCCGAGGCCTTTCCCTCCGGGATGCTGGGACGCTCACTCCCGCTGTCCTTTCTTTTGCAGTGGAGCATGAAATGCTGCAGGTGTGACTCGAGGCTGCCCCACAGCTACAGCGGGCACCGCGTGGAGAACGTCCTGTCCTCGGCCGGCCGCGCGCGCTGGTGGCAGTCCCAGAACGGTGAGGGCCACCGGGGTCACCCAGGACACACGGCTGCCAACAACCCTCCCGAGGGGAAGAGGGAATGGTGTTGAGCTCTGTGGATGGGGAGGAAAGCAGGAAATGACCGGCCTGACTGGTTATTGTCCCGATGTCCCCTGCGTGTCCCTGTGACGGGGCCTCTCTGTGCCCGCAGGTGTCCAGCGCGTGTCCCTGCAGCTGGACCTGGAGCAGACGTTCCAGCTGGACAGCGTCGTGCTGCACTTCAGGGTCGGTGTCTGCGGGCAGCCGCTCTGCTCGCGAGGTGCCAGCCCGCGGTGCCAGCCCGCGGTGCCAGCCCGTGTGTCTGTCCCTGCCCGCAGTCGCCACCCGCAGCGATGCTGATCGAGCGCTCCGTGGACGCCGGCAGGACGTGGCAGGTGCTGCGGTACCTGGCCTCCGACTGCGCCGCCGCCTTCCCCCGCGTGCCCCCCGGCCCCCCCGAGGGCTGGCAGGACCCCCGGTGCCAGGAGCTGCGGGGGCACCCCGTGCATGGGGGCACGGTAGGGACTGGGGGTCTGTGGCAGGGACCCCCCCGTGGCCCCGGGGTTGGGGTGGGCGCTGCTGCAGGAACACGGGGTGTTGTGCACCTGGGGAGGGGTGGGGCCCGTGGCACCCAGCACTGCTGAGGGCAGTCCTTGGGAAGATTCCTGCTCCTCTGGCAGGAATGCCTTTGCTGCTCTGGGACGGGCGAGGTGTTGTGTTGGACTTCCTGCAAGCTCTAAAGGCTGTCCTGTGGTTAGTGACGTTGTGCAGAGGCAAGTCCAGAGCACACAGTGCCCAGAGCAGGAGCAGAGAGCAGCTCGAGTTTCCTGCTTTTTAACGTGGCTTTTTCCCTCTAAGGTGCAATTCAGTGTCCCAGACCTGGGCTCTACAATCAGCTCCTCTTACAGCCAAGCCATGGGGAGTAAGTGAGGGGCCTCCTCCAGAGCTGAGAAGGGAGAGGGGCATGAGGCTGCTGGTGGCTCTCCCTGCAGTGACGGGAAGTGCTGAGCTGGAGTCACCCCTGGGGGACCCTGAGCTGCACGTCCAGGCTGTCAATGCAGCATCTGGGCTTTGCTGATGGCTCAGCTGCTGCTCTTTGTGCCAATTCCCCCTTCCCTTGCTCCAAGCCCTGCTCGCCAACTGCAAGGAGCCTCTGCTGGGCACCTGCTGCCCCTCACACCCGTCCCCTGTCGCCAACAGAGCTGGGGCCCTTCACCAACCTGCGCATCAACTTCACGGAGCTGCCCCACATCCCACGCCAGGGGTACCACTCGCCCAGCACCTTCTACGCCGTGACGGAGATGCAGGTGCTGGGGAGCTGCTTCTGCCACGGCCACGCCGAGCGCTGCGGCCCTGCGGGGGACCAGCCCAGCACGGTGAGCTCGGCGTGCCAGGGGCACCACTGGGATGGCTCTGCTGCCTGCCTGGGGTGCTCCTCGGGACACCTTGGCCACCGTGACCAGAAACGGGCTGTGGGAGGCTCAGGATGGGAGAGGCAGCGGGAGGGTGAGGCTCTGCGCTGAGCCGCGGCCGCCAGGGTGGGTCACACCTTGCCTGTGCAGCAGGTCCCCGGTCACTGCGAGTGCCAGCACAACACGGCCGGGCCGCACTGCGAGCGCTGCGCTGCCCTGTTCAACGCCCGGCCCTGGGCACCCGCCGAGGACAGCGACCCCCGCGCGTGCCAGCGTACGGCCAGTGCTCCCCCGCCCCACGTCCTGCCCAGCCGCCAGCTCCGAGCCCCTTTCCTGGGACTCTGTGGCACTCGGCACCTTTGCCTCTGACGGGCTGCAGCAGCGCCCAGCCCCTGCTGCCACCGTGGGGCTGTCACCGGGTGTCACTGTGTCACACAGGAGCCTCGGGCACCCTCTAGTGCCGCCGCTGCTGCTGCCAGAGGGGTTTGCACGGTGCCAGCTCCAACTGAGCCGTTCTCGGGGACTTTTTTAGGATGCGACTGCAATGGTCACTCGTCCTCGTGCCACTTTGACCCCGAGCTGTACCAGGCCAGCGGCGGGGCCAGCGGGGGGGTGTGTGACAACTGCCAGCACAACACCGAGGGCAACAACTGCGAGCGCTGCAAAACCAACTATTTCCGCAACCCGCGGCGGGAGCTGAGCCACCCCGAGGCCTGTCTGCGTGAGTGCCACCCCAACCCCCCGCAGCCCCTTCCCCAGGACCTGCCCCCTCAGCTGGGACATTTCTTGCCCGTCTGCAGCCTGTGAGTGTGACCCGGATGGCACCGTGCCCGGCTCTGTCTGTGACCCGGGGACAGGGCGCTGTGTCTGCAAGGACAACGTGCAGGGGGACCGCTGCCATCTCTGCAAGCCGGGCTTTGCCCAGCTGGCCAGTGCCAACCCTGCTGGGTGCCACAGTGAGTGCCCCTGGGACACCCCCCCTGCCCCGGGGTGCCCCCTCTGAAAGGGAGCTGGGTCCTGCCCAGCTTTGGTTTGGGGTTTGGGGTCAAGCCAAGGGCCCATTTTGTAAAGGTTCATAAAAGCTCCTTGTTCATCTGGGGGTGGTTTCAGGTGTAAGTTTAGCAGAAGGCACAGGGCAGGTGGGGTTTGGGGGGTGCAGCTGTATCCGGAGTGCCCCAGGGCTCAGGGGGTGATGCCATGCAGAGCGGGGCAGCACAGGGCAGCTGTGGGTCGGGGCACTGCTGTGTCCCCCTGGGCTGGGGGACGCTGAGACCCCTCGGGCTCCAATCCCTGCTGCAGCATTTGGGGGATGCACTCAGAGCGGGGCGCACATCTCCTGAGCTCAGGTGGGAAGGGAGAGAGGGAGAGCCCCCCTTTGGGGGGCTGCGGGCTCCTCCAGCGGCTGCTCTGCGCTGTTCCTGCCACAGCCAGCCCCTCCCTGTTGCAGGATGCACCTGCAACGCCCTGGGGACGCGCCAGGACACGGTGCCCTGTGACGGTGACACCGGCAGCTGCTTCTGCCTGCCCAACGTGGCGGGCAGCGACTGCGGGCAGTGCGCGGCCGGGCACTGGGGCCTGGGCAGCGGGCAGGGCTGCCAGCCCTGTGCCTGCCACCCCCGCGGCTCCCGCAGCCCCCACTGCAACCAGGTACCTCAGCCCGCCGGGCAGCCTCGGCGTGACTCTTCCTGCAGCAGGCTTCCCTTCTCATTTCCCTGTTCTTTCCTTTCCCGACTCCACGTCGCTGCTGTGAGGGGCTCTTGGGGGTTGAGCTGCCCAGACCAGGGTGCCACAGCCATGGCTCTGTGTCCCCTCACTGGGGACCTGTCAGAGCATCAAACCCACCTGCTGGGGGGCTCCTTTGTCCTGTCCCATGATAGGAACCTTCAAAAAAGAGACGAGTGTTCCCCAGTGCATCCCACTCCTATTTTCCGTTTCCTAATTCTTAGAAAACACCACGACAGACTGTTCAGGAAAATGAAAGAAGGTGGTAATTATTGAGGCAAGATTAAGTCACTTTAACAAGCCTGATATTTATCAAGGAAGTCCTAATAAGACATCTTCATACAGGCGAGGGAAGTTAATTATGCTCATTTGTCAATGAAAAACATGTGTGCCACTTCAGGCTTAAGAGGCAACTGGGAAAATTAAAGTTAAATGTAAAAAACCCCAAACCATGACAAATTCTAAGAGCCTAAGATAGGTTCCAAATGAGCTCAGCGTGGGGAGGAGACCTGAGATGGCAAAGCAGCTGCTCGTGGGCGATTGCTTTGTTTTTGAAACAAGGCTGAACACCCTCCTGGTGGTGCTGGGGCTGTGTGGAGCCTGTTTGCATCCTGTGCCTGAGCTGCAGCCTGGCACAGGCACCTCGGGCATGCCCTGGGCACAGACTTAGGGGAGGAAATGGTCCACGTGCTGGTTTTGGTGGTCAAGAGCAGCTGGGGGAGAGCTCTGCCAGGAAGGTGTCCAGCAGTGGGTGTTGCTGACGTGTTCCCCTCTCAGTTCACAGGACAGTGCCCGTGCAGGGATGGCTTCACAGGACAGACGTGCTCGGCCATGGGGCAGCAGCAGTGCCCCCCCAGGCACTACAGAGATGCCCGGGGAGGGTGCTCAGGTACTGCTTTGCCTTGGTGCTTCCTGTGTGAGATCACGGAGTGTCTGGGAAAGGGAGCAGCCGGCCCGTGTCCTGACATCCCTGTTCCCTTCCTCTCTGGAACAGCCTCCCAGTTCATCTCCAGTATCCACCAGTGCCCTCCCAGCAGCCTTGGGCGAGTCCTGGGCCCCCCTGGGCTGGCCCTGTAGGATCAGGGGCTGTGCCAGCTCCTGGGCCAGGGGCTCTTCCCATTCCTCTGCCTGTGCCACCTTTGTCCCAGCTGCTGCAGGAGCTGGTGGGAGGGGATGGATGTCAGGCTGGGGTGGGACCTCATTAACCCTAATTAAGGGGCTGATTTCATACAGATACAGTTATTCACCACTGCCTCCTCTCTCCCTCCACCTCTCCTGTCCCAGAGTGTGACTGCGACTTCCAGGGCACGGAGGAGGTGGGCTGTGACAAGGCCACGGGCCGCTGCCTGTGCCGCGCCGGTGTCACCGGGCCCCGCTGTGACCAGTGCCAGCGGGGCCACTGCAGCTCCTACCCCGGCTGCCAGCTGTGCCACCCCTGCTTCCACACCTACGACGGGGACGTCGAGCGCCTGCGCCAGCGCCAGGCCGGCCTGGCCAACGCCACAGCGCGGCTGCCCGCGGGCTCGGGGGGCTCCCAGCTCGGCCCTCGCCTGGCACGGGCACAGGAGAACCTGCAGCAGGCACGGGGCATCCTCGGCCACCCCGCTGGCACACAGCAGGGCCTGGCCCAGGCGGGCGGCGCGCTCACGGCCATCAGGTGAGGGACGCGCGCTGCCCGTGGGGCGATCCCTGATCCACGAGGAGCTGCTGGGCTTTCTCCGTGAGCTGCCTGCACGGGTTCTGCTTTCTTTCTGTTCCTGCCGTGCCTGGCTCTGCTCGTGAGGGAGCCGGGAAGCAGCAGAGCAGCGCTCCCACGAGTGCCTGTCCTGTGCATAATGTCCCCGAGGCAGGAGGAGCGTGGGCAGCCTGCGTGGTGGCACTCAGGGCTGCGTGGTGGCACTCCCAGGGCACATCCAGCATTCCTGGTCCCTGCTGTGGAGGGGCTGCAGCCCAGCTCCTCTCTCTGCAAACCTGCGAGGCCCTGGCGTGTCCTCAGCTGTCTCTGGGCTCAGAAGTGCCCCTTTGCCAGGTGGTGGCAGTGCCCCAGCACAGATGGCCCTCTCGGCCCTGCTCTCTGTCTGCAGGTGCTTTGCTCTCTACCTAATCCACATTTTGTTCTTTTTCTCTCCCAGGGAGCAGGTCCGAGGCATAAATCCTGACCTTCGTTTCCTGGATGACACTGCCTCTCTATCGAGGGAGCTCGAAGCCCTCAACAGCAGCTTGTTTGTCACCAGCTCCCAGTACCAGAGCAAGAAGACCCAGTTTGAAACCAGCCGCAGCACGGACCTGTCAGGTAGAGCTCTGCAGCTGCAACATCTCTTAATTTGCAGTCATTAATTTACCTCAGCATGACTGCCTGGGGGTTTCCCCTGGCTGGGTGGATGAGAAGGGGATTTTAACCTGCTGTCAGCCTCAGAACAGCAAACAGATCTCCTCTCCCAGGGAGGGGGATGCTTCCCAGGCAGCCTGGTCCATGATGGCTTTCTCACAGTTGGGGTATTTGCTCTGGTGTTTTGGGGCTGGCAGCTCATTGTGTGTTCCTGTTCCCCAGCAGCACGATCTCTGCTGCCAGGGAGGGGTGGGAAGGGGACAGCCCTGCTGGGAGAGTGTCACCGAACCCATGAGGCACCGAGAGAACGGAGGCTGTGCACAGATGGAAGGGATGGAGGGTGGGGAAGAGAGCCAGGCGCCTGTCAGGCACTGGGGAGGAGAAGAGATAATTAAGCCCTGTGACGATGCTGGTGGTTGCTGCCACGAGTCCCTGCTCCAGCTCCTTCTCTCCCAGCGCCTTGCTGCTGTCCCCTGCCCACCACAGCACACAGCTCGGGGACGTGCCAGCCGTGCCCAGTGGCACCAGGACAGTTCACTCTGCACCCCTTTGTCTGCTCAGAGCTCCATTCAGGAGACCTCGAGCTCGCTGAGGGAATGGCTGAAAGGAGTTTGGAATTAAAAGGAGCTTTTGGTGGTGCCTTGGTGACAATTCCTGGCTGCACCCTCTCCTGTGCACGCATCCAGGGCAGGGCAGAGGCAGTGCCTCCCCCGGGGGCAGTGCTGCATTTGTGAGCCATTTGTGCCATTTATCGCCTTTATTCCCACAGGAGCCTTCCAGACCATCCGCTCTGCCTACCAGAGCTCCAGCAGTGCCAGCAGCCTGGCCGCGGGGGCGCCGGGGCTGCTGGCCCAGGCCAGGGAGAGCCGCCGGGGCGCCGCGGGGCTGCAGGGGGACCTGGCTGGGGACACGGCCAAGCTGCTGGCCCTGAAGGGCGAGCTGGCCTCAGCCCCCGACCTCACCCCTGTCATCAACCAGGTGAAGATGCAAAGCGGGCTTTTAAGCTGCCCACGGGGTGTGTGGGGTTCTAGGGGGCCCTGTAGAGCTCAGGAGGCAGGAGTCTCATCCTGCGCCGTGCATCTCTCCTCTCCTCAGGCATGGCAGGACAGAGTCAGACAGACCAGGCTGGAGAATTGGCTGAGCATCCCCTGCCCGGGGTCACAGCTCCCAAAGCACTGCCCTCCACCCCTCCCAGCCATCTGCTTTTCCCTCCGGGGACTCTCTCGTGTCACTTCTTGTATTTCCAAGACCCACTTAATTTCTGGATGAGGTCTCTCTTATTTCTCCTCACTGCTTTGTTATTGCCATGGAGATCCATTTCGGTGTCGGTTGCTGTGGAGACCACCAGCCTCCCCTCTCTGCTGCTGGGGGCACCAGCACGTTCTGAGCCACCAGCCTGGCCTGGCTGGGCACGTGCCCTGCTGCAGCGTGAGTTTGGGGGTAACTCTGCAGCTGCCAGAGTTAGAGCTGCTGCTGCTCTCCAGGGGCTTCTCGTCCAGCTCTCCCCCAAAGCACACAGGGCAGAGGGGTTGCTCTGCAGAGATGTTTGCTCCACACAGATGTGCTGTTACTCATCGTGAGCCAGGGGCTTGGCTCCTGCTTTGCTCCTCTTTCTGCTCCAGCTTGGGCTGGTGAGGCCGTGCTGACCTGGCTCAGGTGGGGGCATCCAGCTCTGGCTGCCCTTCTCCGACAGTGGCACGTCTCCAGCGCTTCGGGCTGTGCCCCTGTGTCACTGCCAGCCCGCTGGGCTCCCTCCCGTGCCCACCCAGCTCCCTTGGCAGGGTGTGCCATCCCTGTGGGGCTGCGTCTGCCTCCCCGCGGGCACCGAGGTGTGTCCAGCCGGGCGCTGCCCAACCCCAGCTGTTCTCTCCCTGCCCAGGTGTGCGGAGGGGCCCGAGTGGAGCCGTGCACCCCTGCCCACTGCCAGGGGCTGCTGTGCCCTCGGGACAACAGCTCTGTCTGTGGGGCTGGCCGGCCCTGCCACGGCCTCTTCCCGCTGGCCAGCGGGGCCCTGGCTGCGGCCGGGCAAGCGGCCAGGGAGTTCAGCAGCCTGAGCGCCCGGCTCCAGGACACGGCACAGCTGGTGAGTGCGGGCACTGCCCGTCCCCCCGCTCAGAGCTCTGCTTACCACAGCAGAGTGAGGAATACTCTGTTTGAGGCTTAACCCCTTGGGCAGCTTCAGAAATCCAGGAATTTTGGAGTGGGAGGCTCCCTGCTGCGCGTGGGTCCTGCCTCCCCAGCTGAAGGCACGTGAGTGGCACTGGACACACAAGGAAGCCGCTCTCCCTCCTGGGTTGGGACCAGTATGGCAGAAGGGCTGGGCACATGGAAAACTCTGGGGTTCTGCACGTTTGATGCATTTGATACAACCAGAGAGAGTTCACGTGTTAGGGCTCTTGCAGCTTCTTTCTGTGCCTTGCAAAGAGAAAGTGAGGTTTCAAAGTAACTCAAAACACATTTCAAAGGTGCTTTTAAAAGCTAAATGGTGCTGTCCCTCTTTGAGAGCTTCCTTTGCAGATCCAACCCTCACTCTGTAACATTTACAGTCCTCTAAAGCTCTGGCACAGGGAGAACAGCACGGTGCCTGGCCCGGGTCAGAGCTGAGGCAGGGCTGTGGGCTCTGGATGGAGCAGAGGCACCATCAGGCCATCCTTGTGTGCAGATTAAGACGACAGAGCTGTCGGCGAGTCAGCTCCAGAGCAGCGCGCGGCGGCTGGTGCAGCAGCTGGGGGCGACCCGGACGCAGATCCAGGGGGACGTGCGGCGCGTGCGGCAGCTCCTGCAGCACGTGCGGAGCTTCCTGGCAGGTACCTCTGGCGCTGCAGCCTGGCTGCAGCCTGCTGCGGGCACGGACACAGCTGCTGTTCGTAGGGATCGCAGAATCGCTGAGCTTGGAAAAGACCTCCGAGGTCACCGAGCCCAAGCTGTGCCCGACCCCGGCCTTGTCACCAGCCCAGAGCGCTGAGTGCCACGCCCAGGCCTTCCCTGGGCACTGCAGGGATGGGCATTGGAGCCAGCAGTGACCTGATGCACAGAGGTTTTCTGGCCACGGTCACTGATGCAGACAGACAGATGACCCTTCTCTGGAGCAGGCTGTTAATCAGATGAGAATTCCTTGTTGTCCTACAAACTGATGGGATGACTTATTGTTCACAGACAGATTGTAATAACATAATGAGCCTCCTGAGCATTAGCTGAATAAGAAAATCAGGTCATTTGGTGCTGCCTGGTGTTAATGATGAGTGAAGATATTTGTGAGCTAATCGCGGGGCTAATGTCCCTTGGGCTCTGCCTGCTTCTGATTTATTAACTTTTATTTGTGAAATGAAAAAAGGCTTGTCTTGAAACACAGCCTCATCTGCTCAGTGAGGGCTGCCTGACTGCTCTGGGCTCAGCCATGGTGCTATCGTTGCCAAATTCAAGGTATCATTTCAGCTGCTTCCTGAAAGTTTTGCTGGTGTGAATGAGAAGTGTATGGAGTTCAAGGAGATGAGTTCAGAAGGGATCCGGGCAGGTGTCTGGAATGAGGAGAGCTGTGTGCGATGTGCATGGGTGTCTGCCCTCCTCCTCCCTGCGTTTGCATTCCCACCTTCCCTGATGCTGTCTCTGCAGACAAGGACATGGATCCTGCCTCTATCCAGGAAATCAGTGAGTCAGTTCTCTCCCTGCGGCTCCCCACGGACGCTGCTGCAGTCCGGAGGAGAATGACCGAGATCCAAAAGCTGGCGACGGAGCTGCAGTGCCCGGAGGACATCCTTGCCCAGACGGCCGAGGACATCGCCAGGGCCAAGAGGCTGCAGCAGGAGGCAGAACAGGCCAGGTCGGTGGGGCTTCAAGGCCGTTGGCAGCTGAGGGTCCCTTGGCTGGGGTGGGACTGGTGGTTCTCAGCTGGGTTCAAATCTTGCTCTGCCCGAGCTGTCCTGACTTGCACAATCTGAAGTTTTAGGCCGAGATCTGTGTCCATCCAGTGCCTAAAAGAATGAGTCTGCAATCTCCAGACACCTCCCTGGGGCCGCAGGGTGAATAAATCTCCCAAGAATGGATCCTGTTATGGATCCAGGACTAGAAGGGCTTTATTGAAAGCAGTGGAGGCTTTTCTCTTATCTCGAGAGCCTGTGCTGGGAGATGACAGCGTTGCCCTGGTATTAGTTGATATTGGTGACCTACATCCTAATTGCACAAGACAGCGTGGGGAGAGTCAAGGGGCTATTTGTTTTCTGGGTGAAAGTTGGGAGGATTATTCCACGGTCCCTTAAAATGTAGTTACAGGGTGTCCTTGCCAATCTGGGGCATCTGCTTTGTCACAAGTTGACTTGCAGCAATACCCCAGTGAGAAGGTCAGCAGGATAAATCCATAAACTCCTTGGCAGTGTCTGACACCTGCTTAACCTGCTGGGAGTGATGAGACAGGGGAGCCTGGCTTTCTCCAGAACTCTGCCACCCGGCCTAAGCAGTCCCACTGTGAGCAGAAAACTGTGCATTGGAGCTGCTTCCCTGCTTACTGCTTTCCCTTTGATACCTTGTCATGCACCATGAAAGAAACGTTTCTGATTAGTTTGAAGGAAGGTGTTCTCTCCCCTTCTTAGTTTGTCTCCTCTGCTTGAAGCTGTGAAGTGGAACTGAGGTTCCTCTCACAAGGAAACCTGCTGGAGTCCAGACGTGTGGGTTTGTGGGTTTTGGGGGTGGCAGATTGAAACCTTACCAGCAGCAATCCTCTCTTGTTTCCCAAGCTCCCTGATTTTACCTCTGTGGCCTCGACACCCAGTCTGTGCCCTTATCCACACTCACTCCTGGCTGCTTCCCACCTTTCCCCAGGAACCGGGCAAACGCCGTGGAGGGCGGCGTGGAAGAGGTGGTGGGGAACCTGCAGCGAGCCAACGCGGTGCTGCTGGAGGCCCAGGGGGCCCTCAGGGGCTCGGGCTCCTCGCTGCGCTTCATCCGGGAGCGCGTGGAGGAGGTGAGGGCTGCCCGCTGGCTTCCCAGGAGCGAGTCCCTGTCCCCGTCTGTGTCCTTCAGCCAGCAGAGCTGGTCCCCGCACAGGGAGGGGCCTCGGATGTGACTTCCCTCCTAACGGGGCTCCCTGTGCCCGCAGATCGAGGCCGTCCTTGGGCCGGCCGAGAAGAACGCGCTGGCCGCGGGGGCCGGGCTGGCCGGGCTGGCCGCGCGGCTCTCGCAGCTGCGGCGCGNGCCTGCGCGCCGGCGACACGCGGGACGTGGCGGGGACAGCGGCACAGCAGGCCGGCAGGGCCCAGCAGGTACCGGCTCGGGGAGCGCCCGCTGCCAGCACAGCCCAGCCCAGCCCAGCCCAGCCGGCTGTGCCCTGGCCCTGGGCAAGGCCAGGGGACTCCTGTGCGGACCTGTCCCACCACGGCATCATCCCGCTGCTGAATTTCTCCAGAGCCATTCCCAATCCCTTGCTGGGAACTCACTGCTGGCCTGTCCTGCCCGAGGCAGAGCAGCTCATGGAGCTGTCAGCCAGTCCGAGCGCATCACAAACTGTCACACATTTGGGAACAGAGACAAAGCTCCGGGGCAGAATCTATTTAGTGTCTAAGCAGGATTCAGCACTGGAAATGCCCCTTCTCCCCAGCCTCCTGGGTCTTACCTGCAGTGTTTGTTTGCTTTTCCCCAGGCTTTTGCCCAGGTGAAGGAGCTGTACTCGGAGCTGCAGAGCAGGATGGGGCAGGGCCCGGCGCTGGGGGAGCAGGGCAGCAGGGTGCAGAGCATCGGCCGGGAGGCGCAGGCTCTCTTCCAGGAGACCATGGGCATCATGCTCAGGATGGAAAGTAAGGCTCCCCCAAACTCCGTGTCATTGTGCCCTGGGGAAGAGCCTGGACTGCTGTGGTGTGAGGGACACAATGACTTTGGGTAGTGACAAGGTGGGATTTGGGCTGTAGCTGGTGGTGCTGTGCCAGGAAATTGAGAGTTTTCAAGGGTGCCACCATGAAGGGAAGCCCTGCCTGCAGTGCCACTGTGCTCCCGTTTTCCTCTGCACGCTCACTTCCATTTTTTGGCATTCAGAACCATGGCAGTGGTGTTTTGGGGATTGTTTAGAAGGTGGGGAGCAGAGGGGATGCAGGATGTTGGTTTTCTTGCCCCTTCAGAGCTGTGCAGGAGTGAGGTGGAGGCTCAGGCCAACCTCACCACGTAACCCTTCCCTTCCCTGCCCTCTCTCCTCAGCTTTGGAGTCAGAAATTCAGGAAGGCAACCAGGCTCTGGTGGCCAGGATGTCGCGGCTGTCGGGGCTGGAGGAGCAGGTGGGAAGGATCCGGGACACCATCAAGAGGAAGGTCTCCTACTACGAGAGCTGCTCCTGAGCAGCCCCCGTGCCCCAGGGCATTGCTGCCTCCTCTGCACACACGGACTGCTGCATTCATTCCTGTTTCCCAGCTGGAGATCTCCTGTGCCCAACTCCCTGGTTTTAGCAACTTAATTTTCCACGCCTCTGGAAAATAGCTGCACTGAGCCAAAGGAGCAACCCCATGGAGTGGGCTGGACTGGCCGAAGCTGCCCAGTGGTTGGAGGAAAAAGGGGGAGAGACATCAGGCTCCCATGGCAGATAAACACATCCCCAGGTTGCTATTTCCAGAGGGCTTTGTAAACCAGGAAATTATTTTTTTCTTCTTTTAGCCAATTCAAGCTCTTTAGGTGGAATTTCACTGTTCAAATTAAAGCCCTCCTGTGGGGTCTTCTAAAGCTTTTTATCTGTGCTGCAGTTAATTCTTCAAACATGCCGTGGCTTCAGTACTTCCCTCTGAGATCTCCCTTCAAATAAGCAGATCAGAGAAATGGAGAATTTTATCTCCCTCTGTACAACATACCTATATTTATGCAAATTAGAGAAACACAGGCTCGTAGTCGAAGGTGAAGTCAGATGTCTTGTTTGGTTTTCTGCCACGATCTGCTTATTTACCACAGAACATTCTGCCAGAAAAACCCCAGCGGGAGCAGGTCTGGGATGCACAGGGAAAGCTTTAGGAGGGACTTAGCAGACCATTTCCACATCAGATTTCTATGAATAACCAAGAGGCACTTTACAAAACAAATCTCAGCTTTATTAAGCAAGTGTTCATTGTGCAATTACAGCCTTGGAAGCGGAGCTCAGACCTTGCTGCGTTATTGTCACACACAGGGAGGTTTCTACAGGTTCTCTCTCCTGTTGCAGCTGCAGTGGGGGCTGAGCAGCCTGGGCAGCTGAACTCCAGACTGCCAGAACCCGGCACTAACCTAGCCCGAGGAGAGGGTGGGGGCTGTAAAAACAACGGAGCTGCCACGCGGGTAAAGCTCTGCGTGGCTTTGGTTTGTGGGGCTGATGTGCAGTGCAGCTGTGCACTGACAACTAAACAGGGTACGGAGAACAGAAGCTGCTAGCACTGATGATGCCCTATGGTAATGTACACTGGCTGTGGGAGCAGGAGCCTCAGTCCTTCCCTCGCCTCCTGCCAGCTGTACTGACCCAGAAACACCCCGGGCTCACTGCAGGGGTGGCTCCTGGCACTGCTGTGCCCCTGTCCCCAGCTGGGCACCGCTCTCCAGAGCTGCTGGCGGGGCAGAGCCTCCTTCCCTGCTCGCACTGGCGGCGCCTGGCTCTGAAGTGCAGAAAAGAGTAAAAGAGCCCTTCTGGTTCTGCAAGAGAGAGAACTCCAGGTGAGGACTGGCTTTGTCTCACCGCCCGCTCCCCGCAGAACGTGCTGCTAAGGAGCCGCAGCGGGGCGAGGCACGGATCCCTTTGTGGGCTCTTACAAAGGGCTCCCGCAGCACTCATCGCTGGAATGGGCCACTTTGGAGTCTGGAGTGGCTCCGACTCGCATTTGCCTCTGCTCTTAATCCTTTGTGCTTCGCAGTCCTGGTCAAACAACCTCATCAGCAGAGACTGGCACAGCACATGAGAGGAGGGAGCTCGCTTGATGTCGCTTTAGAGGAGAGCTCTGCCAGCAGCAGCTCACCCTTGGGACACTCCTTAGAGCAGGATCTAACAGCAAAGCCGGATCAGGCTTGCATTCTTTTACTCTGCTTTACAAAATGAGCTCTGCTCACAAAGCCATTCGAGCCTGCCTGGGCCAAATCTGGGAAAGAGAGGAGCTGAGCCCAGGACCCGCAGCTCTTGTCAGCCCTTTGCTCAGGGCCACAGCTGAGCCCCTGACCAGCGCTGATCCCAGCTGAGGGACACGCGTGCACCAGCGTTTTCCCCAGTGAACAGCTTCAAACCATCGCAGAGCTCGGCATGACAAAGCCATGCCTGGCTTCCTCTCTCACGTTCCCGGGCATGTAAAAGCTGTGATGTAAAAGTTGAATTCCGAGTCAGTGGCCTGGCCCCGAGGGAAGCTGAGAGCTGAGTCACTGCTGGAGAGGTGCTTTGGTGGAAGGCTTTTCCTCGTGCAAAAAACCTGGGCTCGTTTATTTCGCGTACAGTCACTGTGCTGGTTCTGTGCCTTTCCCTTTGCCTGCCCTAATTGGATTAATTAGGAGCAGCTGATGATTGGATTGCAGGGCACTCACCTCTGACCAGTGGCTGCCTCCATCACATGACCAAACAAACTCCAGTCTGCCCAGTGCCGCAGTGAGAAGAGTGTTTACTGGTTTTCATTGGAACGAGAACCTCCGACTTGAAATGACTGGTTGGGGATGGGTGAAAGGGAACGGAAAAAAGAGAAATAGCAATTATTTAGGATCATTCTGCAGGGGAGCTGTGGTGTCAACGTACAGAACATCAGCTGTGAGAGCAGGGCTGGGTGCAGTCCAGCCCAGGCAGGGTTTGGTCTCTCAGCACCAGCAGCTGGTAACTCCTCTGGAAAACCAGTGTGCTCCAGTGCACGGGGAGCTGTGCCACCCAGCCCGGGCACCTGCTCAGCCCCAGCTGGGACACCCAGCAGAGCCTGGGCTGGGCACGGCTTCCAGCTCATCCCTCCCCTTCTCCCTCCACCGGCCCCAGCTCCTGTGCCAGGCATCTCCCCCCAGGGGTGGTCGTTCCCATTCCACTTGCTGGAAGTTAATGGCAATGACCTGGATACCTACTGGGATTTTGAGGACTTCTTGAGCAGCACTGTCTCGGAGCAGGAGGACGCCTTTGTCTTCTCGTGGCCCACACAGGAGGGGCTGCAGCCACAGGAGCTCCTGCCCGGGGGGCTGTGGGTGCTGCCCCCGGGCAGGGGTCCCTCCTCGGGGGGGCTGGGCAGCTTTTCCTCCCCCACTGCCGTGTCCTGCTGGGGCTGAGCGGGGTCGGGTGGCTTTGGGTGTCCCTGCGAGGGGCCCTGCGCCGTGTCCTTGTCATCGCCTGGCGCTGCTGGCGAGGGGGTCCCCGTGGGGCTGCTGGGCCTGGGGGGCTCTGAGGCCTCTGTGACAGGGACAGAGCCCTCGGCTGCCCCGTGGCCGCTCATGTGCAGCTTCTTCATGTGGTGCACGACGGCCGCGGCGTTGAAGGCTTGCTGGGGAAGGAGACACAGCCCCCGGTGAGCAGCTGGTGACGGCAGGACACGCTGTCCCCCCGGGTGACACCAGGCACAGCGCTGTCAGCCCTGGCTGTTTGGGATGGGCACGTTCCTGCTGTAAATGCCTTTTCCGCCGAGTGCAAGCTGCTGCTGCTGCTTTGGAGCTCACAGCTGCTTCCAGCCGAGGAGAACGGGGAGCAGCTGGGAATGAGCCCCTGCCCTCTGCTCTGCTGGGGAGGCCCCTGTCGCTCGTGCTTGTGGTGAATCTCCCAGCTCACTCTGCAGCAGGGAATATTGCTCCAAACACCCCGTAAACACCGAGTGCAGGCAATCCCAGCTTGGGAGGATCCCAGCTTTCGGGTGCTCGCCCACCCAGCTGAAGGCCAGCTCAGTGCTGGCTGGCAGCAACTGGTATTTGTTGGTGAAATGGCTGTGGGCTCCCGGCAGCAGCCACTTACCCTCCATTTGCTCTTTGCAAAGTTTTTCTGGATCTGAGCACTGACAGATGGGTAGATGTCACGGTGAAGGGCTGTATTTCCATTAATCCTGCAGATGGAAGAGAAGAAAATGGGCTCGTAGGCAGATGGCATTTGTAAGGCATTCCACATTCTGGAAGCACTGAACTGCTTTGTACGTTCAATCAGCAATAATTAAACCCAAAGGAAAAACAGCAACAAAACGTAACACAAACACACACTTCAAAGCCTGGGAAAGCTCAGGGTGGGATTTCTCCTCTGCCTCTGTTTGTGGAGGCAAATATGCACAAATTGCATCTTTAATTATTCATCGTTTGCTTTCTTGGCGCACAAGAAGAGCCGGCCCGGGGCGCGGGGGAGGCGGTGACGTTAGTGACGGGGTGGGGACACTGCTGCTCCCGGGGACACTCGAGTTCCCTGCTCCCACGGAGCACGGGGAGCGCTCGGGGCGGGCTGGGGGCTGCAGAGTCCCCGAGGCCACCCCGAGCCTCACCACGGGTGCCGCAGGGCCTCCTCACAGGTGAACCTCGCGCTCGGGTTCTTCTCCAGTAAATGTCGGATGAAGTCCTTGGCTGTTTGGGAAAGGGGCAAAAAGCAGAGAGAGGTTATTTTCTCCTTCTTCCCAGAGCTGATCCTAACAGGACATGGGGAATGCTGCTGGTGGGCAGCACAGAGGTCAGCCCCGAGGAGAGGGGGTTTGTGTGGCTGCACCAGGGGGGGGTCAGGTTGGATACTGGGAAAAGTTCCTTCACTGAAGGAGTGGTCAGGCCTTGGAAGGGGCTGGCCAGGGCAGTGGTGGAGTCACCATCCCTGGAAGTGCTCAAAAAACATGTGGGTGGTACTTGGTGATGTGGTTTGGTGGGCGTGCTGGGATTCAGTCAAAGGCTGGACTTCAACTTGGAGATCTTTTCCAGCCTTAATAATCCTCTGATTACTCCAGTAAAGGAAGATTCTTATAGTGACAGGCTCCAGATGAAAAAATATCAGTTCTGGATGTACCAAACTTCATTCTTAGATAGTGTGAATTGGAGTTGAATTGTTCACCTAAAAAATAACTCTAAAAACCATGAAGTGCAAACTGAGCAGATTTAGAAGTTGCCCTGAAGAGCTCTTACATCTCTCTCCTTTTTTTTCCTTTGTTTTTCTTGCAGGAAGGATTGTGATTTGTTATTAAACCCCAGCACACCCCCTGCTAGGTTTGTTTGTTTGTATAAAAGATTGATGGTGAAATAAGCCGTGAGGATGCTGCCTGCAGTGAGCTGTGCACAGGGGAGCTCCAGAGCAGCTTGGGCTGCTGAAGCAGTGGCTGACAGGACAGAGGAAAAAAAATGGGGAAAAAACCCCAGAGCTTCCCTTCTTAGAGAATCACAGAATGGTTTGGGTTGGAAGGAGCCCTAAAGCTGATCCAGTGCCATCCCTGTCGTGGGCAGGGACACCTCCCACTGTCCCAGGTGGCTCCAAGCCCCGTCCAGCCTGGCCTTGGGCACTTCCAAGGGAAATCTGAGCCCACTCAGAGCTCAGTAACCTTTTGTGAAAATCAGGTTTACATTAAGCACAGCCTCAGCTGAGGATGCTGCATCCAGGCAGGCTCCAAACACCCCCCTCTGTGCCAGGGCAGCTTTGCTTTGGCTTCATCCCCCCAGCACTGAGGAGATGGAGCCTCTGACCATTCCCACCACTCCCACCACTCCCACCACTCCCACCACTCCCACCACTCCCACATCGAGGGCTTGCTGCCGTGTGAGTGACTCAGGTCTGAGCTCCAGCCCTCCCTGTCCCTGCCGAGGGTGCTCAGGGCCTTGGCTGCTTCGGGGATTTGGGATCGGGGGGGGGTGTGGAGCTCCCCAGCCCCGGGGCTTCACCTGACTCGGAGATATCGTCCCAAAATGGAGACTCGAACTCGTAGTAGCCTTCCTTAATCTTTTCAAAGAGTTTGGATTCAGTTTCTTCATAGAAAGGAGGGTACCCACAGAGCCTGGAACAGAGCAGAGCCGGGGGCCCTTCAGTGCCACCTCAAAGTGGGCTCAGGCTCCTCCGCAGCCCACGGGGGCCACACGAGTGAGGAGTGACAGGAGTGACAGAGCTGCTCTGCCCACTCCTCTCTGCTCGGGGGATCAGCAGAGCTGCACAGAAGAGTTAAAAACTTCACTGCAGCAGCCAGGGGACAAAGCCACAGCTGGCACGAGCTGAGCAGTGTGGGAGGAAACGAAACAAAAAGAACCTGGGAAGATGGAATGGTTATTTGCAGGGAGCTGGAAAAAACCAAAGCATAGGATGAGGCACAGAACAGAGCCAATGTGATTCCTTTCACCTCTGCTCCTGCACTTGATTCCCCTCATCCCTTTAACTTCTGTGTTTAGGAGGAGCTCGGTGCTGTGCTGCACAGAAAAAGGGGAGGTCTGGCATCGCCCCCGCTCCGCAGGGCCCCGGGGCGTTGGGAAGCTCAGGGAATACAAGTGGGATGCTGCTGCTTGCTGGTACTCACAGGATGTAGGTGATGACCCCGATGGACCAGCAGTCCACGGCTTTGCTGTAGGGCTTCTGGGCCAGCACTTCGGGGGCTGCAGGACAGCAAAACCAAAGGGCAGTTCTGAGCAATAATGAATTATCCAACACTGGGAGAAGCAGGAGTTTCAGCCACTAACAGCCCCGTTTCCCAGCTGAATTGGTCTGTGGTTTTTCTGTCTTTTTTATGCCATTATATAGAAATAACCACAGACAATCTCTGCCTGCATGCTGAGGTTTAACCAATGCAGTATGGTGGGAATTAAACAAAATCCCATTGCATTAAAATATTTTTTTTTCCAATAAATATATTGCCCTCAATATTACCCTTTTCTTGGCATTTTTAAAATGTTGAGATTTTTCAGTCCCTACACTCGTTCAGAGGGTCTGTGCAGTGCATCTGTGAGTCCCATGTTGTTACCAACACATTGATGTACTTCTGTCCCTTCTTCCAGGCAATGTCCTGGATGTGCACAACCTTTTCTCCAGGAAATCCACCAGCACCAGCCCACTGCTGCCCCGGGCTCACCCACATATCCTGGGGTCCCGCAGGCCGTGGACATGATCCCGTTCTGCTCCATTTTCGACAAGCCGAAATCCGTGATCATGATTTTGGAGTTCTCCTCGGGGGTGAGGTACAGGAGGTTCTCAGGCTGGGAACACGGGGAAATGTGTGGCAGGGAAGTGGCAGCGAGGAGCAGGAGGTGGTGGGGCAGAGCAGGCTCAGAGCAGGCTCCCCACGGCCCTGGGGACAGGGACAGGGCTCACCTTCAGGTCCCGGTGCACGATCCCGTTCTCGTGCAGGTATTTCACAGCTGTCAGCACCTGGTGGATCACCAGGCTCGCGTCCTTCTCCGTGTAAACGCCCCTTTCCAGGATCCTGTCAAACAGCTCTCCCCCAGACACCCTGTGGAGAGGGCAGCTTAGAAAGAAAAGGACTGGAAAAAACGTAAACAAAGCTTTTTGTGTTAGGTCTGCTGAGTTTCTGGTCCTTCTACAGCAGTTTTTGGGAGGCTGAGGCTGGTGGATGCTCCTGGGTGCAATTCCAGGCTGCCAGTGAGGATTGCAGGTAAACCTGGGCAGTTTGGGTGAGGTGGTGAGGCAGGTCCTGGTAGGGCTGAGCTGCAGGTAGCCAGCCCTGCCTCAGGCTCCACTCCACAAGTGGTTTTAGGGTTCTGTTCTTTACTAAACTTGCAGTTCAGCAGCAGCAGCAGCCGGCTGCTCAGAGCTCTTTCCCTGCTGCTGACACGGTGCCCATTCCATTTCTAGAAACCCTGCGTGGCACAGCTTTAATTAGAAATACTTCTGTCTCTGCCCTGCTAAACTGTGAGGAATTAATTTGCATAAACAGATCCCAATCACGGCTCAGAAAGTTGCTGTCAGAATGGGGATGGGCCAAGGTGCCACAAGCAGTGTCCGGGTTGGCTCCAACCTCGGCAGGTGCTGAAATCCCACATGTCACCCTGCTCCTGCCCTGTCCTTCCTCTGTGGCCCCAAAGAAATGGCTCTGCTGAAATCCCACATGTCACCCTGCTCCTGCCCTGTCCTTCCTCTGTGGCCCCAAAGAAATGGCTCTGCTGGTACTCACAGCTGCATGACCAGGTAGAAGTGGGTTGTGCTCTCATAAATATCTTCTAAAGTCACAATGTTTTCGTGCTTTATTCTGCAAAGGGAAATGGGGGTCAGAAACAAATCCTGGCATGGACAGAAGGGGCTTCTGAGGTGGAAAAACCAGGGAAAGTTCAGTGGGGTGTTCTGGGGCTGCTGTCCCTCCCCCTGGTCCCAGAGGATCACTGATGCCCATCCAATTCTTTTGGAGCACCAGGCACCATCAGTGGGGGGAGCAGACCCTTCATTTAAAGTGCCCAGCACATCTGGACTGTTCCTTGGACTGTCACACTCACTTTTTCAGCACTGCTATCTCATTCTCCAAGCTGCTGTCCCTGTTGAGAGGAGACTTCTTGATGCATTTCAGAGCGAAGAGCTTGCCAGTGCTTTTCTGCTTCACCAGGAAAACTTCAGAGAAGGCGCCTCTGCAGAGGGGGGGAGGCTGCATTTCAGGGAACAGGGAGGGACTGACAGAGAGGGGAACTGGCACAGAAAACAGCGTGGTGGGAACTTCAGGTGGATGCTGATTCTAAGGCTGGAGCTGTGCTGGAGCAGCCCCAAACTAAGGATGTTCAAGGCAAGGTTATGCAATGTAAATAAAACCCCACTTCTTTTTCTGTAGGGAAAATGTTAATTCTGCACCAGGGAGCTGCACTTTGGGTTGGTGTCACCCAGCATTCTGCACGTCTAAAATGCAGAACAGCAGGAGAACCCCAGTAAAAACCTAAATTTGGCCTCTGCAGAGGCTGCTGCTCCCTGCGTCCCCTCGGTGACAGTGCCAGAGAGTGTCTGCTCACCCCGAGCAGCAGGAGCAGGTATTTGTAACCTGCCTAAACCCCCAAAATCCTGTTACAGCTTTGTCCTGGGGGGTGAGCACGAGGCTGGGGCAGTGACAGTGACACTGGGCAGTGACAGTGACACTGGGTCACGCCAGTCCTCTCTAATCCTCATCAAACCAGCGGCTCGTTAATTGGGGCCGTTAAATGGGACTTGCTCCGAGTCTGCAAAGCCCTGCAGGGAGCTGAGGGCAGGGCAAGGAAGGGCAGTGCTGCGGAGCCTGGGGGAAAGTGATCACAGCCTTGAGGTGGTTTTAAGTCCCAGATCTTCATTTCAATTCTTCAGGGAGCTGAAGCAATGCATATGGGGAAAAAAAAATCCCAATTTCTAATGCTAAATTTTCCTATTAAAGCAATAGTAGGAAATGAACAACCTACAAATCAGCTGCTGGGGCATCTGTTCTACATCTCTGTCCCAAACAGTTTATAATAATTATGCCCCTTATTAAAAATGATGAATCAACAAGTGGGCTAAGAGAGAGCAAAGCTTTTTCTAACCTCATTCCTTTAGCGAAAGCTGCTGGATAATTCAATTAATATCTGAGGCTGACAAGGCACAGAATTTGGAGTAGCTGCTTCTTTGGGAGCTTTGTTGTGGGCTCGGAAGTCACAGAAAAATTTGTCCATGACAGAACTTGCTGGTGGAGGTAATTCAATTCCTCCCCCAGCACCTTGGAAACGTTTTGTTGTCTCATCCCCATGAATAGGCAAATTAAGCTGTTAACGCACAGGGAAGGATTGTACAACTCCAACATCCTTGTTTTTGTTTCATTCCCCAACTGAGTCAGGGTTCCTGAGCTAAATATACAGCTTGTTATTCTAATTGCTCTGCCTGCGCCAGCCCCTGACCTTGCAGCAGCAGGAGCAGGCAGGAGTGGGGCAAAAAGCTTCTCTGCAAGGCTCCCCGAGGGTTCGAGGGGCTGCAGGGGAGGGCAGGGGGCACCTGGAGCTGTGCCTGGGGCTGGGGTCGGCGCTGCTTGGGAAGGGTGAGCCGGGAATGGGAGCAGCAGCAGCAGCAGCAGCATCCTGGGCACCCCTCTCCTGCTGCTGGGCTGTCCCAGAGGAGCCGGGTCCCTGGGCCACTGGCCAGGGCCAGGAGGGCTTTGGGAACCACGTCTGGGGCTGCTCCTGGCCCGGGGCCAGCGCTGGTACTCACGATCCCAGGGCCTCCATGAAAATGAAGGTTTTGCGGATGTTGCTGGTCTGCTTCTTCCAGGAGCCGCTGCCATCCTCTTCCTTGCGCCCCATCTCCTCCAGAGTGCAAGCAGGGAACGCTGTGAGGAGGAGGAGGAGGAGGAGGAGGAGGAGGAGAGGTCTCTGACACGGTCTGCGTTTGTAGGAAGCCCAGGGCTCCCCAGACACAGCTGGACTCTGAGCTGGCCACGGTCTGGGAGGTGTAGAACGCTCCACAATCCCCTTAGCACTCGTAATGGGATCGTGTCTGAGGACTGGAGGGACGCTGGAAGGTGAGAGAGGACCCTGCAGACAGGGAAAAATAGATATAAAAGTGACCCCGGGCAGCAGGGGCACGGGGAGCATCCCTGGGAGTGGGGAGCATCCCCTGCCCGGGGCAGGAAGGGAGCCAAAGGCTGTGGGACACAGCTGAGCCTTCAGAAGACAAAGCAAAAGCTTTCATGGATGTTTTTTATCCCTTTGGAAAAGGCAGAAGTATTAAAGCAGAGGAAAAGCTGAAAGGTCTTTTTTCATGAGAGACAACTCATACTGGATTCCTCCTGAACCTACTTTATCTCCTTAATTAGCACATTTGCAGGGTTTTCAGCTCCTTGACACATTTTTAAAGGTTAATTTAACATTATTGAAACCAAAATTGACTCAGTTGTAAACAGCTGAAGGCTTCAGTCCATAAAAACACCAAAGGCCTCATGAACTTGACCTTTATTTACCTCTTGGTTTCTGGTGCCCGTGTAACTCATAGAAATACAGATCCTTCTAGAACCCAGCCTTGTCTTGCTGTTTGAAATCAGGGAAGGTCAAAAGTCCTTCACAAAAACACTGGTCAATCAGGAGAAACCTTTCTGCCAATTATTTTAAGCCCCTAAATAATATTTTCCTTGCAGTCATCTGCCCATCCCAAATGTACAGATCTGGAATATCACAGAAAGAGAATTTGCAGGCAGAGACATTCAGCTGGTGATGGCAGGTGAGTTTTATCCACCTTAAATAAATATCAGACCTGGCAGGGTGGTGCTGAGTGACAGGGAAAACTCAGAGGAACTCTCCATTCCTCTCCCTGCTGCTGTCAACCAGAGAATATGAGGTGAAAAAAGAGAAAAAAAACCCAAGTAGGTCAGCCTGGCCCTGGGGACAAGTGGCATTTTGGGCTCCTGTGCTGAAGCATGTCCTGGTTGGGACCAGCTCCACGGGACAGAGGGAACAGGGCACAGGAACCCTCCTGCACAGGGCAGAGGTGACCGTCCCCACCCTGGGGGACAGTGGGGTGCTGGACACTCACTTCTGAGAATTTGGCCCACTGAAGCCCAAGGGTTAAATTTGCCCAATCCTGGCTCATTTCAGCTCCATTCCCGGAGTATTTTGATGTTCATTTCCTTGTGAATTCAGCAAGTTCCCTATTTTAAAGGGAATTTTGCTCCCAGGGGAAGGCAGTATCATGTTTTCTTCATTCCCTGTGAATCATCTGCTCGTCTCCGAGTTGCTCCTGCTGCCACTGGGTGTGTGGCAGTTGGTGCTGGGGACAGGCTGCACGAGCAGCTCTCACTGCCTGCACGTGGATTTCATTTCCTGCTTCCTCAGTTTTCCTGTGCCATCAGCAGCAAGTCATTTCCCGCCTGCCCTCGCCTGTCTGCGAGCAAGGGGAGCCAACGCTGCCATCCCGAGAGCCAGGCAATGCAATGGTCGAGTTCCTGAGCTGGAAAGCTGCCCGGGCAGGGCATGGGAGGGAATGGTCTTTAAGGTCCCTTCCAACCCAGACCGTCCTGTGATTCCGTATGTGCCCGGGTGAGGACACCTGCCCACGTTGGATCTCGTCCTTCCCCGTGGCTTTTCCTCTTTTGGTACAAGGGGAAGAGCTTGCCCAGGGGCTGGTGCAGGACACAGTGGGATCAGGAGAAGAGGAATTCCCTGAGTCCCTGGGAGCTGCTCCTTGTCTCTCACCGTGGCTGACTCACCTGTTGCACTTCACAGCAGCTGGTCACAATGCAATGTTTGATGTAGTTGTTGTTTGTCTTTTGTTATTTATTCAAGCTCTGGTGCAACAATCCCAAAAACCCCAGGATGGTTTGGGTGGGAAGGGACCTTAAAGCCCATCCAGTGCCACCCCTGCCATGGCAGGGACACCTTCCACTGTCCCAGGCTGCTCCCAGCCCTGTCCAAGCCTTGGGCACTGCCAAGGATCCAGGGGCAGCCACAGCTGCTCTGGGCACCCTGTGCCCTTCCCAGTGCCCTCACCTTTCCCACTGCTGGTGCCCAGACCTGGGTTTATGGATGGACTCAGCTGGAAACTTCCCACGGAGTGAGAGCACGGCAGGAGCTGGGAATTGCCTCGTGCTGGGCTGGCAGCTTTCTGTGCCCTGCTGTGTCCTCTGCCCGCTGCCACCCTGCCGTGCCCTCCCTCCCGTGCCAGCTCCACCCTGGCCCCGTCCAGCTGTGCCTGGGGACAGATCCCAGCCCAGCCCGGGATGCACACAGAGGGCACCCCTGGGCGCTTGCAATTCACATTATTTGAACCCTGGCCCCAAGGAGGGCTGCGGTGCCCTTGTGCCCGTTCACGCCCCGGCAGTGCAGGCACAGCGGTGTGCTGTGGCTGCATAAGGAGATGGAAAAGCTCTTTAACTAGTGCAGGTGAGACCCTCTGGAGAGACCCTCTGGAGCTGAGAGTGAAGTGCACAACACGGCTTTCGTTTGTGGAGCTTCCTCCTTCCCCACCGTAACAAACACAGCAGCACACAGGGCTGCAACTGGCTTTATACTGTAGACAGAAGACAATAAACGAGTTTGATATTAATGTCTGACCTTTGGGCTCTCCTACAGCCTGAGCCAACAAACTGCTCAGCTCTGTCTGATCCGGCACGACACTGCTCAGAGTGCAAGGGATGTTGTTATGACCTTGCTCAGATCTTTCCTGAGGGAATCTGTTCTGCTTCCACATCCCACAGCCACAAACCCATCTGCAGCCAGACCCTGCTTCTGAATGGATGCTCTGCATTAGCAGAATGATTGTAAGTCATGATTAATGGTCTCGTGACAAACTTCCATGTGCAGGGGGAACAGACATGCAGCTTTCAGGGGTTTGCCTTTGGAATTAGAAGTTTGTAGGAAAAAAGGGAAAATACAAATTCAAAGGGCTTTGATTTAAAAAAAAAAAAATACAGCAAAGCAAGCAAATCTGCATGTGAATGAATGAATGAATGAATGAATGAGTGAATGAAGTGCCAGGGCAGGCTCCGTGCTCAGGGACAAAAGAACAAGAAATTGAAACCACGAGCTCGCCATTAAAAACAAACCCACGTCAAAGCTCCCGTATTCCCCACCACACCATCCATTCCAAAGCAACTTGGGGAGCACTTGCAGAATCTCCATTTTCATTATAAATATCCCAGATTCCCTAAAATACTTTGGATGTAAAATGTCAGAGACAGCTTTCTATGAAACTGCTGAACACAACACGAGTGCTGGGGGATACTACGGAGGAGAAGTCCTCTGGTATTTCCCTGTTACAAGATAAAACCCATTTTCAAGCGAAGCAGGTGAGCAGGGGTCCCACCTGCTTCACTGCGAGAGCAGGAGCAGCAAATGGCTCGTAAGGAAAAGAATATTTTGCTTACCCGAGTCAGCACAGACAAAGCAACTCCTGTTGGCTGCTCGCGCTCAGCGCCGACTCTGCGGGGATTAGAGCTCGGCGAGGAGGAGGAGGAGGAGGAGGAGGAGGAGGAGGAGGAGGAGATGGAGCCCCGAGATGGTAACCAGGGAGTCACCAGGGGCACGGGGATAATGCAGCAGGGCCGGGAGTCCCCGATCCCGCCAGGCTCGGGGATGGAGCTGGGTGTGCAGCCGCTCCTCGCCGCTGCTCGCTGTGGTGCTGGTTTGCCCCCGGCTGGAATGCAAACAGAATTTGCCTTCCTCAAACAGGCGACTCCCCAGGGCTTGGAAACCGCCCCGTTTTCCTTGGGATGGCGCTGGGAGCTCTGTGGGACTGCACTGGGACAGGGTCCCCCAGCAGGAGCTCCAGCACTGGGAAGGGGATGCTCCTCAGTCCCTAAAGGGCACAAACCCGGGGAGAACAATCATTGAGCAGAGGTTAATCTCCATGCCCCGAATCTGGGGCTATTTTACCCCACACAATGGCTCTATTTTGACTTTCAAAACCTCCCTGTGAGTGCCTGCTCAAGCACAGAACATATGAATAGAGGAAATATTAATAATTCTTTGAATCTTTTCTATAGTGAGGGATTTTTAGAGCTGGCAATAACAACTTTACTGACTGCATTCTCAGTTGATTTACACTGCCATCTAGAATAATGCATGGAAAAAGTCCATATCATTGTGAAGTTTAGTTTTATGTCAGGAATAAATCAGCTCTGAGGCAATACTTGAAAATCACATTCTTTTCCTCTACATATTTTCCCTCAGTAGCTTGGTTCCAAGGCAAAGGCTCTTTGGTGTTGTTCCTGTCTTTGCTGGTTGGGCTCCATCTCTGGGAACTCCTCAGGGATTTTGGTCAGGATTCCTGGATGTGGCTTTGAACGTGCAGGTTTCCTTTAGCACAAGGTTTGGGTGGAATTTGCATGGATTTTACCTTGAAAGTCACTGCAAGGCTCACCTGGGGAGCCATTCCCTCTGCTGGGGGAGACACCAGAGGCAGTGATGTGAGAGGCTTTATTAGGGGGCTTATTGGGGGGTTTATTAGGGGGATTTATTAGGNTTTATTGGGGTTTATTGGGGTTTTTTGGGGTTTATTGGGGGGGTTATTAGGGGGTTTATTAGGGGGTTTATTAGGGGGTTTATTGGGGGTTTATTAGGGGGGTCACAGCCATCCTGGGATGGTTTGGAGGAGCTCAGGGCAGAGGTGAGGAGCACAAAGGGCAGCTCTGCCCGTGCCCCAGCCCCCGGGGCTGTTTGGAGGGGAGGTGGCTGGGACAGCGCTGGGTGCCCACGCCTTGCCCTGCTCCTGCAGAACTCGCTCTAAACTTGTCCTAAATCCACAGCCAGACCCGACTGCAGCGGGGCCCTGCCGGGCACGACCAGGACTCGGAGGAGGAAGAAACATTCCTGAGAAAAAGGAAGGAGAGCAGAGCTCCTCAGCTGCAGCCACAGAGCACGGCCTTCGGAAACGCTCGGAGAAAAACGCCAACAACCTGCAGGAGTGAGGGGGAAGAGCTCCCCTGAGGGCCCTGCTGAGCAGGAATCGATGGAGATGGTGGCTCCTGACCTTGCCTGATGGAAATCTGGGGCAGCAGCAGCGCAGCTCAGGGACTTATGCTGAGCTCGAGCTAAAATAGCAGTTATTAACCACAGGCAGCAGAGCAGGCAGCACTGCTGGCTCTGCTGGCGTGAATCAGAGTGAGGGGGTGTGAGGGGAACAGCAGAATGTTCAGCACAGCAGCCCCTCTGCACAGGGGGAAGCTGCTGTTATCCCCATCCCTGCAGAGAAGCACCTGGAACACGCCTGGGAGGTTTTGCAAAGAATGAGGAAAGAAAAAAGATCTCCTGAGTGTCATAAAAAAGATGGAGAGGGACTTTTTACAGAGCAGCTGGTGAGAGGACAAGGAGGAGTGGTTCTAAACTAAAAGAGGGAAGATTTAGAGTGGATGTTGGGAGGGAATTCCTCCCTGAGAGGGGGGCAGGCCCTGGCACAGGTGCCCAGAGCAGCTGTGGCTGCCCCTGGATCCCTGGCAGTGCCCAAGGCCAGGCTGGACAGGGCTGGGAGCAGCCTGGGGCAGTGGAAGTTGGAAATAGATGATCTTTAGTATCCCTTCCCACCCAAACCCTCAGTGAGAGGGGAACGGGGCCCGTTAGGCAGGACCTGTGTGCCCGGGGCTTTCAGGCACAGGGTTTTGGTCAGGACACCCTGAACATAAACACAGAAAGCAAACACAGAGCGCCAGGGCTGGCATCCCTGGGTGCTCCTGCAGCCTGACCCAGGGGCTGTCAGCTTGGGTGAGGCTCCAGCAGAAGGGCAGTCCCAGGTGGCCCTTGGGGACGTGGTGGCTGTGGCAGTGCTGGGTGATGGCTGGACTCGATGTTCCTGAAGGGCTTTCCCACCCTGAAGCGTCCTGCGATTGCGTGCCAGGCTCTGGGGCAGCCCTGCTCAGCTGGAGCATCCCGGGAGCTCCGGGCTGGTGCCAGCAGAGAGCACTGCAGCACAGCCAATGCAGCCACCTGGCCTGTGCAGCAAAGGGAAGCGAGGGAGGAGAAGTCCTTGTTTGAAGAGAAGTTGCAGAACCACGAGTGATGCAGTTGGGAGTTTGGACAGTCGGCCAGGGGAAGTTGTCATAGCAGAACTCCTTGAAATAATGTGCAGTTCAGCAGCACGTTCTTCTCAGTCTGGGAGCAGCATTTGCTTTGCTTTGTGCCCTAAACCAGGGGTTCTGTAAAGCAGGGAGGCTCCTTCATTCATGGCATGGCTGGGAACGGGTTGAGGTGGGTCTGGATGCTGATTCTTTGAGTCTACGCTGTCTCAACTGGAAAGAGCTGCTCTTTTTGCCAGGCTTTATTTTTTAAACTTCAGTGGATAAGCTGGTGAATGAGTTACCCAGGGAGCTCAGTCTCAGGTTTTGCACGTTCTCCTTAACCTGGGAATTCTGGTCCTGGAAACTACATGGTAACCATTCATTTAAAAATGGCAAAGAATCATGTAATTAGCTGCTGATGAGCATTACTGTTAATTACCCTGTTCAGTGGCACATTTACTGCACAGCTTCATTACCTGTCCCTAAATAATTCCATCCATCCCTTGTATCTCTATCATTTCCATACAAAACTGCCTTTCTGGGACACATCCCAACCCCCTGCACAAACCACCATCCCAAAATTTACTCACCAGCCAGACTTTGGGGGTCTGGGGCTGCATTTCTCCAGCCTGAGTGGCGTTTGCTCTCAGAGTCCTCACGGGGAGAGGTTGATTGGGCACCCTTGGCCATGCTGTGCAGAATTCCAGCCTCACATTCCCAGCCCACACAGAGCCCTTCCCGTGCTGACAGCTCATACCCAGAGCTGACTAAGAGGAAGCCAATTAGGAACCTCAAAGGGCCTTTCATTAGCCTTTTGAAAAACTCAGTGCTAATTATGCAGGTTTGAATAGATGTTTACTCAAGGGGTTAATTATGCACCCGCGAGGAGCAGAACTTCATTCAGTGCATCTGGGGAGGCTCAGGGAGCCCTGGTTGCTGCTGGCTGCGGTGCCTGGGGAGCCTCGGGAAGTTCATCCCCTCCAGACCCTGCTCCCCTCCTGGAGAGCCCCAGGGAGTGCCCGTCCCTGGCTGGGAAGGTGAGAGCAGCCAGGGCTCTGCTGGCCTTTATTTCACATCCTTCCCTCTGCGCTGCTGTGGCTGCACCAAGGGCAGCTCCCAGCACCATCCCCAGGCTTTGGGATTCCCCAGCAGCTTCACCTGGGGCAGGAGCACAGTGGGAATGGGACTTCAGCACCTCCAGAAGCCACCGGCGAGGTGCCTGCCCTGCCCGGGGCCCTGGGCACGTCCCTGCTCTGTGGTCCCACTGGGGAGGAGTTCAATACTTCACTTGTTACCCACAAAGAAGGCAACAGGAGCAGTGGAATTCAGAATTTCCAGAGCCATTCCTTTTACACCTTGTGATTGCTGTTAGAGCCCAGGCCTATTAAGGCATTCCCAGCAAAAGAAATCTTTCAGGATGCTGAAATCTGCCTGAAAGACTTTTCCAGGAGCAATTTTTCTTTGTCAGCTTATTACTGCGAGCAGTAAATAATCAAGGAGATAACTGTGCTGTAGAATTTGGTTTGGGGAAGAATCCAATTAGATTTCTCTGGGCTTGTCTCATACAGGATTATGCCTGTTTCAGTCCAGGTTTTTTCCTCCCGGGCCACATAGCAGCTTTAAATCACCTTTTCTATTTTATCTGTGATTACAGGCTTAAGAACATGAGGAAAAAACCCTCCTGTAAGTGATACACCAACACTATCTTGATCTCTGGTGCTTCTCAGCAGGTTCTAAAGAATTTGGGACAAGGACTGGCAGGAACCCTGGTCCCTGGGGAGGAGGCACAGAGCAGCAGGACACCAGGGCTGCTTTCTGCAGGAGCAGAAGGGTTTGTTTTGCCTTCCGAGTGATGACAAGCGAGGAAACAAGAGCTGAATTTCACATCTGCTCCAAAGACTCCTCTTACTCTCTGCAAGTAGCCAAAACATATCAGGAGCTGGGAAGACAACACGTCGGAGGGATTTGTGCTTTTTTTTCATCAGCTTGCGGCGAAGTGGAAGCGAGATGACAAAACATTTCCTGAGCAGTCCCAGAGTCCATCTCCCGGGCGTGGGAGTGCTGAGAGCCACAGGGTTTGCCTGGCTTTGGGAATGCACTCCAGCAGCCCTGAGCAGAGCTCTGGGCTGCCATCCCCTGAGTCTGGCTGGCCACCAGCAGGTGGGACAGGTGGGAGCTGTGGAGAAGAGCAGATTGCAGGGAGAGCCCAAAGCACCTGCCAGCATGAATTCACCTTGGATAGGGGGAAGGAATCCTTCCCTGGGAGGGTGTGAGGCCCTGGCACAGGTGCCCAGAGCAGCTGTGGCTGCCCCTGCATCCCTGGCAGTGCCCAAGGCCAGGCTGGGATGGTGGAAGGGGTCCCTGCCACGGCAGGGATGGGATGAAAGGATCTTTAATACCCAACCCAGGCCATGCTGGGATTTTGGGACAGAGCTGATGGCTCTGAAACAATCAGTGAGCTTTGCACAGGCCCCAGCTGAAGCTCTCGCACCCCACCCTTCCCACCTGAACCTTGTCACCCGGCCCCACCCCTCACGTGACCATCCCTGGCCCACCTCCAGCGCTTCTGGCGTCGAATTTCTTTGAAATCGCAGGGCCAGGTGCTCCCACGTGGCAGTCAGGTGATCTCGTCCCCATGGCAACCATTGTCAGCCCATTGTCAGCCCATTCACAGCCCATTCACAGCCCATTCACAGCCCATTGTCAGCCCATTGTCAGCCCATTCACAGCCCATTGTCACCTCATTAACTCATTAACCCCGCCCGCCTCCCAGGGTCACCTGCCCCGCCCCGAGCCTATCGTGGGCGTTAATTAGAGCAGGTGGATGGGGCCAGGTTAATGAGCACACCTGGCCCTTGATCTCCTGGCCCTGAGCACCTCTGGTGCTGCAGCCCACAGACTCAGGCTGGCTGCCGAACCTTTCCTCCCGGAGCAGAGGATTTCCACAGGAGGGCTTTTGCTGCGGGGAGCACGAGGGAGGAATTCCCGGCTCCGGGGACAGCGCAGAGCCTGGGCTGGCTCCGTGCTCAGCCCCAGCCCCCCGTGCAGCCCCTGTCCTTGGAATCCTGTTTGTCAGCAGGAGTTCATTGGAACATTGATAATCTCGCAGGCTCGGTGTTTGTTTGCTTCTCTCCCCGTGCTGCACAAACCCACACTCGCTCCTCCCCTCAGGAAAAACGAATTAAAAGAGAAGGAAGAGAAAACCAGAGCATTTTTCCCGAGGCCACAGAATTTCTCAGATATCCATTCCAAGGTGTTTACTGCAGCCTTTCATCCCCCTCCCCGACTGCTGGGGCTGAATTCCCTGCCTGGCAACACGTGGGACACCAATTTATTTTTAGCAATTTGGTTTCTTTTGATTGAACCCTTAAGCACCACCCTGCTTTTAAGTCCTGGGATCACCTCGGGGGCTGGCAAGGTGAACTCTGCACCGGGAACTTCAGGAGAGGAGCTGCCTGAGGTGGGAACCATCCCAGCCCCATGCAAGCACTGTCAGAGCCACCCACTGCCCCCAGCTCTGCTCATTCCCTGGGTTTCACAGCAGGGGCCAGCGTCCCCTCCGTCAGGGCTGCGGGAGCGTCCTTGGCCTGACTTCTCCGTGAATCCCACCCAAGTCATGGAAATGCCCCAAACGGCCCCAAAACCAGCACGTCACCCCTGGGGGCACAGCCCCTGCACGCAGTTCCTTCCGTTCTTTGCTAAAATTGCCCACTGAGGCACAGAGAGCTGCTTTAGACCCCTCCTGTTGTCTCCCCCCACAAATGGCTTTTAATAATTAAGTGCAGTGGAGGAGCCCTGATTGGATTCCTCACTCAGATGGTTAATTAGGTATTTCTAAATAAGTTACAAAATGTGTTCCTTTGGACTCAATTCCTTTTGCTTCATCCAAACTAAAATACACTGTTCTCCAGAGAGTTTTTGTATGAGAATTGACTGAAGATAATTATTTCAGATAATTAAGATCACTGAGCAAAGTAATTTAATTTTCTTCCCTGCCTCTCCCTCCCTCCAAATGTCTGTGGACCAGCTGATCGATAAAAGAACCTTTCCAAAGGTTAACTTGGCCAAGTGTGTTGTTAAACTGGGAGAGACCAGCATGGAGTGGAATCCAGCAGAGATGTTTGGAAAAGTACTGAAATTTCCAATTAAATTATTCCCCTCACCAAGATTTCTTCTGAGTTTGTTGTTTTGTGGTTTTTTTAATTCTTCATCTTGGCCAAGGGCAGAGCAGGGACAAAGAGCTGAAGCTCTGTGGCCAAATGATTTTATTGAAATCTGCTCTGGGCAGACCCAAGGTGGTGCAGATGATGGGGGAAAGGTGAATTGTGTTCAAATGGGAGCTCACTGCACCAAACCTCCTTTGTGCTGGGGCAGCAGCACAGAAATGGAAGTTGGGGCTTGTGGAGGAGTGGATAAGCCGCGTGAGAAAATGAATTTGAGGCTTTTACTTCCTTCTTCTGTCTGGTTTTCTTGCTTTTTTCCTGTCTCTGAGCACCTGGCTGCTGCACAGGTGGAAGGGGTGGTGAGGGAGGTCTGGCCGCCCAGTGCCCCCAGGTGTTTGTGCAGGGAGCTGCTGATTCTTATTCAAAGCCCCTCTTTTCCTGTTCCCTTTCCCTGTAACCCTGGGTCTCAAGCTGCACGTGGAGAAAGTGCTCAGCCTCTCACCACAGACAAGCCAAAAATAGCCATGCTAAGGCTTGAGCAGCTTTTGGGATTTCAGCAATTCAGTCCCGTGTCCCGGGCTGTGCCCAAAGCTCGGAGCTGCTCTGCAGCTGGGCCAGACCTGCCTGAGCTGGAGCTGCTGGGGGAGCAGCCCTGCCCCGGGGCTGAGCTGTGGGCAGGGCAGAACCTCTCCCTGCGGCAGGAACCCAGCTGGGAAGGGGTCTGGATACTGGATACCAAACACCTGATACTAAATACTAGATACCAAACACCTGATACTAAATACTAGATACCAAACACCTGATACTAAATACTAGATACCAAACACCTGATACTAAATACTAGATACCAAACACCTGATACTAAATACTAGATACCAAACACCTGATACTAAATACTAGATACCAAACACCTGATACTAAATACTAGATACCAAACACCTGATACTAAATACTAGATACCAAACACCTGATACTAAATACTGAATAGTAAATACTAGATACTAAATACTGAGTACTAGATATTAAATACTGAATAGTGAATAGTAAACCATGGGGTCTGTGTCCGTGTGAAATGCTCCCAAAGCCCCTTCAGCTGCAGGAGGGCAGAGTCCCTGCTCCTGTGCTTACCTGCCACTGCTTTGGATTTTTAGCCCAAATCCACTTGCTAATGGCTGCACACTTCTGTTAAAGCTTCCCGTGGTGTGTTCATTATCGTTTCTGTTTTACAAGGGCCACTCACCAAAAGCACAAACACTCCCGTGCCCTGTCAGTGCTCGCCTTTGAAGCTGCTGGGGAGGTGAATAGCAAAGATCTGCTGTCTTAATTAGTACAAGAGGTTACAGAGATGCTAATACCCGATCTTGCAGGGCTGACAGGAAGGATTAAAGGTGGTGGAATCCGATGCCTGTAAAGCAGAGGGTTCTGGACGCTGTGGGGTTTTCCCTGAGCTCACATTCTCAGGTTGTGCCTTCCCTTCCTTGGCTGAAGGAGCTCCTTGGTGCTGGGCTGTGCTTGGGACAGGGATGGAACAGGACAGGTCTGAGCTCCACCCAGCTCCGGAGCACTCTGCCCTCAGGAGCTCCTGCCTGGTCTTCCAGGGGGTCTGTGTGTGACAAGTTCTGCTCCGCCTGTCTCCATTAATTAACTTTTCGTGTTTATGATGTTTGCTGTGCCTCCTCGGCACCCAGAGGATCTCAGCTCTTTGATCCCGGGGGTGTGATTTATTGGGCAGCTGCACATCCCCACACCATCACTCATGCTGGGAAGAGGGGCTGTGATCTCATCAGTCTGGGGAAACGTGACATGGAAGGACTTTTATCAAATGGAGGGGGGCTGATGGATGGAGGAGCCAGGGAAGTATTGATTCCAGCCAATATATTATTTTCTACATTAATACTGTGCAGACAGTGGCAGATAGAGACCCTGCACTGGTCCTGGTGCTCCCTCCATGATGAAGGATGACCCCTGTGCAGTTTCATTGCAGTGAGGGATGGTGTTCTGGGACGCTCAGTGACTTCGGAGGGAAACGTTTGTTCTTTAATTATGAAGAGGCAAAACACACAATTGTTTTTCTTGTGCTATCAGGCAGAAACAACGTGAGGGGAATCCTCTGGGAATGTGAGTGCTGCTGTGTTTTGGGATGGCTCGGGCCCGTGCTCAGGTGTTTCCTGGGATGGCTGTGGCACTTTGGGGTCCCTGGGAGCGAGCACAGCCTGGGGCTGTTGTGCCTCTCCGGGAACACCAAGTTCCAGGAGCTCCCATGAGTTCCTCCAGGAGCAGTGGCTGGGCCAGCCTCTTGTAGATAAACATCACTGCAGGTCTTGGTGCCTGTGGAAGGTGAGATCAGGAGAAGATTTTGTCTTGGTTTGGTTTAGTCCTGGTGCCTTTCCTGACTCAGGTCCAGAAGAGGCATTCCAGGCCGTGGGTTTTCCTTCTCTCAGTGTTTCCTTTAATTTCAAGGTCACTCCTGTGGGTTGAGCAGAGCTCTGCTGTGTGTGACTGATGTGTTCCCCCTGCTATCTGTTCTGCCGTGTAATCCTGCATTTATTAATGGAGAGTTCTGCCCATATTCATCAGGACCAGATGGTGATAAGAAGGACTTGTGGTTTAAAAATTACCATCCTCCTTTTCTTCCCTGGCCCCCACCAACAACAGGAACGGGGGGATTAATCTTAGACTAAAAGTCTTTGGTTCTTGGCTGGCTCAGAAGTCATTAGGAGATAACCAGGAATGCGACTGAGCTAAGAGCCCTTGGCTTGTGCTGACTGATGAAAAGGTGAAGAATCTGCAGAATTTTGGGGTTGGTTGGGCTCAGGCAGCTTTGTCCAAGGTCCAAACAGGGAAGATTTTCACCGGAGTTTCTGTAGCAGAGGGATGGGGGTGAGTTCGAGCTGTTGAAATAAAAAACGAGCGAGGTTTTCTCGCAGCCCTTGTTCTGTTTGTCCGCGCGGGGACGGGACGGGGCAGCCCCTGCAGGAGGATCCCCTGCCCTGCCGGGCTGTCCCAGAGCCCCCAGCCCAGGGCTGCAGGGTCGCTGTATTCTCGCCGGTCCCCGCTGGAGGTCACTGGAACATTGTTTACCATTGTCCCCAGAACAAAGGAGCTGCGAAACTGACGTTTGGCGAAATTAATGTTTGAAATTTTCCGAGATTTTTATCAGTTTCGCGTATGAAAATAAATCTCCAAATTGCTCATAATCCCTGTGTGTAATGGGTATTTTATAAACACTTCTTATGCCCCGAGGAGACATCAACACAGGCTTTATTTTACAAAAGTATGACTCAACTGCCAGGAATTTTGAGCAAAGCTCCTCTAATGGGTTCTCTGTGCCCCAGCTCTCTTTGTCATACCCTGACGGATGTGTCAGAAGTTCTGAGACACACCTGAAGCCATTCCGTGGTTGCCAGCAGGAAACCTAAAAGCTGCCGCCGCCAGTCACGGCACCGGGTTTGGGTTGTTAAAAATGCTGGGGAGAGGATGAGCAGCTGGAGTTTTGCAAAGGTCATTTTATAAAAATCGGTTCAGATCACGGAAGCAACATTTTTTTTTCTTTCCCCCTCTGTCCTGGTGCAGGCAGCTGTCCCTGCCCGCTCGGGTTTTTGGGGAGCCTGCTCAGATCCCTCCTGTGTGAGAAGCAGCCCTCAGCACTTGGTGCTGGAGCAGGAGCAGCTGATGAACGAACAGCAGCTAATTATCAGTAATAAGAAAAGTTTGGCAACTCGTCACAGACTCATCAGTGCAAACCAAAGCTGCTTCTCAACCCGTCTATCAAAGTGCAGTTGCTGTTAATGATAGACTGAATAATAATTAGTATTAACTAAAAGGATCCCTTTCTATTTCCCAGCCATATTCAAAGCCAAGCAACAGACTCCTGGCTTTGGGTGAGATCCCGTTTCAGTGGAGCTCTGGGATTTACGTTTCAGTCTTTAGGCGCGGATTTGTGAGACCCGGTGCCGTTTGCTGAAGGTGTGAACGTTTGCCGGGAGCGCAGGCGGTGCTCAGCCTCGGCCCGGGCTCTCGGAGCGTGGGGGCAGTTGGGCATTTCCGTGGCACATGTGGGTGCTTCCTGGGAACGCCTTCCCACACTCAGCTGATGGATGCTGCTGGAGCAGGGCTCACGCAGACCCACGGAAACGGGTCGGGGACGCAGCGTTTCCATTAGGGAAGCACGGTTTCATGGAATCAGCAAGCTCAGAGGGCTTTGGGGTGGTTACAGATTATTTAGTCCAGGCCCCTGCCATGGCCTTCACTGGCCCAGGGGGCTCCGAGCCCGGCCTGAGCTGTGGAAGGGCTGCAGGAGCCTGCTGGGGTTTGAAGGAGCCTCCAGCAGACCAAAACCCCTCAAATTGCTCTGCTGGCCTGCCTGGAGGGTCTGTGTGAAGTGAAAGGCTCACTGGTGGCTCTTGAGACCCCCCCGTGCCCCTGCCCCAGCCCAGGAGCTGCCCTGAGCCCTGCAGGAGCTGCTGGGGCTCTGCCTGGGCTCCTGTCACAGAGCTCTGCTGCCAGGGAGACTTCAGCCAGCAAGGCTCCTGTGTTTGGTGAGGCACCCTCTGAGCCTGGAGCACGGCTTCGTCCCTCACTGGGGCTGAGCACGGGGTCTGATTAACTCATGGAAGGGGTGAGGGGCTCGGGGGCAGTGGGAGCCTCCTAGCTGGGAGCTCTCGTGCTGGGGAAGTGCAGGATTTGTGTGAGCCCTGGGGTCTGCACGTTCCCACGGGGCAGGAGATGCCTTTCCTGGGTGTGCAGCCCTGGAGCTGATGGTGCTGCCCTCCTTGGAGGCTTTTGGCCGATGTGGGGGACAAGGAAGGTGGCTTGGAGTGAGCTGCCAGTCCAAAAATGTGCCCCAAACCATCCCTTTATTTGTCCAAGAGGTTTGAAACGGCCTCGTGGGACGTGCAGGTGTCTGAGCCAGCCTGGAGAGGAGCCCAGCCTGGGTCTGGAGCAGAACTACTGCTTCATTTCAAAGCTTATCCTAAAATGTTTGCTCTAAAGCCCTGGAGCCCCAAGAAAAGAAGATGCAAATAACTTGACTCTTTTCCCATGGAAGCAATTAAGGAACTGTGTTAATAAGAAATGAAGTTGTTTGTAAATTTTAATGGTTTAAAAGATGCCCCAGGGAAATCACAGACAAATAGGAGCTGTTTGGTGCAGACCCTTTCTAGCCAAGCTCCACCTCCGTGGTGGATGTGATCAATTAAAAATTATCAGGAGAAAATGACACATTCTTTTTAATTTAATGCCTTTGGCCAGAAGGATTTTCTAACATAATGATTTGGGCTAGGAAGGGAGTGTTGCTTTATTTCCTCCCCATTTAATCCAAAAATAGCCCCAAAGGAAAAAAAATAAAAAACCAACAACCAAACAACCTAACAAAATAAAGCAACCACTACCAAACCCCAACGGCAACCCCATAAAAATGTCTAAATATATGGGTTTTTTTAATTCTGTGGCTACAGAGCCCATCCCAGCACTCTGAGGCCCAAGCCCAGCTCTCTGAACCGTGGGGGTGGCAGCATCGCCTCTGCTGGGTTTGGACACTGCCCAGGGGCTCTCCTGGAGCCCAGGGTTCCGTCCTGCCTGGGAAACACCAGCCAGGAGTGGGGAGAGCTGGCCGGGGCTGGTCTGGGGCAG
>VZSE01013262.1:0-34135 GCA_013398275.1 Promerops cafer | reverse complement strand
AAAAAAGTTGTAGTGGCTTCTAACACTCATCCCTGGGTAAAGGACCTCTCCTGTTACTGCTCCCCGTGTTTGAACAGGGGATTCCAACCAGGAGTGATGATCCAGAGCTTCACCAGCAGGAAAATGTCACCTCCACCAACTCCTGGCTGTGCCCAAAGCTTCACAGTAGTGTTCTCCTGCAGAATTGTGTTTTTCTCCAATTCCTGATCACCCCTGCCAGCAAAATGAGTTCTGTGGTTCTGTCACAGTTCCTCGAAGCCCTCTGTGAAATTAAAATTTATTTTCCCCATCTGAAGACAGATCTCTTACTCTGATGGCAAAATTCATTTGAAATGATCCCCAAAGCTTTTCTCCTGGAAAATCAGTGCGTTAAGATACCAAAGCCACTTTGCAGAGTAATGTAATTTTGCCCTCTCTCCACCCTCCCTGCTATTGTTAAAGATTTGATTTTTTTTAACATAAAAAAGAGCAAGAACATTTAGTCATAATAACAACGATTTTGCTTCTCAGAACAATTTTATGGGGAAAGAAAAGATGGGGAAAATGACAAAGCTTTTTTTTATAGTCCATGTTCGGGGCAAAAGGGTTAAAGAAGAAGAAAATATCTGTCAAATAACAGCACTAATGACAGCATCAGTGAGAATGGAGTGTAAAATGTGCACATGGCAGAGAATTCCAGGCTGTATGGGGCTGGAAATCACCTGCTCCCAGCCCATCCCTACTGCAGCACGAGGGCTCTGAGGTATCTCCACTCCTTCTCCAGGCAGCCTCTTCCAAGGCTCTGCTATGCCCAAAATAATGTGATTTTCCCTCATTTTCAGCTGGAGCGTCCCATGTTTTCAGTTTGTGCCCCTGGTGCTGCCGCTGGGCTCCACTGAAGGGATTTGTGCCCATCATTGATGCCCCTCTCAGGTGTCTCCTCTCAAGGGGAGCAGCCCCAGCTCCCTCAGCCTTTCCTCAGCAGAGAAGCTCCTCCAACATCTCCCCAGCCACATAAAAGATGCACAAAACACACAGAAAATTCTCTGACACGGAAGAAAAGGAAAGATAACAAAGAAACACCAAATTGTTGCACAGAGAAAATGATGCTCCAGCCCCCCAAAAGGCCCTAAATCACCTGTCAGATGAATGCACAGAATATTCTTTATTTGACAGGAGAAATGTTTAGAAAGAGAACAAAGAGGAAATTGATGCCAGGGCAAAATGATCTTTGTTTTTCTCACTTTTCCCAGGTGCAGTGAGGGGTGTCCCACAGACCCACAGGGCTCTGCCCTGTTCCTGGCTGGCTGATGGATGTCCCAGGTAATGAGATTCCAGATAATCCCTCTGAAATCCCACAGAGTCAGGGGAGCCCTTCACGTGCTGGATAAATGGAGAAATGGGGCCACGCTGGGAGGTCCCTCGGGAAGGGTTTTGGAGAAGTTTGGGATATGCTGGGGGCGTTTCTCCCTCTCCATTCCCCTTTCATTCCAGGTGCTTTTCTGTTTGTGAAATGCCACTTTATGGGACAATTTCAATAAGAAAAGTCTTCTGCTTGGTGGAATATGATCAGTGATATTAATGAATGAAATTAATTATATTAATTGATGAAAGGTAAAGATCCAGGGTGCAGCAAACATCCTGGTGTTCGTTTCTGTTTTCATTTGGGGAGAAAAAAACCAAAGATGAGGGTCTTTTGTGAGCCACTGATAAAAACAGGCTCTGGATTTGTGTCTGTGATCAGCCTGGGCTGGAAGGAAGGAAAAAGTTCCTCCTGGGATTCTTCCAGGGAAATTGAGCTGTGGCTGGAATTGCAAGACAAGGAACATTTGGAACATTTTCTGTCGTGCTACAAGTTCCACATCCCTCAAACACCACCCGGGAACGTTGGGTGTCTGATGGCCTTGCCCCTCTTGTGGTAAGGAGAGGATCCTGCTGGCTGCAAGCTCAGCACTTGGGCAAGTGGGAGGGGGAAACTCAACCGAAGGGATTTGAAAATGGAAATTGGTCTTTAGGAGAGCTGATGTGGGGAAAAAATCGATCAGATATTTCTGTTATCCCGAATGGATAATTGAGAATCCCAGGATGCCAGAGTGGTTTGGGTTGGGAGGGACCTTTAGGCTCATCCCTGCCATGGGCAGAGACACCTTCCAGTGCCCCTGGTGGCTCCAGCCTGGCCTTGGTCACTGCCAGGGATCCAGGGGCAGCCCCAGCTGCTCTGACAATTCCAGCCCAGCCCCTGCCCACCCTCCCAGGGAACAAGTCCTGCCCAAGATCCCATCCATTGCTGGGATGGATCCCACTCCATCCCATTCATCGCTGCCCTCTGGCAGTGGGAGCCATTCCCTGGGTCCTGTCCCTCCAGGCCTTTTTCCAAAGTCTTTCTCCACCTTCCCTGTGGCTCCTTCAGGCACTGGGAGGCTGCAATGGGGTCACCCCAGAGCTTTCTCTGCTCCAGGCTGAATTCCCTTGTGTCTCCTTCCTTTTCCTGGGCGAGTCGTGTCTTTGGGACTGTTTGACACCTCTGCATCAACTCTGCCTGTACCATTTCTCCTCTCCCTCTCTGCCCCCACCGTTATCACTCTGCCTCCACTCTGCAGAGCCACCCCAGCACCCCCCTGCAGCTCCCCTCTGCCTCTGCCAGAGCTGGGAGAGGAGGCAGGGGTGTCCCAGAGGCAGGGGTGTCCCAGAGGCAGAGGTGTCCCAGAGGCAGGGGTGTCCCAGAGGCAGGGGTGTCCCAGAGGCAGGGGTGTCCCAGAGGACAGAAATCCTGCAGCTGAAGGGCTGCCAGCTGCTCTGCCTTGGAGGGAGGTTGGGTTTCCCTCCCCATTTTTCCCTGGGGGCCTGACCCCATCCTGGCTCTCAGAAGTGCCAGGGGGCTTCAGCCCTGCCAGCCCAGCAGCAGGATCCGTCCTGCTGGGGATAAATCAGGATTTATCCCCAGTGTTTAATGCTTTTGTTCCGCTCCATAGCACACGCTGTTCATAAGCCATGTAAATCCAGAGAGCTGGGATTTGGAGCGACTTAAAATTAAAGAAAGAGCCTGTCAGTTTAAACACTTTTTTCTCCCTTTTCTGCCTCCATCCCATTCTGTACAGCAATAATGAGGGTGACAGCAGCAACGGCCTGGCTGGCTGAGGGTGCAGCAGCCAGCACCATTCCCAGCTGATCCTTCCAGGCATTGTAAAAACACTCTCAGCACTGACAGCAAAGAGTCCAAAGCCCAAATAACCCTGGCAGGTTTTCTTTTGCTTGCACCAAATTTACCTTTCATCTCTTTATTCCTCACTGGGAAGCAGCTGTGGGGCCAGGATTGAGGTTTTGGGTGGGATCCCAAGCCTGACCTGCCCCCGCCCCGGCTGTCCCCTCCTGGCAGGGAGCTGTGCAGAGCCACAAGGGCCCCCCTGAGCCTCCTTTTCTCCAGGCTGAGCCCCTTCCCAGCTCCCTCAGCCTCTCCTGGAGCTCCTTCCCAGCTCCGTTCCCTGCCCTGGACTCGCTCCAGCCCCTCAGAGTCCTTTTTTAGAGGGCCCAGAGCTGCCCCAGGAGGTGCCTCAGCAGTGGGGTGTCCTTGGAGAGACACCCAGATCCACCCCTAAAAGAACTGGACTCTCTCCATGGCCCTGAAGGGTCCAAAAATGCTCCATTTCCTGGGGAGGGGTGAATCCCTCCCTGCTCCCTGTGGGGCTGTGGGAGCCTGAGGCTGCAGACAGACAGACACACAGACACAGACACACAGACACAGACACACAGACAGACAGACACACAGAGACACACAGACACAGACACACACAGACACAGACACAGACAGACACACAGACACAGACAGACACACAGACACACAGACACACACACAGACACAGACACACAGACACAGACACAGACACACAGACAGACACACAGACAGACACAGACACAGACAGACACACACACACACAGACAGACCAGATTCAGCTGTGCCTGGAGCCTGGTCCTTGCCCTTCTCCAGCTCCTCATCTCCCACTCCCGCTGAGCCGCTCCCATCCAGGGCTGGTTCCCAGCTGCCCAGCCTTGGTGGGAGTCAGGGAGCTCCGGGAGCAGGGGCTGGGCAGGGCTGGGCTGTGGGGACATCCCTGGGCCTGCTGTGCTGTCACCAGGGGCTGGGCCGGGCTGTGGGGACATCCCTGGGCCTGCTGTGCTGTCACCAGGGGCTGGGCTGGGCTGTGGGGACATCCCCTTGTCACCACGACACCCCTGGCCAGGTGCAGTGACTCCTGAATTTGGGACCTGGAAGCTTCATGGGCTGTCCCCAAGTCGGTCCCCAGGAGCCAACTGCACCGAACGCCCCCAAACACGCGGGGGCAGGTTGGGCTCTGGCTCCTCCTGCAGGGACTGTTGGCAGGGGCTGATACAGCAGCCTGACACTAAAACCTCTGATTTCTTTGTGCCCTTAGAGGAACTTTATCCCGGCCCTGCATCTCCTGCTCAGCAGCCCTGCCACCAAACCTGGCTGTTCCTCTTCCCAGTCCCTGCATTGTGTGGCAATTACTCCCTCTGTGTTTTTCCTCCCTTCCTCTATAATCTCATTTTAATGTGCATGTCACAGTTTTAATAAACCCGAGTTCAAAGGATGAGCAATTATACAAATCTTTCATTTCACACATGAAAAGCGTGGTTTTAAAGTTGTCAGCACAAAAAAAAAAAAAAAATGGAGGCATTTCTTTGATTCCCTTCTCACTGCAATTACCTCATGTCTGCTGTGGGTTTCAGCTGGTGTAAATCCTCAGAGTGCCTTTGATTCCAGGGTCTTACCCCACTGGAATTGTTGGCTTCAAGGTGGATTAGTGCAACTTTCCAGATAAGAAATGAGGTTGGAGTTTATCTGCAGCCCAAATGGAAACAGCAATGTTTGGTGCCCTGCTTGGGCTCACTCCTGGGGGATTTTTATCCTCTCCGAGCATTTTGTTTACACTTTATAAAAAAATTTCCTGCTGAGCTGTGGAGAAGAAATCATCCCCCAGAAGATGAAAAAAAGGTGAGGGATCCAATTCCTGTGATTTCTGTGGCTGTTCCCAAATTTGTAAAATGGGGGAAAAGTGCTCTTAATTCCAAAGGATGAGGGAAGGATTGGGCATTTGGCTGCGTGTCTGGGTGCCTCTGAACAGCTCCGGGGAAAGCTCAGGGCAGGTGAGGGAGATCCCTTTTCTCCTGGAATACCAGGATGGCTGGGATACTGCAGGTTCATGGAGGAGCTCCTTCCCAGCTCCCACACTTTGGGATGAGGGTGAAGCCACGGCCACAAACCAGGAGGTGCCACCTCCAGAGCTGCTTCTGAGAGTCCATCACTGCTGGGCAGCGGCTTCCCGATGCTCTGGGGATGAGAACTCCTGGATTTCAGAGAGAAGGTGTGCCTCAGCACATCCCTGGGGCAGGAAAATCTCCTTTAAGTAGCACGTTGGGTATGGCCCATCCTTGGTGGGATTTTCCCCGTTCCTTCAATCCATGTGCATTAAAGGCAGGGAAAACTGGAGTGGATACTTTCATTCCTGGTGGCTCCAACCTGCAGGAGCCTCTTTCACTTTTTCTGGAGCAGAATGAAGTGACAGGCTAGGGGAACAAAATCGTGGCGGTGCTAAAGAATTCACTGAAGAATGCCTGGAATGGATAAATGGGAAACTTCTCGCAGCCCACATCCTTGGAGCTCACTCAGAGCTGGCATTCGCAGAGCTCTCTGCGCTGCTCTGGTGGGAGGTGACGCTGGGAGTGCAGAGCCTCACCCACTTCTCGTGATCCAGAGTCCCCGGGGGTGAAGCCCAGCGTGCAGCCCCTGCTCAGAGGCAGCTCTGTGACATTCCCACCCCTGGCTGGGCAGAATATCCGCAGGAACGCAGGGCTGGCTTCTCAGAGGTCGTGATGTTTTCAATTACAGCGCTTTTCAGGCAGAGAATTTTGCTCTGTGTGATGATGGCTGCTCTTGGAGGGCTTTATTTTAGCTGGGAGAAGTGACTGGAACAAAACTTCAGTGCCAACACCTGTGGGAGAGCAGGTGGGGAGGAGTGATTGGGACTGGGCACCACCATGAAAGTATTTAATGTAATCATCAGTTAAAAAGTAAATTGCCTGAATGGCTACACTCCCATTAGCCCTCTGTGTAAGTGATAATGTTCCTCCCCTCCTTTTTAAAGTAAAGGATGCTCCTATAAAGGCATAATTTTCATAAAACCATTCCAGGGAAAAAGAAAAAAAACACCAAAGTACCCCGCAGAACCTTCTGCGCTCACCCAAAGAAATAATATTTTAAATTATACAAATGATTAGGACCTAATTCAGCATTAAGGGAAATTACAGCACAATGCAGAAAATTGGAGATGCTGGCATTGATCTGGAATTATGAAAAATAAGCATGAGCTGCCTGGAGTTCAGAGCTTTTCATTCTCATGCTGCTCTGTTTCTCTCCTATTTTTCTTCCCACTTTGTCCTTGTTTAATGTGGACAGCTCCAGTCTGGAGGGAAAGTTCTTACACAGGAAGCTGGTCCTAAATGAGTTGCCCATGAACAGAAACAGCCAGAAAAACATCCCGGTGTGTGAGGAGCTGCTCCAGCCTCTCCATGAGTGACGAATGCTTGGACAGAACCAGGAGCTGCTCCAAGCTCCCAGCCTTGGCCATGGGCTGCCTGGACCCCCCTGGTTCATCCAGGGATCAGCAAAGGAAATGCAGCAGCCCAGGATGGCAGGGAACGGCCTCAGGGTGCTCCAGGGGAGGTTTAGATGAGATATGAGGGAATATTTCCTCACAGAATGGTTGGAAATCACTGGGACAGACTGTGCAGGGAACTGGTGGAGTTCCAGCCCTGGGAGTGCTCAAACAACGTGGGTGTGGCACTTGGGGACATGGTCAGTGGTGACCAGGGTGGTGGGGCCGGGTGGCTGGTTGGACTCAGGGACCTTAAATGATTTCGTGATTCCATGGATCTCCCTGCTTCTCCAAGAGGAGGGCTGGTGTCTCCTCTGGAGCTGTCAGGCTGGGTGCAGGTTTAATTCCCTGTGCAGTCCCTGGAAACCCAGCAGGACAAGCAGAGAGGAGACAACCCTGGCAGTGACCACGGGGCTCCTGGAGCTGCAGTCTGGGCGAGGTGCCCCGTGCTGCCTGAGCTGGCCCCACGGGCACTGATATCCTCTTTTTGTCCCCAGGGAAATCTCCCAAACTGCTCGTACAGAGCTTCGGCTCCAGTGGTGTGGCCTGGCTGTGTCCAGCGCGGACCGGGCAGTGCCCAGGGGCTGTGGGCACTCGGCGCTGGCAGCAGAGGGGCAGCCGGGGTCACCCCGCTCAGCCCGGCGGAGGGCATCGCGGCGGGACACGCAGGGGGCAGCGCCACAAAGCAGGGCAGGCCGGCCCCGCTTCCCCTCCGCAGCCGAAGGAGAATGGATTCCAGTCCCTGACAATGGATTTCAGTTCCCAACAATGGATTTCAGTCCCTGACAATGCATTTCTGTCCCCAACAATGGATTTCAGTCCCCAACAATGGATTTCAGTCCCTGACCGTCCCCTCCCTAACTCCTACGTTTACCGGTGGCTGTGCTAACACAGACAGACCGCCTCCGAGCCGCGCGGGTGGGGATGACACTCCAGTCAATAGCCGGTGGCAGTTTCATTGTGCCAGCCTCAGCCGCGATCTGTCCATTGTGCTCACGCCGCTCAAATGAGTGCAAGAATTTATGGGTGCGTCTTGCAAGTGCTGCTCCCTTTAATCACGGCAGATAAAGGAATTCCTGCCCGCGCAGAGTGGGAGTGTCAGCTGGTTAATGAGCAGGTACTTAGCAGATGCGAGCTCCAAAAATCCTTCATTTCACTGGCTGCAGTTGGACAAAGGGAGCCGGGGGCCAGCAAGAAAGAAAGAAAGGCTGCCAAAGGAAAGAGAAAATATCCTCAGCTGGGTGCACTCCGGCAGGACAGGGGGGATTTGCAGAGTCTGTAATGTACCTGGGCGATATTTTATGGGTTTCTTCTGCCTTTATTGCCACGTGGGCTGCGGGACAGCATCAGCTGCTGCAGAGATCGTGGTGCTGATCTGCTCAGCGAGAAGCACCAGAGGTGGTTTTGGGGTCAGAGAGGGTGAGGGGACATCGACTCTGGCCTAGCGCTCAGCACTTCCTTCCTTCCTTCCTTCCTTCCTTCCTTCCTTCCTTCCTTCCTTCCTTCCTTCCCTCGCCAACCTTACCCCGGTGAAGAGCAATTATGCTTTTGCCAGTTTTCCATATTCACTTTTCCCCAAAACCAGGAGAAAAGTGGTTTAAAAGGCTGTTTATGAAATGTGGGCAGTGTCAGGAGGAGCACCCAAACTCAGGTTCTCTTTCAAAGGATTGAAATTGAATTTGCAACAGAACCAAGGTGTTGAAATGTTCTGAGGATCTCTGTCCTCCTCTGGAAGAAATGAAGAAAGCTCAGGTGTAGCAAACGCTGTTGCCTCAAACACAGCTCTCAGAGACATCCAGATGCCTCAGCACATAAAGCACAGAGCCACAACTACAAACAGTTTATGAAATACCTGAGGAGAAAATGTGTCTGAGCGATGTGAGAGCACAATGTAAACAGTCATTAGGATATATTCACCATTGTGCCGCCTGATCTCCAGATGAGCCACTTCAGGAACACTGAGCCTGTCATCTCCCAGGAAATCAAAGCTCATTGCCATCCCAGGAGCCACGAGATCAGTTCAATCATGAACATCTCCCGACAAAAAGGGCTCCTCAACCTGCACCGAGGAATTCAGTTCTGCAGAGCTCCGGGAGAGCCAAACCCCCACAGCAGCCTGAGCTCGGTTTGACAGGTGATAATTAGCTGCTGATAATATAATTGCAGTTTTGAGGCAAAATTGGGTTTCATTAAAAACTACTCAGCATTTGCATGGCATGGGACAGCCTCCTCCAAGAAGGAACGTTCAGAGTTCAGTCACTGCTGGCACATTTACCTCATGCTGAGCATGGATCCTGCAGGGGAGATCCCTCTTCCCATGGAGCTGGAGATGTTTTGTCACCTTCCAGGGCTTCGGATCTGAGGGATGCAGTGGCGCAGGCAGCGCTCCTGGGAGGGAATTGCTGTCAGCCACACCAGCCTTCAGGACACGGAGGGAATTGAGACAAGGCCCTGGCAGGAGCCCTCCCGTTCCGAGGGGAGGATCGGCTCTTTCCGCGGCCGTGGATGTGGCGGGGGGATCGGGGTGTGGTGTCCTGGGCTCGTTCAGAGCACTGTACTCGCTGTGGGGGGCGGAATGACAAGGGGATCAGCTTATTGCCTCTGGGGCTGGGGCACATCTTGGCACAAAGTCACCGTTGGATGTTCCGGATGCCAGGGAGGAAAACGGGCACCTCAGAGACCCCTCTGACCCCTCCTGTGGCTGCCCAGGGATCTTTTAATGCTGCAATTCCTCATGGGCTGGAGCCCTTCTCTGCTCCTGCCTCGAGGTGGGGAGCACCCAGTGTGGAGCTGTCCCCAGCCCCTTCCTGCCCCTGTTCCTGCTGACCAGGGGTGTCCTTGGCATTGGGAAGTCCTACCCTGGTTTGGGAAGGAGCAGAACAGAATCACAGCCTCTGCTCAGAGCTGCTGGTGCTACTCATCGCAAAAGAGAAAGATTACCCAGATCAAGGACAGAGGCTGTGGCCAAGGCCTGAGAAGAATCAGGATCATTAACTTGCAGATTTCCCCACCTTCTGGGTTTCCAAACATGCAAGTGTTCTATAGTAAATTATGCTGCTCAAAGGTTGATTTTTAATAAGGCAGTAAATGTATTTAAACAATGATTATTAAAAAAAAAAAAAGTCTGAGGTTTACAATGTAAGAGGTAATTATCTTCTCCAGAACGGTTCTAACAATGCAGCTCGTTCTTGTCTGCAGTGATCCTTTGGTATTTGCTTAACCTGCAGTAAGGTTCTTATTAAACCCAGCTGAAATGGGTGTAATTCGAGGCATCCCAGCACATTTCAAGGAAAACAGCTCTGGCTGAACCAAGCTTCTTCCCCTGCCAGTTACAGCTGTCTTTTATGTCACAATGACTTGTCCCCAAGCTCTTGAGCTCCACCAGAGGCAGCTGCAGAGCAGTGCCCGGGTTTGGCACCTAGAGCTCCATCCCAAACCGATGAAATCCCCACTGGCTGTCCAAATCCCGTTCTCTGCACGGGCAGGAGCTGCTCCTCCCTGCAGGTGGACCTGGAAGAGTGGAAGAGCCCCAGTGCAGGGGGATGATCACCAATCCCTCCATCCAGACTCATCCGGAGGGGGCAGCGCTGCTGCAGCGGAGGGAGACAGAGGCAAAGCCCTTCTCAGCACCCTCTGGACGTGAGGGGAGGGGGTGAATTTTCCCTGTCCCACCTGTGTGTCCTGTGGTGACCCCACCAAAAGCTGCCACGGAGACCTGGCAGCTCAAACTCTGCTGGTGCTGCTGTCTCAGCCTGGACTCTCTGCGAGGGTTTTTTCCCCACAATAGCATCTCTTTCATGGATGATTGGTAATAGAAGTTTCATTATGAGATCACAGAACACTGGGGGATATGTTAATGTGCTTCAGCGTGTAATCCAGAATAATATCATTGCAAGGAATTGCATTTTGTCTGCAGCTGAGGCAGCAAATAGGAGTTGCTTTTTTTCCAGCATTAATATCCATTGCTGAATTAATGCTTTCCTTCCCACAATCCTGGGTAAAATTGCCCAAATGTGCATTGTGCTGATTTATACAAGTACAGCCCCATTTGCTATAAACAATGAGCACAGGGAGGGGTTTTGATCTTTCAAATGGATATTTTGAAGCATTGGGGTCGCTGTAAGAATCTCAACTCTGAGCTCCCTCTCATTTGTGGGGATGACAGCACTTGTAACTCCCCCCAGGATGTTTCACCTGCTTTTCTCTAGGGGAACAAACCTTTGGGGCTGAGCAGAGCCACAGCAGGGCCCCTTCTGACCTCACCAGGGGCTGCTTTGGGTGAGCAAAGTCCTGCACCAGGAGCTTGAGCCAGGGTCACACAAGGACATAGGCTCTCTCCCTCTGTGGTAAATTGAAGATGTGCCCTCCTCCTGTGGCCTGATCTGTGATAAACTGAAGAAATATCCCCAATCCTGTGGCCTGTTCAGTGTTAAATTTCAGAAATGCCCCCAGTCCTGTGGCCTGTGTTAAATTTAAGGAATTCCCCCCGTCCTGTGGCTGTTGTGGTACCAAAGCCCCCGCTGGGCTCCCAGCAGCAGCTCCATTCCCACCGATTGGTGCAGACCTGTCAGACAGAGCCTTGCTCCATAAAAACACTGGGATTCTCAGCTGGAAAGCATCCAAGGAAGACTAAAAGGTTTCTCGAGCATATTTTATTACCTTTTGGTAGCAGAATTTCCACTCCTCCTCCTAAAGTGCTATATATCTCTCTAATGCAAATCCCATCAATCCACGGACTGTCCGACCCAACATTCAGGGAGTCCTGTATTGATCCATCCCTGATGTGTGACAGCTCCAGCCATATTTCAGGTGATCAGGGAAGGCTTTATCCTGTCCTTGCTCTGAAAAAGCAGACGCACATTTTAAATTTTCCATATTCTGTGGACAAACCAGCTGGAATTGTGAGCCGCAGATACTCACTTGACAGATGGACTCCTGGCCGTGCTGCAGTGTTTGAAATGTTTCCAAACCCACCAGATTGAATCCTGGTGGCCAACAGGTTCCCAGGAGGGACCAAAAGATGTGGAGGTTGATGTTTAAGGGCTGCTGAGCAAAAGGAAACCTGCAGAAATCTAATTAGCAACAGGCAAGTAATGAAGACAGAGGTCTCAGGGAGCTGCTTTGCTGAAAGCTGCACTCTGAAGTGGAAAATAACTTGGATTCAGGTAGGTCAGAGAAAAGGTGAGCACCAGAGGCCAAGCCCAGACAGGAGTGTTCTGATATTTCACTGTATTTTAGAGGAAAGCCTCGAGTCTGTAAATCTGGGAAGAGGGAAGGGGCGTCAAGGCAGAGCCTTCCTGGTTCAGCCCCAGGTGAGAGGTGGACACAAGGCTGGTGGCAGAGGTGAACTCTGACCTCCTGACACGAGGGGGAGAGTTTGAAAACGTGAGAAAACACAGGAAGTTTCTCGTGTAGCTGTTTAGTACCTGCTGAGATAACAGCAAATCCTCCCCAGCTGCTTCTTCTCTCCTTCCGATTCTCACGGTCTCCTGTAGGCAGCACATCCCTCATGGTTCACCCTTGGATTCTCTGGCACCTCCACAGCTCCGTTTCTAAATCACAAATTCTCAGCATGGTTTGGGCTGGAAGGACCTGAAATCCCACCCAGTGCCACCCCTGCCATGGCAGGGACAGCTCCCAGTGTCCCAGGCTGCTCCAGCCCCAGTGTCCAGCCTGGCCTTGGGCACTGCCAGGGATCCAGGGGCAGCCCCAGCTGCTCTGGGAATTCCATCCCAGCCCCTGCCCACCCTGCCAGGGAACAATTCCTGCCCAAGATCCCATCCATGGCTGCCCTCTGGCAGTGGGAGCCATTCCCTGGCTCCTGTCCCTGCAGGCCTTGTCCCCAGTCCCTCTGCAGCTCTCCTGGAGCCCCTTCAGGCACTGAGAGGCCACAGTGGGGTCACCCCAAAGCTTCTCTTCTCCAGGCTGAACAATCCCAACTCTCCCAGCCTTTCCTCCCAGAATGTCACCAAACGAGCTGAGGGCACCTCTGTGCACAGGGCATTTCTCTTGCTGCAGAGGTTTCATTGTCCCTTGGGGTTCAGATGTACCCTGCAGTGGGAGGGGTCTGCCCTGTGACCCCTCAGGGTGACCATTCCCAAAGGATGGAGGAATCTTTGCCTCAGTAAGGAAAAAAAGATGACATTTTTCCATGGCAGATTAACCTCAATGATTTTTGTGTTTGGCAAATGATCTGAGAGTCGATTTAGGACAAGGAGTTTCTGTATCTCTGTCATGTCCCTGTGTTAATATTGATGTTCCCCTCTGGAAGCCTTTGGACATCCAGTGCAGACTCAAGCAGCCTCAGTGCTCGTTCCTCTCCACATAACCTGACATTTTAAGGGAAGAAAATTTACACACTGAGCAGGGCAATGAACTGGAAACAGAGGAAAGCAGCACTGTGAGATCTCCTAAGGGACAGTTGGGCTGCACCTTCCCTCCCCTTCTCAGCACCAGCCACAAAAGTCCTCAGTTTGAGGCCAGGCCCCTGTGATGTCTTCCAAGTTTTGGTCGCTTTTTAACAGTTCTTGTCTGGACTCCTGCAAAATTCTAGATTTCCTAGAAGACCCAGCAGGAGATGTCCTGGAACTTTATCCATGTTTGTTTCTCAGCTCCCTGTTTATCCATTAAAGGAAAAGGAAAACCTTTCCAGGCTTGAGGAGTTAATGTTGTTATTTGGGCAATGACGTCACAGCAAACAGAGCCAAGGAATCCTGGAATGGGCCGGGCTGGAAGGGATCACACAGGGTCCCTGGTCCCTCCTCCCTGCTCCAGCAGGGCCATCCCTGCACAGGGCTGGGCCAGGTGCCTCTGGAATATCTGTGTGCATCTGGCTGGGGAGCAGCCCTGTGATGGGAAGGGATTCAGGGAAGGGATTCCCATGGACATTGGGAATATCCCAATTCCTTCACTTGGGGAAAGGCTGGGAAAAATCTTTCTGTTGCTAGGAGGGCCTTGCTCCATTCAATACATCCTGGAATCCCCCTGGTTCCCAGAAACCTTGTCCTGCTGCTGGCTGTACTTGGGTCAGACATTTCCCGAGGCTGGGAGAGAAGCATTAGGGGAGCAGATAGCCCCTGACAGGAACAAGGGAGATGTGCAGGCAAGGAGAATGTGCTTTATTTCCCCCCATCCTGTCAGAAATGATTGCCTTTACTGGGATCAATCCAAGCATCCTTCACAACCTGCACAGAGGACTTTGGTAGATTTATTTTCTTAGCCTGCTTGTTCAAGCCTGTTATTAATCCCCTCATCAGCTCAGCTCACTGGAAGAAAACAGAGCTTCTTAAAGAGTTCTTACTGCAAATAAATGCCTCATTAAGTTAAACACATTCACCTGAAAACAGTATTTATGTCAAACAGATTAATGAATGCCATTCTGGGGAACACACTTGGAGCCTGCCCGAGCTCTGATGGGGCTCTGGGCCCCTCTGATACACCCACATGCCCAAAAATTCACCCACAGGGAGAGGAAGGTGAGGAGGGGGAGCAGGACCCCAAGTGTTATTAACCTCTGCATTGTTATTAACCTCTGCATTGTTAATTCCCATGGTGAAGGAGATTTAGGGATGCAGGAGCTTCTCCCAAGCCCTGAGAGCTGTACAAACCTACCCAGTCCCTCTTGGGTGCTAGGAGAGAATAAGGTTTTGATCTGTAACAGGAGTTTTGCTCATTTTGCCCCTTCTCAAGCATCAAACACTCATTACAAAGGATCTTTCTCAGTGTTTGGTTTAGGTGCTCACAATGGGATGAAATCTGTTCCAGACCACCCTGAGCCACCTGGGCCAGTGGAAGGTGTCCCTGCCCGGGTACTGGATGTGTTTTACAGCCTCTTCCAACCCAAACCACTCCAGGATTCCACGAAACACCCAGTGAAGGGAGTGGGAACTCCCTGAAAATGCCCCAGACTTCCCAGTTTAAAAGGCTTTACTGGGGACTGGCTTTTCCTTGCCCTGCACAGCTGGGGCCGCCTCTCCTGACATGGATTTGCTCCCTCACATGGGAAGAGCTGAGCACCTCACACAGAGAATGTTTTCAGGAGTTCAGGGAGTGAGGGCAAATTCTCTGGTGTGTCCCAGAGGTCAGGGACAGCACCCATGTCCTGAGTGACCTGCAGAGTGTCCTCGGGAAGCAGTTTGAGGGCAGGGAGATGAGCCAGGATGCAATCCCAGGCTGGGCAGAGCACACTGTGAGTGCCTCCCGTGGAGCTGCTGTCCCACATTAACATTCCAGGCCACAGCTCTTCCCTCCCTCACACCGAGTGCTGCTCTGAACCCAGCATCATTTGAATGCAGCTCAGAAAACCTGTAATTCACCCAAATCGAGAGAGAAGTAGCCAGGAGGGGCTGAAGAGAATGACAGCAGCAGTCTCATACTAACGAGAGATTGTCCTTAGAGGTGTTTAATTGAAGCCTTCTACAAAACAGGCTCAGAACCTGATGCAGCAACAGCTGCACACTGGAAAAACACAAAGCTGGGGGTTGGTAAAAGGATGTGGAGCATTGAAACTGCGAGGTGTGAACGTCAGTTTTCACTTCCCTTGGTGCCAGAGGGGATGGGTGACCCCATCAATGAGCACTGAAGCGGTTCTGGCACGCCGGTGAGGGGGTCTCTACAAGTAAACAGCCACGGGCCCTCTGTGCGGCCTCCGCACGGCTCGGCCCGGGCTGTTCCTCCCAGGTGGAGAGAACAAGTCCCAAAGTATAAGTTCCTGCATTACCGAGTTAAGAAGTTAATTGTCTAAATGACCTGTTATTGATTGCTTTAGTCTTATATCCCCAACTGTCCCGAGTCTCTGTTACCTTGTTATTATATTTCCCTTCCGTCGGGCATCCCCTCTGCTGCTTCTCAAAAAATGGTGCCCGAGGTCGTGAGGAGGAGGGTGTATGCAAATGAAGAGACCTTCTGCACCTTTCCTACCCCTCAGACCGTCGACGAGCTGCCACACGATGAGGAGACCCGAGCAACACCCCACTTGGAGAAACAGTCGATCCAGCTCCTAAGCCTGGTCTGCACTTTTTGCCCGGTCATCCTACCCACCGGGGAGCTGGACCAGTGTGTGAACCCTAGACTTCCAGCTGAGCCAGTGTGTTCCTGAGAACTGCCACGAGGGAGAGAAGATCTAGCTCTGCTGTGAAACAAAGCTGTACTTGTCCTCTTCTGAGCTGTTACTAGGAGCAGCAGTGGTGTGTGTGAGCCCCTGGGACCCCCACCCAAGCTGACCTTTAATGAAGGCGTTCAAAGGGGTCGGTGTCCTGCCCTATTCTCTTCACCAGGGAAGGAGCCAGTAACGAGCAATCAACGGATCCAGGTGGCTGAACAAGCTGGCAGGCCTGGCTGGCACTCCAGGAGACTCCGGCTAATCGGATGGTGGCGGTGCCACACGTGCCTGGTGTCACAGGGCCACCGCTCCTGTCCCCTCAGGCCGCAGAAACCCGGCCCCGAGTCGAGACAAAGTGCTGCTGGTTCTGTCAGGTGAATCCCTGAGCAGCGTGCCAGGACCAGGCCTGGCTGATCCCACTGGGATTTTCCCTCTGGACCATCCCTGGAGGGTTTGAAGCCGGCAGTGGGGCTCGGGCTCTGGGGACAGTGGCCATGGAAACACTTTGCCAGCCACGTTGCTGAATCTGTGCTTTAGCTCTTAGATAAACCCACCCAGGGCCCCAAATGTGCCCAGAGAGCTGCTGCATCACCCTGAGGGGCCCAGGCCGTGCTCTGGCCCTGACTGGAAATGCCAGGGGGGTTAAACTGGCTCCAAAGCTGTGCCTGTATCCAAACTGTGCCTGGGAAAGGGCCTGACGTGATCCTCAACTGGTGCAGGAGCCAGCCCTGCCTTGGGGTCTCCTCCCTCAGTGCAGATCGAGGGGTCCAGACCCATACCTGGCACCCTCTGGCTGCTGTTCAGGTGCCACCTGATGCCACCCTTCCCTCCACCTTCCCGGGGATCCAGACCAGAAGAACCAGGCTCTGCTCCTTTGGCAGTCCCCACGGGACGTTCACAGAGTGACAGGAGCATTTTTGGCCCCAGTGCTGGGTGACAACATTTGTTCTACCCCACTTAGGCATCTCCCCTGCCACAAGGCCCAGGGCAGCCAATGCAGCAGCCAGCACCCAGGAGAAGGGAGGTGCAGGGGATTTCTGGGCTGTCTTTCCTGCACTGTTTCCTTGGTTTCAAAGCAGCATTGCCTGAGAAGCAGAGAGGATTGAGGGACCCAGAGGAGCTGCCTGAAGTGGCAGAACATGACTTTATTACACACTGACTTCCCCAAGTCCTCGTGGCTGGGCAAAGTACTGCTTTCCTCCCACCGTGCTTTAATTTGCCCCTCGCTCTCCCTGTGATCAGCCACTCAGCCCTCACTAATGTATCCATTTCCACAGGCTCTAGGTGGTGTTTAAAAAAAAAAACAAAGAGAAAAAAAATTGATCCTTGCATGCAAAATATCCTTCTGAGCAAAGAAATAACTATCTGCAAGGCCTAACTGAATTATCCCCTTATCAATGGAAGGAAATAATCCACTTGAAACATGAAGTACAAGTGGAATGAAAAGCCTTTGCAAGTGGCAGGGGAAGAAGAACACAGTGTGAGTCTCAAATAGATCTGCTTTTCCCATATGGAGAAAGACATTTTTCTTGGAATCATTTCCTCTTTCAGTGCATAATGAAGTTTCTCAATTGCTCACCCTTCCACCCCTCTTCTAATACAATAAAAGGGAAATAATCCCTCTATTTGCAAAAGTCCTGAGAAGAGAGTTCAGGCTGCTTGGAGCTCAGCAGGGGCAACTTCTACAGATGTTGATGAGATTTCTCCTTTGTTTTGTGGGACAAGAGTTGTATTTGCCGATTTGTACTTCGGGGTTTAATTAATTCTCATTATTTAGGCTCTCTGGCACAGCCAAGCAGATCCCCTCAGCCAAGAGAGCCTCAAAATCCTGCCTTTCTCCATGGCTTTGCTTCTCCTTGTGAGCAGAGAAAGCCTGGAGGAAGGAAGAGGTCTATAAATAAAAGCCACAGTCCACATGGATTCCCTTCTGGGAAGGTTAATTCAGGGTTCTGGTTAAAGACTCTCGGGTCTGTCTCTTCCTGTCTCTCTCTCCTGCTAAAGACAATCCTTTATCCTTTGTAATGGAGCTGTTGAATCCCGCCAGGCCAGATCAGCGGCTCCTCGGAGCAAACAGGGACTGAGAGTTTGGCAAGATTATGACTCAGAGCTGGCAAAGTCCAGCCAGGGCAGGGCTGCAAAGCCCTTCTCCGGAAAAAGGGCTGAATCCCAACCCCAGCCCAGTGTCCTTGTGCTCCCACGGGGGCTCACCTACACATCCTGCCTTTCCTGGCGCTTTTAATTTGATTTTTATTCTCACTATCCAGAGGAGAACTGCAGAGGTGAAAGGTTGCACCGTCTCCATGCTGAGTTTCCCAAAAGCCAAAATCAGGAATTAGCCAGGTTTGGCTCTCCAGGAGGAAACCCCGAGGGCAGGAGAGCAGTGAGCCCATCCCAGCACCGCTGGGGACAGGCTGTAGATCTTGAATTAACGACAGCCCGCAGTGTTTATTATGCCTAAAACAAACAAACCAAATTCCCAGATAAATGAAACTAATTAAACATACTGATATAAAAATTAAAGCTTCCCTTCTTTGTTTGGGGATTTTTTTTTTTTTTTTTTTGGTGAGTCATGGGTTTTTTGCAGCTTTTGTTTTGCCTTTTGTTGTTGTTTTTCTTTTCCAGTGCTGCAGCAAATCTGAAAACAGATTTGCCAACAGACTGCAGGGCTGGCCTGGCTTTTGGTCCCGTGTGGAGCAAATGTTGCCACTGGGCTTTAAAAGGCTGCAGAGGAGTCACAAAATCATAGAATGGTTTGGGCTGGAAGAGACCTGAAATCCCACCCAGTGCCACCCCTGCCATGGCAGGGACACCTCCCACTGTCCCAGGCTGCTCCAGCCCCAGTGTCCAGCCTGGCCTTGGGCACTGCCAGGGATCCAGGGGCAGCCCCAGCTGCTCTGGGAATTCCATCCCAGCCCCTGCCCACCCTGCCAGGGAACAATTCCTGCCCAGGATCCCATCCATGGCTGCCCTCTGGAAGTTTGAAGCCATTTCCACCTGTCCTGTAAATGACAAGGCCATCAGTGGGGTTCATCACTTGGGGTTTGTGGCTTTTCTCCCCCCATGAGCTGACAGAGCCTCTTTGGGTGTTTGTTCCCCTGTGCCTCAGAACTGAGGAGCAGAGACGGGACCAGGCACAGCCAGGCGAGCTCTGAGGCAGCTTTAATGGACAGGGAAGTTCCAGAGCTCCCAGATGGCACCACAAGCCAGCGATGGATGAACTCTGACCACTGCAGCTGGAATGTCGGCTACAGACTCCAGGATTCACAACATGGAACATGACTGTATCACATACTCGGGATTCCAAAGGGGAGTTTGCACAGGTGCAATTCCCAAGAGCTTTATTGCTGGAATAAGAAAGCAGTGTCCCAATTGCCCGGGATTGCTGGTGAAGCCTCTCCACACAGGAGCCTTTGGATTCGCTCCCACAGGAGCGGGGAGTTTTGCAGAGCAGCCTGGCACATTCCCGGTGTGTGAATATCTCCCTCCAAGGACAAGCCCTGGGATGGGGGGATGCCCCTGGGGCTGCTGGGCAGGGAAACGGCGAATTGGAGAAACCAGAAGAGATGCCCAGAGCCGAGGAGCGGCCGCCTTGTCTCTGCTCACATGCAATAAATAAACAGGGAGCGCGGGGTAATTCAGGGAGCTGTGAACCATCACCCGGGCTGTGATTAACAGCCCTGCTGACAGACGCCTCGGGGCAGCAGGGAACCGTGGCCAAGGGCGCTCAGCACTTCAGCGCTTGGACATATCCAGGCCATTCCAAACAATCTCTTTTGGCACAGCTGCTGCAGATGGTCCCGACAAGAAGGAATTCGTCTGGCAGACTGAGGAGTGCTTTTTGTTTGTTCTCTCTCAGTTTTGTGATGCACGACCTTGGGTTAGTCCTCAGGGTGGGAGTGCAGCTCTGAACTGGGGAGAAAGATGTTTACCAGCACTTACGGACTCTTCAAGATCTGTCACCACGATATTGTTAATGAATGTCACTGCGAGAACTCCAGCCCAGTGCCCACGTCTGGTTTGTCGCAATTCTGCCTGGAGAGGCTGGAGCTGACAGGGAACAAGACCCTGGAGATACTGAGGCTGACTCAGAGCTCTTTGCACCAGGCTTTCTTTGAAATCTGGCTCATGCCTGACAGCAGGACTGAAATTCCCCAACAGTCACCAGCTATTCCAGCCATTCTGGGAGCAGAGACTGAAATTCCCAAACAGCCACCAGCCAATCCAGCCATTCTGGAAGCTGAGACTGAAATTCCCCAACAGTCACCAGCCAATCCAGCCATTCTGGGAGCTGAGACTGAAATTCCCAAACAGTCACCAGCTATTCCAGCCATTCTGGGAGCTGAGACTGAAATTCCCAGTCACCAGCCAATCCAGCCATTCTGGGAGCTGAGACTGAAATTCCCAAACAGTCACAAGCCAATCCAGCCATTCTGGGAGCTGAGACTGAAATTCCCAGTCACCAGCTATTCCAGCCATTCTGGGAGCAGAGATGGAGCCAAGCACAGTTTCTAAAGGCTGATGGGCTCCCCACAGCCAGGCCTGGCTGCTGCTGGACTGGGACTCTGATGCAGCCCTGCAGCAGTGGAAAGGTTGGTGCCCTCAGCTTTCCTGGGATTTCTCAGCTCCCCAGGGGATTACAGCTCCCACCCTTCTGCTCAGGTGGTGGAAAGGAGCAGCTCAGGCCCCTCCTGTGCCCCTTGTCCCACCTGCCATGAGGGAGCAGCCCAGCACACAGCCCCTGGCCCCGTGGGTGTCACAGGGAAGTCCTGCCCTGAGAGCTGGGGAGGGGACAGGGCAGGGACACGTCCGAGGCTGGCAGAGCATCCATCAACACCCTCAGCTGCTCTGGGAATGAAGCCACTCTCCCTTCCTGAAGTGTGTGATGAGAACTCACAGAATGGAGATGGCATTCTCAGGTCTGGAGCGGGGTTCATGTGTTAATTAACAGTGCAGGAGAGGGAACGGGGAGGGAGTGAAAGTCCCTCCCCAGACAGGCAGAGGAGCTTTGCTTTCCCATTTCATTCTTGGTTTCATTTCCTGGAGCCAACACAGAGCAGCTCCATCTCATTTTCAGTTTTCAGCCCACAGGGCTGGGAAGAGCTGAGAATGACATCACAAAGTGCAATTCCGTGGCAAAAGCTGGAATATTTCTCATTGATGGTGTCAGCCATGGCCATTCCAGCCAGAGCTGGAATTGGTTGCTCAGCCCTGGGATCCGTGGAGTGCTCCAGAGGTCCTGGAAGGAAACTGTGCTTGGATTCATCCCGAACTGCAAACCACAGGGACCAGGCTGGTCCCTCGCAGGGGTTCCAAGGGCTGGGACAGCAGCAGGCATTGCAAATTGCATTTGTGGGGAGTAGTGGAGGTGTGACACCAGGAACAGCCCAAATCCATCCAGGATTCAGGGAAACACTGGGAAAAAGCTAATTTTGGGGGAGGGAGAAAGAGACAGGGGGGAGCTGGTGGGGCTGTGGTGCCCCCTGACCATCTCCACCAGGGACACATGGGGTCAGGGCGGCGTTATCCCAGATTTCCCTTTTCCCCACTGCAGCCTCCACACTGGAGGGTGGATTTTTGCCTTGAAATTCTCCATTGCCCAATTCTGTTCTGCAGCAGGAATTTGTGCCCAGCTGCTCCCCACACCAATGCTTTACTTGGAGCTCCATCATGGATTTCTCCCTCATTCCCATCTCCCTCTCCATTGTTGCAATAAACAAATAAATCTGGGAAATTCTGAGATGCTTTCTAAACCCCATTTGCTGACTCCAGCATTACTCACAAGTTGTTTTTTTCTGTTGTTGTTATTTTAAGTGTTTTTTTTTTTTACCCGAGAGAGAGACGGCAAATAATTGAACAAATAGTTCTGAGCTTTTCCTATTTGGCATCTTTTAAAATGAGGGCATTTTTTCACTTCTTTTGAAGTGTCTGTGAACATTTTCATTGATAATTGTATGAATACACCGAAATAATCACTGAAGATTTTACATTTAATGAAAATTTTGTTATAAGTAAACAGAACGTGTCAATAGGATACTAAATAACAACTCAAAGAAGAAAAACCCACAAGAAATTCAACAACCATTTAAAAAAAATCCATATTTTCCTCATATTTTTGGAAAAAGAGCCACTACTTGTTAAAAAAAAATCAATAAGCACTACTCCTTCAGCCTCTGATTATCTCATTTTGCAGCCATTTTTGCCAGGGCAGAGCTGCAAAGAGGCTTCAGTTAATCAGGAGAAAATCCCAAAGGCTTTGGAAAGCTGCAGGGTGAGCTGAGGTCACTGGAATTCCAGACAGAGCCATCCCTCTGTCAGGTGCTTCCAGCGGGGGGTGAGGGGAGGTTTGGAAGCCCAGCCCCTCCTGCATGGAAGGAAATCCCATCCCCTTGCTCCCAGCTCCCAAAGGGCCAGGAAAAGCTGGGATTTCATTCCCAAAGGTTTTTTTCCCCACTACCTGTGCTGTCAATTCTGCACCTCCCTATAAACTACATTTTTTCTCCAGCAGCATCTCCAGGGATGGAATCTCTCACCCTGGGCTTGTTCCCTCTGCTGCTCCCACTCCGGGGTCTGTGAGGAATCAGCTCCAGTTTAGGCTGGTCCTGGGGTCTCCATTCAGGTTCCTAAAAAAGGAGGAGTTTCTCCAAAGTGACAGTTCCAGCAAATCCCAGAGCTGTGGCTCCCAGAGGCCTCGGGTCTCTCACAGGACCTGCAGTGTCCAGGGCAGCCAAAGGCTCCTCAGCCAGCACTGAATCCTGAATTTATGGAAGTGAATCCATCCTGCTTTCCTCCATTCCCTGTTGCTTCTCCGAGCAGGAATCACTTGGGAATTGGAACACGAGTTCACCCTTCAAGCAGCCTCTCTCAGTGATCTTCTAGACTCAAACCAACCTTTTTGGATGCCCACCTGAGGAATTTCCTCCTGGATATACGTGGAGCATTTCCCTCTGGAGGAATTCAGAACAACCCAAGGGGGAACAGAGGTTCTGAGGCACCCTCTGGAAGCACAGCCCGTGTTCCCACCCCATCCCAGGCGCCAGACAGGAGGAATTGCTGCTCCAAATGCATTAAAGGCTTTTGTGTTCCAAGCTGGGAGCCACTGGTGGCTGTGATTGAAATTCCTGTCACTGTCTGAGGGGAGGGAGCAGTGCCAGCCACATGATCATCCATATGCCCAGCTAAATCCACTCCAAATTGATTAAGTTCCGCTGAAGGAGACCTGGAAATCAATCTGTTCAGGCTTGCTTGGAGAGAAACGACAGCCTGGAGGTGACACAAGTCTGTTTTCATCGCTGGCCCTCGTGGGAGCTCACGTTGCACCTCCCATGCCTTCCCCCAGGTGATTCTGTTGGCAGAGGTAATCAGCTGCCGTTGGAATCAGTGCAAAATACTTTGTACCAATCTCGTGCCTTTCTGGGGCATTTCAGGCAATTTGGGCTTTCCAGCCAAAACCAAGCAAAAAGGAACAGTTTTTTAGGAGCAGAACAAATGTTCCTGGTGTCTGGATGGTTCCCAGAGAGGGGCTGGAGTCTCCTCCCTGAGACATTCCAGAGCCACACGGACACAATCCTGTGCCCTGTGCTCTGGGATGGCCCTGCTGGAGCAGGGAGTGGCACCAGTGACCCTGGGGTCCCTCCAGCCTGACCCAGTCCATGAATTTAACATCTCATATTCCAGGATTCCAGTTCAGCACTCCCATTAATGCCCCTGGAGCTGCTGGGAGTCACCAAGGTCTGTCCAACTGTCCCGGTGACATTTCCCACCCGTGTTTGCTGCTGCTCACAGCAGCCTGGGAGGTGCTGGAGCCTTGTCTTCCATCTGTTTTCTGCCTGTTCTGACTTCATTTGTTGAATTATCCAGTAATTCATTACAACTAAATTTCATTGGGCTTTTGGCCAAGGTTTCTCATCAAAAATGACATGAAGACAAATATTGTCATTATTTGCCCAGCTGTGCAGCTCCATTGATATTCCCTGCAGGGCCAAGCCTGTTATCAGAGCTGAGTAACACTGATAATAAACCCATATCTCTCCCCTGCAGAGCATCCAGTGTCAACACAGGCACCTGAGCAGTGTCCAAACCTTGGGGCGGATTTAATCCCCCTCCACACTCACTTTGTTCACATGGACTCGCTCTATAATCTTCCAATTGAACATTTTTCCAGCCAAACCCAGGCAGTTTTTTACAGCACAACGTTCCACATGAGCGTGCTGGATTTTGTGTATTCATATTTCAGGCATGGAAAAGAAATACCCAGGCTGCTTCAATAATACATCAGGATCCTGTTCCCACACTGCCAAAACAGAACATTTGTGTTTGTATTCCGAGCGACTTTTTGTTTAGAAGTATCTTTGTTTCCCGACATAAATATTCCTTTAAAAATACACAACCGGCGGGGAACATTTCTCTTTCATCAAGTGAAATATCTTTATTATCCCCAGATGCCTGTTTATTAACACTCCCAGCACTGGCATTTCCATCCTTCCTTCTGCACTGCTCGGGAGCAGCAAACACAAACTTGCCAGTGGGACCCAGGAGCGCTGCCCGTCCTCCCGGCCTTGCGAAGGAGCGAACACGAGCGGAGCGTGAGCACGACAACGGAACGTTCTTATCCCCCTGCTGCAGGAGGAACACGGTGGGGGCGCTGCCTTGGAACTAACTGGTGCTCCAGGAGGAGGGGAGGGGTTGGAATACCCAGCACAGGATGTTTAGAAACCACCTTGAGTGCTCTGCTGCTGCCCTGGGAGGTGAGAAAGGCACAGGACGCGGAGCATCCTTTGCTCTCCCTGTACCATGAGACTAACAGAGCATCTCTTCTATAATTCACCCTTCCGATTTACAGCTCTGCTCCCTCTCAGCCCTGGCAGGCAGAAAAGAGCTGTAAATCACTTACATGCAAGGATTTCCCTCTCCCAGCCCAAGACAGGGATGGCTGTTGTGTTCGCACTCCGGTAACTCTCCTCTCCCTGTGGATGCCTCTTCAGGTAGGGGATTTTAAAAGCTCCAGGAGATAATGGGATATTTTAATAGATATAATCCTCCCAAAACCATCACTTTCGTTCCAAACTTTAATGGATCTGCTCCCCAAGCCCCTCCCCACACATCCACCTCCCTAAATTTGTGGGAATTTAAGGATAAACCATCCCAGCCCCCTATGACCAAAGCTGCCTTCGCTGGCTCTGATTCAAACAGCCCCTAAGTTTAGACTGAGATTAAATATTTTGTGTGTGTTTTAAGGGGGAAAGATTAATTGAGCTTTATTACAGGTTTAATGCCTCAGCCTCCATTTGCATTTTAAGAGGCGTGATCTCATCCTGCCGCAGAATCCCGCGCTCCGTGTTTGCCGCCCAGAATTGATCCTGGCTTTGATAGGCTATAATTAAAGCAGGCACATGAAGGATTTAATAGGGTTTCTTATTGTGAAGAAGGATTAAGGGGGTGGTAGAATTCACACTTAAATTTAATGACTTTGATTAAACGAGGGCACAAAGGGATCCATCAGTTCTGGCTCCTGTTCTGACCTTGGGGAAAGTCACCTGGGCCCAGGGCCTGGTCTCTGTAAGCTCAAGCTCTGCTCTGAGCGTGTTCTACAGAGCTGGGCTTAACTCCTTTGCACCTTGGTCAGTTCTGCTCATAAAAGTTGCAAATCCCTTCGAGTGCAGAACAGGGACCTGGCTTTTGGGATCTGTTGGGATTTCTCGGAGTTTTCTCTGGTCACGTGCTACGTACAAGGGACAGGACAAGAGGAAACGGCCTCAGGCTGTGCAAGGCAGGATCAGGCTGGATATCGGGAAAATTTCTTCATGGAAAGCATTGTCCAGCCCTGGCACAGCTCTCCAGGCCAGTGGTGGGGTCCCCATGCCTGGAGGGATTCAAAAACCTGTGGATGTGGCACTTGGGGACACGGTCAGAGGTGGCCTTGGCAGTGCTGGGTTAAAGGTTGGCCTCGATGGGTCAGAACCCCTCAGAGGGTTTTTCCAACATGAACAATTCCATGAAACATCATCTAACTCAAACAGCAGTGACAGGGAAGAGCTCAGTCTTGTGTTGAACATGCAACTTTCCATTAAAATGGGGAAAATTTCAGCTTTTTTCCTTTAAAAGTTACTTCTGTGAATGAGGAACCATGGACTGTTTCCTTGTTCAGTAATTCCTGGTACTTTTTGCAGGATTCTTCCAGAACTGGTGGCAAATCTTCAGCTGTGATGTGGCACTGCACCACAAAGGGGAAAATCCAGCCCAGAATTGAGGGAATGTTTGAGAGCAGCTCAGGAAAAAGCAGTGAAATCTTTCAGGTCAAAATGTGTCAATCTGTTCTCTTCACTTCAAAAATGTCTGGTGGAAACTTCTGGAGCTTCAGTTTAGTAACAAACATTCCCTTGAATAAAACCCCAGTTTCAATGAAAATAAAGGATTGAACCACAGGGATTTGCTGCAGAGGAGGAATCCCAATTTTTGCTCAGCTTTATCCAGATGGCTTCTGCTTTGTACCAGAGAACCTGAATTGAAACGAGAGAGCATTGACCTGGGAACAGCTACTCCATGGGGTGAACAGCAAAAGCTCTTCCATTCCCTGTTATCCCTCTTTTCCTTTTTCCTCCCCCTTTTTCAAATCTCGAGGCCTTTGATGGGACTGTGTGGTGAGCGGCCATGGATTGGCTTTCTGTGCATTGATTTCTAGGGCAAAATGAGAATCCAGCCTGGAAGGAACAGGGATCAAAGAGCTTTTCCCAAAACAAACTCTGAGTCACTGCTTGTTTGGGCTGGGGAAAATCGGGAATCAGGCCTTGAAATCCACTGGCAGGAGTCAGAGGTGTCTTCTGGGAAGATCTCAGCTGATTCCTGCCAGATGAGAGCTGGAATCAGGAGCTCAGGGCAGAAATAAATGAAATGGAGGTTGGCTGCCTCTTGTCACAGGCTGCCACACACAGGCAATTCCCTGAAAAAGGGAAATCTTTCCTTGGGGGGGAGCTCCACCTGAGCTCAGCTGTGCTTTGGCTCCAAAAGCCCACAGGCCAATGCCCAGTGGCTCCTGGTGAGATCACCTCATGGAAAACACAGATTTCCAGAACTCTTCCCGGCTCTGCCAGTCCAGGGAATCAGGACAACACTTGGGAGTGGTTCAGTGCTGCTGATTTCCATCAGCTGAGCCTGTCCTGCTCTGACACCCCCTTCCCCTGGCAGGGCCATGGGCCGGTGACCGCCTGCCTCTGGCTGCCATAAATTATTCACCTGCAGCAAAGGAGGATTAAAATTTCATGAGAAATTGTTGGAGGATGCTGGAATTCAAGGAAATGGCACGGAAGAGCTGAGATTTAGGGATGCAGCACAAGCCCTTGTCTGCAACCAGGCTTGCTAGACTGCACTGATCATTTGACCACAAGCATGTATTTGTAGAACAGATCTTTCTGTCTCTACCTGTGAAAAAAAAGGCAGTTGTTTGAGGACTTCAAGATTTGAGGCCTGTGAGACTTGAGGCTTATGAGATTTCCCCACATTTGGTTCCCCTGGGCTCTTTGTCCCTCACCACAACCCCTCAAATGGCCAAAGAGTTTGAGTTTCTCGTAAAAAATGCACCATCATCATGCATGTTGAAAGGAGAATGCTAAGCATGGTCATTAATTAACTTATTAATTTATGATACAATTAATTTTTAAAATATATCTGCCCACTTTTACCACTGCTGCATGTAAATGTCCCTTCTGCAGAGCTTAACTTTAATTTTTTACCCGATCTACCTGCAGCCTTGATTCAAAATGCACTCAGAATTGACTTGGGGATGAAGAATTCTCTGGGAATGGCAAAGGACAGAATTAATTTCACCTGCCTACACAAGCCTGTGGATGCACAGAGGGGACAAGAAACCTCAGGCCTGTCACACCCACACTGTTCTGCACTGGAGTTCACCAGTAAAAACCATCCCATGGGAGCAAAAAGGGCTGAGCGGGACATGGAGCTGGGGAAAACATCCAGGATCAGGTGATGTGGGGCTGATATTTTTATTCCTCAAGTCTCTGATCTCTCCTCTCCTCCTGTGCCATCTGTACAAAGCACACATTGTACATATGGGATTTTTATTCACACTGTCAGGGGGAGCTGGATTATTTCCAGTGATTTCAGCTCCTTCCCTTCAATATCTAGGAAAAATAATGTCTTTCTGGAGAACATTCTTCTTGAAGCATCAAAACAACATTCACTTCCCATTGTTTTTGTGCATTTCTGTTGCACAAACATTGCTTTTCATCTCCCTTCTGTTTCCTGCGGCTTCTGCCTGGGTTTGCACAATTTCCACTTGTGCAGGAAGCGATGCTGCCAGCAGAGCTGGGCAAGCACAGCTGCACCAGCCTGGGACGGAGCCCAGGCCAGGGGAGGTGCTGGCAGTGAGGCTGAGCCCACCCGTGCCAGGGGTGGCCTGGGCACACTTTGTTCCTGCTTCGTTCAGGGTCACAAAATGCCCCAGGGACTCTGTCCAGGTGTGGAATGAACTGTCCAGGTGTTTCAGGAGCCAGGAATGCATCCACTGGGAAGTGCTTCAGTGCTGACCACACTCCAGGCTTAAAATATTCCAGCCCTGGGCTGATCCCGCAGTGTGGGCAGCAGGAAAGGGATTGGGATCCTGCCCCTGTGCCCCTGAGCTCAGGTGAGACCCCACCTGCAGAGCTGCCCCAGCCCTGGGCCCAGCACAGGCAGGAGCTGGAGCTGCTGGAGCCAGGCCAGAAGAGGCTCCAGGATGATGAGAGGGATGGAGCAGCTCTGCTGGGAGGAAAGGCTGGGACAGCTGGCATTGTTCAGCCTGGAGAAGAGAAGGCTCCAGGGTGACCTGATTGCCTCTTCCAGGACCTGAAGGAGCTACAAGAAAAATGGAGAGAGACTCTTTCCAAGGGATGGAGTGACAGGACCCAGGGAATGGCTTCAAACTGGAAAAGGGGAGATTTGAGTGGGGTATTGGGAAGGAATTGTTTCCCTGGCAGGGTGGGCAGGGGCTGGGATGGAATTCCCAGAGCAGCTGGGGCTGCCCCTGGATCCCTGGCAGTGCCCAAGGCCAGGCTGGATGGGGCTTGGGCCACCTGGGATATTGGAAGGTGTCCCTGCCATGGCAGGGTGGCACTGGATGGGATTTCAGGTCCTTGCCAAGCCAAACCCCTCTGGGATTCTGTGATTTAAAAATGGATCTGTGGAGGTACCAGGGAATCCAGGGATGGGGGCAGGTGTTTGCCTACAAGAACTTCCCAGTCTTGGAAATGAGAAGAGATGGGAGGGGATCCTTTGGGACACCTTGGAGACAAGGCCAGCAGCAAGAGCCCCTGAGAGCCACTGCCACCCCTGGGCTCAGCATTCTCCTGCTCTGCTGGCAGCTCGGGCTGCTCCTCCCACCCACCAGTGCCACAGAGGAGCAGCAATCTGCCCAAACCTAAACAGAGGCATTTCTGGGGAACTGGAGGGGAAAACAAGGCCCCAGACAGCGTTTGTGGAGTCCATAAATCCACGTGCTGATAAATTACCATGGAAAGTGCCTCGCACAGACACAGAATCCTGATCCACAGGGGCAGCTGGTGATAATGACTGCACAGGTTGTTGCTACCAGAGCACAACCAGTCTATTTTTCTCTTTTATGACTCTCCATTCTCAGGAATGCATCCATCAGGAAAAGAACTCCTGTTTAGCGCCGTTCCTTTGGTGGGCAGCCAAGTGGCAGTGCCACGTTGGCTGTGCCTGTGGCTCAGGAGCTGAGCCCGAGATTAACAACAGCTTTGCTGCTCTGTCTCCTCCTCTGCGCCGAGCTCTGGACAAGCTGCCACTCATTCATTCCTTCATTCATTCCCACTTGGTGCTCACGGGGTGATAAATCCCCTCCTGCTGCCTCTCATCCCAGGAATTAGCAGAGCAATGTCCTGCTCCTCCTCTGTGCTCCTCTCCGAGATGGTTTGAGGTGACAAAACGGGAGCTGAGCAGTTGCTTCTCATCAGTCAGACCTCCTGCCCGGGCTCCGGGTGGCTTTTCCAGCCCTGTCCCTGGGGATTAGGAGGAATGTTGGCATCACTGCTGCCTTCACTGCTGGTTTGCTTAATTAACAGCTCTGCTTTTGGACTGGTCTGCACAAAAAGCTCCCTGGCTTGGGTGAAATTGTGTTTAAAACTCCAGACAGTTGTTCAGCAGCAGGGCGTGATGTCCAGAAGCACTGAGAAAAGAGCCCTGGTGGGCTGTTCATCAGCCTGCTCTGCCAGTGCTGTGTTTTGGATGGATATTGGATGGATTTTGATGGATTTTGATGGATTTTTGGATGGATTTTGGATGCTGATTCATCACCCCCACAGCACGGACCAGCAGGGCCACCCTGTTTGAAGCCCAGCTTGAGCAGCAACATGAGACAAACACCTCCAGCCCAGTGGCCTCCCCAGCCCCAAGGGGTAAGAGATGTAAGGACGCATTTTGGGATGAATTCTGGATGCATTCAGGAGCTGGAGGGGCAGCTCCAGCTACTGAATGCATTCAAAATTCATCCCAAAATTTGCTTTAACAAATTGTAGAATCACAGGATGGTTTGGGTTGGAGGAGACTTTAAAGCCAGTCTTATTTCACCCCTGCCATGGCAGGGACTCCTCCCACTGTCCCAGGCTGCTCCAAGCCCCATCCAGCCTGGCCTGGGACACTTCCAGGGATCCAGGAGCAGCCTGGATCTGGGCACAGTTCCAGTGCTTCCCCACCTCACAGTAAATTATGAGTTTACTTTTCCTTTTATTGGCTTTTTCTGTGGCATTTCATATTTTTCTTCTTCACCTTCTGCTGTCTGGTCAGCTGTATAATTTTTTTTGCTGCTCTGGGAGGGCTGTGGGAAGCTGCTGTTCTGCAGAGGAAAGCTGTGACTTCCCTGGACACAGAGAGATGAGGAGCGGGGGATGATGATATGGATCATTATCAGGAGGCTTGGAGGAGAATAATGGGAGCTGACAGTGGTGGATTGGAGAAGATGTTTACAAGATAAATAACAGCAACAATTTCATTGGAGCCACTGACTTAGAAATAAGAACAGGGATATTTTTCCAGCCAGGAGATGACACATTTTCTGCTGGCTCCCAGTTCCACGGGCACAGGGCACAGCACTGGGGTGAGGCTCTCTCTGCTTCTCGAGCAGAGTGGGTTTGCTTTATTTTATTGCAAGCCTAGAGGAACACTGGGATGAGTTCCTGCTCCTGCTGCTGACCTCAGCTGAGGGACACAAACCCAGCTCAGCCCGTGGAGCTTCAGGTCCTGCTCAGACTTGGACAGCAAACAGATCTCTCTGCTAATGGCTCAGGTGTGTCCTGGATCCGTGCTCCAGCCTATGTTTTATTAAATCCCAGCTGCAGGACAAAGTGAGATCCCAGCCTGGCTGAGGCAGAGCTGAATTCTCTGTTTCACAAAGGTCAGAACCTCGGGCTATTTTTTTGTTATTGTTGTTGTTGCTGCTTCTCAAATCTCTGAAGCCAAAGCAGTGACCCATCATCCTCCTTGTAAGAACCCCTCTCTCTGCTGCTCAGTGCTAAGACAGGACTGAGCCCCCCAGGCCTCCCCGTTTCTGAATCATCCTTGTTTCGCCTGCAACCCTCTCCTGCTCCCAAAACATCGCTGTGGGATCAGCAGAGATGTTAAAGATTGTTGAAATGTAGGAATGAGTGGTTTATCCACTGCTGCTGCAGTCTGTCCTGGATGAGCAATGCTTAAAAATGCAGTTTTAACATGGCTTGAAATGTGTTTTATGTTGGACTGAACCTACTTTATGTGGCATTTTCTGGCTGGGGTTCCTTAGCTATTGGATTTGGGATTGTTCTGTTCCATCCCATTCTCTGCCTCAGCTCCTTTTCATTAATTTCACCTCCACAGGGTTAAAGAATGTGTGATCCTGGACAAGAAAGGAGCAAAAATTCTAAAAAATTCTAATTAAAATCCTTATTGATAATCAGGGAATCCTGGAATGGTTTGGGTTGGAAGTGACCTGAAATCCCATCCAGTGCCACCCCTGCCATGGCAGGGACACCTCCCAGTGTCCCAGGCTGCTCCAGCCCCAGTGTCCAGCCTGGCCTTGTGCACTGCCAGGGATCCAGGGGCAGCCCCAGCTGCTCTGGGAATTCCATCCCAGCCCCTGCCCACCCTCGTAGAGAAAAATATCCAGCCTACCCTTGTCTGTTTAGTGTGTTCATTAATTTCTTATTTATCATGAGGAAAGATCTTATAACAGGCAAAGCAAATCCAGCACGTTCAGCTTAGAAACGAGAGCTGCAAACAACCCGTGCAGTGACTGGTTGGAAATGGGTTAAAAGCCCTCGAGCTGCAGCTCTCCCTCCCTCCCAGCCGGGTGGGACCATGGCCCTCCGGAGCTGGGTGGGAATCATTTGCCTGGCTGGAGACAGCCCTGGTGCAATTCCCGCTGCTGTGAAGCAGGACGTGAACAAGGTGTCAGTAACAGCTCCTGTGGCTGGAAAATTCCTGAGGTGGAACAGAGCTGACAAACTCCGAGGCAGCTCTGTGCAAAGCAGGATCAGGTTATTGTGCTGAAGGAGCTGGAGCAGGAACCCAGGGACTGAGCTGAGGGGCAAATTCCTCTGGAGGTGTGGAGGAGGCAGAGCTCAACTGCAGCTTTAGCTGCAATTAAAATAAATGAATATTCTCTCCATGGCTCAGATCCTTGTGAGCCCAGCCTGGAACGCCCCAGAGGCTCCCCTTGCCAGGCACCCCGGAATGGTCCCTCTGCAAAGGTGAGTGACACAGAATCCCAGAATCACCGGGGTTGGAAAGGACCTTTGGGGTCATTGGGTCCAACCTGTGAGCCAACACGCCCAGGTCATCAGCCCATGGCACTGAGTGCCACGTCCTTAAACACCTCCAGGCATGGGGACCCCAAACCTCCCTGGGCAGCCCCTGCCAATGCCCAACCACCCTTTCTGGGAAGAAGTTCTTCCCGGTCTCCAGCCTAACCCTCCCCTGGTGCAGCTAATTACACCCCCGTGGCCTGAGCCCAACTCCTGAATGAATCCAGGCCCTTCTGCAGCTCCCACGTCATTCTGGGCTGGGTTGTTGGTGTTTGCAGCCCCTGCTGACAACGTGAGCACTGCTGGGGACTTGTTCTGCTGCTCTGCCCTTCAGCTGAGGGGAAATAAAGCTGAGCCTGGGCCTGTCTCAGGAGCTCTGCTGTTTACGGAGATGGGAGACCGGGATGTGAAGCCAGAGGGAAATATCTCTTTCCAACAAGCACCCAGATGTGTCCCTCACAGTTTTATCACTGGAACTCATCAGCTCTGTCAGCCACAGCTGCTGTCAGTGAACAGGGACCTTGGTGTGGGGGACAGGCAGAGAACCCCAGACTGGATTGGGTTGGAAGGGACCTGAAATCCCATCCAGTGCCACCCCTGCCATGGCAGGGACACCTCCCAGTGTCCCAGGCTGCTCCAGCCCCAGTGTCCAGCCTGGCCTTGGGCACTGCCAGGGATCCAGGGGCAGCCCCAGCTGCTCTGGGAATTCCATCCCAGCCCCTGCCCACCCTGCCAGGGAACAATTCCTGCCCAAGATCCCATCTAGGCCTGCCCTCCTTCAGCTTCAACTGCACCCATTTCAGTTCCTGGGGAGCAGCACTGGTGTCTCCCAGACATGGATTCCTTCCTTGGCAGGAAGCAAATAGGAAGGAAGGAGAGGAGAAGGTTTGGAAAGCATTTTGGGGGAAATAGGAACATGAGGGAAAAGGAGGGACCAAAATCGTGTCTTTCTTCCTGCACCTTCCCCCACGTGTTTTTCCACAGCTTTTCCTATTTCTCCTTTAACATTTTAATTAAAAGCATCATCATAATCATAACAACTGGATGATGAGTGTGTTTGTGGCTGACTTGAAATAACTCCATCCCCAGCTGATAAACTCCAGTGCTGAACATTCCAGCACCGCCTTTTAGGATTTATTTTGTCTATGATGTGGTTATTGCAGCCCATAAACAAGAAGCATCCTCAAGTTCCCATTATAATAAAACTGTTACAATGCACTGCTTTTTATGTAGGAATTAGGGAATGTGTTTTTGCATGACTGGAAATTTATCTATTTAGTTCACAGATTTATATGGAGATTTTTTTACAGGAGTTTTAAGTGCAAAACTGCTGCAGTTGGGGTTTGTGAGCATGGGGCCTGTGCTGGGGGACCTGTGCTGGGCAGGGAAATGAAAAACCTGCTCCAGAGTCACCTGGGTGCTTCGGAATCCTTGGGGGAGAGATAATTACAGAGGAAATTATTGTTTCCTGAATAAACAGGGATTTCCATCCAAAATTCCTTCCTCCCACTGAATAAGAGCAGAGAGAAAGCAGGAGATGTCCTGTTAGTAACAGTTTGAGCATCTGGATATGCTGAAGGTATTCCCAGCTGCAGAGCTGC
>VZSE01013254.1:0-24648 GCA_013398275.1 Promerops cafer | reverse complement strand
ACCAGCACTTCCAGTTCTGGGGGGCTTGCTGATTGCAGCCAGATAGGCTGTTCCTTGCTCCTCACATGGGGCTACCAATTATCAGCTATGGAGAGAGAGATGGGGAGACTGACTGGGTTGTGGTCAGAATCTGAATTTATTGTGGACTACATATGCTTATATACTATTCTAGGAAGGCTAGTAATTTTTTACTACAATGATTGGGTTAATCATCACGTAAACAAACTTATACATTTTGCAACATCTCTTGCTTGCAGAAGTTGATTCAATCTTCTTTCCTGTCAGCCAGTGTTGATTCAATCTTCAAAGCTCTGTTTGTTCTTGCCAAGGCATCCTGATTATCAGATCTCTTACGCTAATCAGGTCCAAAGTACAATATTGATAGCTTGTTTTTTTGCTGTCAAGTCTTACTAGAAGAATTATTTCCTTAAATATGCTGACTATTTAAAGTTTATTCAGCAGAATGGGGAAACAATTTTCTTTTTCCTTTACTTCCACAAGATGACTATCATATCTGACTGTTTTGAAGAATATGGAGTTCAGTACTGGGAAAAGAAGGATGATTTAGTGAAATAATAAAGGTTTTCCTGAAAAATGAGACCTATATGAGCTGAGATTTGAATTGATCTTTCCTAACAACATAAGTATAGCTTCAAGATAATGTATTTATCCTAAATAAGGCAATAGATTATTTATAAGTATAAACCATGGTGTTTATAATGAAGATTTTTGCCTTACAGTTCTTTTTGTAAGAAACTTCTTTATTTTTCATATATCACTGTACCTTCAATAATTTCTTATGGTGTTGAAGTGGAACTATTTTCTTCACTTTGAGAACGTGCATCTATTAAGGAAGCCAGTTGCTGCCTTATATATGCAATCTGATGAACGGGATCATAGGATCACAGGATAATTCAGATGTGAAGACACTTCAGGAGGTCTCTAGTTCAAATTTCTGTTTAAAACAGGATCAGCTATGAGGTCAGGTGTCCTGGTTTAGGGCAAATTTGGGAGAAAACCTCCAAAGGGGCCCCCTCCAGGAAACAAACACACAAGGCTCCTCCCCCCAACTGGTTCGGGAAGAGATTTCCTCAGAGAGAAGTGGAAAAAAACCTGTTTATTTAACAGGCAAAGCACTCCCCAGCACAAAGAATAAACAATACCAAATGACCAGAAATCTCTCGCAGCTCTGCAGAGATGACAAATTCAGAAAGTCTCTCTCTTGTGGGTGGTCGCTCTGTTATCAGTCCCTCTGGCGCTGGAAGAATGCTGCTGCCCAGTCTAGGCCCCAGTGGGCCACAGATACAAGCCCCCAGTGCTCCCCTGGGTCCCCAGTCCAGAGCAGGTTCAAACAGTTCTAAGAAAAGGGAAAAAAAACAGTCCAGGGAACCCTCTCTGCCTCATCTAGCTAAAACCAACTAAAAGCAAAGGAGGTCTCCATCCTGTTCATCTGTCCGTGCTGTAGACAACACTGTCCAGGAAGAGAATGTGGGGGAGCAAGTGCAGTCTCTGATAACAAACTTGGCATTTCTTCTCTACCCACCTTTACTCTCAGATGCAGTTTTAAAGGCGCAAAACCTATTTCTGGGCTAGGCAGACAAATGGGGATACAATTCAACATCACAGTCACTCCAGGACAGGGTGCTCAGGGCTTTTTCCAGTTGGGTCTTGAAAACCTCCAAAGACGGAGACTGCACAAATTATCTAGGCTTCTGTTCCAGTGCTTGACTGTTCTCATGGTGAAAAAGCTTCTATTTGTATTTAGCTGAAACCTCTTTTGCCTATTGTCTCTTGTCCTTCTACTGTGCACCACTGTAAAGTGCCTGGGTCCATCTTATGGATCAAATCTCTGCAGGTATTGCAAGGCCACTGTTAGATTTCCTTCCCCACTCCCCCAAGCCTTTTCTTCTCCTGGCAGAAAAAGCTCAGTTCCCTCAAGCTCTTCTAATTAGACAAATGCTCCAGTCCCCTGACCATCTTGGTGGCCTTCCTTTGAGCTTGTTTTACTTTAACAATGTCTTTTTTTTTTTTTTTTTTTTTTGTATTTGAGTGCCAAAACAGGATGTAGTATTTTATATGAAGTGTAACAAGTGTTGAGTAGAAGGTGGAAAATCACTGCTCAATCTACTAGCTGTGCTACTGTTTGTTAATACAGCCTAAGATACTGCTAGCCTTTTGTGCTGCCAGGGCACACTGTTGTGTCCTGTTCAGCTTGCTGTCTACCAAGGGCCCCAGGGCCTTTTGAGCAGAGCTGCTTCACAGCCAGTCATTCGCCAGCTTGGATTGTTGCCAGGGGTTCTTCTTTCTCAGGTGCAGGACTTAGCATGTGTACTTGTTGAATATCATTAGGTTCCTATTGGCCCATTTCTCCAGCCTGTTCACATCCTGCTGTATGGCAGCTTTACCTTCCAGTGTATGAACTGTTCCCTGCAATTTGAGATCAACTGTAGACTTCATGAGCAAGCACTCTGTCTCTTCCAGGTGATTGATAATGTTGTTGAAGAGGATGGGTCCCTGTGGTATACCACTTGCAACCAGCATCTTGGTAGAGGTATAACCCATTGACCACCGTGATCTAAGCCTGATCATCCAAACATTTTTTAATTCATCTAGTTGTCCACCCTTCCAGACTGTAACATCCCAACTTGGTGTAGTGGTTTAGGTTCACCAATTTGAGATTTTCTGCCTGGTGCACCAATTAGTGTGATGGTTTCAGTGCTGACCAAACACCAGTGCACTCACTAGGATGTACTTACTCATTGCTTGCTGTGAGATACAGGATTAGGAGAAAGGCAAAGCAGGCTCAAAACTTTAAAAGGGTATACAGAAAGGTTTATTGACAGTAACTAAAAGAAAGAGTAATAAAAATCAAAACAAAACCTTCTGAACCTTCTCCTCCCCCTACAACCTTTTCTTTCCCACTGACAATGTAAAGAAACAAAACCTAAAATTTTCAGTCAGTTTACCACCTCTAGAATAGTCTTTCTTCAGCTCACTTAGGGAGAGAAGTCCCTCTTGCTAATGTTATGGAGACTTCTCCACAAGAAAACAGTTCTCTCATGGGTCTCAATTTTCACGAATAGCAGCTGCCCAGAAAAATCTGCAGTAGTGAAAGTCCCTCCTATTTTCCCACAGCTGTGTTTATGGGCCATGTCAACTTATGGGGTACCAGTTTAAAGATGAGCTGTTCAAGAGCAAAGGTTCTCTTCATCTGTCTTTGAGATAATCTTCATCTCTGGGAACAGAGGTCATCTTCTTGTCTCTCTGGGGGCACAGGATCTTCATCACTCTTCTCTCTCCCTCTGTTCAAACTTCTCATGAGATCACAGCTACTTCAACATCTGCTTACTTAAGTTTTGCTCATATCAATCTGAACCCTTCGTCTCCCCATGCTTTCATGTGTTACAGGGAAACAGAGTCCGATGTACCAATTACATATTTCTCCATAGCTTCACGAGAGGATTTCAGCACCAAAATCAAGGCATCTCCTCATCCCTCCCATCTGGGACTTGACTTCTTCTTCACTGACCTCAATATCTTCGTGTTGCTCCTCTACATGCTTGCATTTTTGTTCTTTTCTCTCACTCAAGGGAAGATTGAAGCACTGAAAGAGTTAACATCTCACCTGGGGCCTACAGGTGGTCACGTGACCCTGGTGGTCTCGGTAGCTTGTGGCGGGAACTGCAGCTGGGCTGGGGGGCAGCTAGGATCTCAGCAGCCAGCACGCTGGGAGCCGATGGCTTCTCCTCTCCTTGCTCGGGGGTTGGGGGCAAATCTCAATGGTGGTAGAATCTTGGCTGAGCCAGCCGGGGCCTGGGGCTGCTCCCAGGGCCCAGCGGACTCGGCTCCACCCCAGGCTGAAAGCAGGGGCAGGGCTTAGTAGCACTATGATGTTAGCAGCTGCAGCTGAGGCCTGGCCTGGTCTCGGCCCCACGGCCTCCCCTCCCCTCTCCCTGCCCGGCAGCTGATGGAGAGGGGGGCCCAGCCCCGTGGCAGGGGCCGCCTGGCCCGGCCTGGCCTGACCGAGATGGCGGCCAGGCCGACTGTGTTACCTCTTTGCCGGTAGGAAGGCAAACATAGTGTTCCCGAATTTCTTTCATCTTTAATGTGTTTTTTCACAGAGGCGTCTACAGCTTTCTCAGTGGTTTAACAAATTGTCAATTCTCAAAGCTATTACCGATTGGTTCTTTTGTCAGACACAGAGGAAACTGCTAGCAGCTTCGCTTTGCATCACTTCCATAAATGCTTCCTGTGCAAAACCACCACACTTGGTATGCTGGTTTTGCATTAAATTGGTTATGGTGAGGAGGAAAAACGTCAGCCATGGAAGTGATTTTTTTCTGTGAGGAACACTAACAACTTCCTCTGTGCCTGGCAAGGCAAATAGCTGGCTATCTCTGAAGATGGGCACACTGCTAAGCCAATTAGAAAAGCTGGACATGCCTCTATGAATCATATTTAAGAACAAAAAAATCCCGCAGAAAGTTCTTGCTTCCTGCTCTCTACAAGAGAGTGGAAGGCTGGCCCAGCCCCCCTTCCCAGCAGGGCCGGGCTGGGCCCCGCCTTGGCGCTGCCGCTGGGTGGGGGTGGAGCCACTGGGCCTCAGGAGTGGCCCTGGGCCAGGCCCTGCTGGGCCCCTGCGTGGCAGCCAAGATCCTGCCCCTGATAAAGCCATCCCGGTGCCAAGAGCAACTATGCGGCTGAGATCAGTGCCGGGAGTGTCCCCCGTGGCCAGTGCCTGGCAGGGATCATGTGACCAACAGCGAGAGGCAATTCCCTGATGCAAAGCCCAGACGAGATTAATCTTTTCTGCGCTGCAGAACTCTATAAAATCTTTTCAGTTAATAGAGCTTGAGAACAAACAAACCTACAGGTACCAATTCTCTCCTGAATCAGAGAAAAAGGGAAAAGTGAAGACACGTGAGGAGAACAACATGGCGACACCAAGGTCAGTGGAGAAGGAAGAGGAAGAGAAGGTGCTCCAGGCCTCGGAGCTGAGATTCCTCTGCAAGCTGTGATGAGGACTATAATACAACAGTTTCCCTGTAATTCATAAAGTGTATGGGGGGATGTAGCGTACACCTGCAGCCCATGAGAACTGGTAAATGTAGATGTTGAAAAGCTGTGATCTGACTTGAATAGAGAAACAGAGAACTTTTGTTTTCAGAGACAGAAGAAGAGGACCCTTTGCTTTTATATTAGAACAGCTCATCCTTATAAACTGTACCGTATAAGCTGAAATGGCCCACAAAAGCAGTTGTGGGAAGACTGCAAAGTGTGGGAGGGGCTTCATGATTGCAGATTCCAGGCGGGCTGCTATTTGTGAAAGTTAAACCCACGGTGAAAAGTTCACAGAGATTCCTCTCCCTAAGTGAACTGAAGAAAGATTCTTTTTAGAAGTGATAAACTGACTGGAAAAATCCCAGGTTTTGTCTCTTTACATTGTTGGTGGGAAGGAAAGAGGGGCTGGGGGGAGGAAAGGTGTTCTAAGGGTTTATTTTCATTTTTATCATTCTTCTTTTAATTCTTTTAATAAGGTTTTCTTTATACCTTTAAAAGTTTTGAGCCTGTCTTGCCCTTAAAGTATTTTTCTCCTAATCCTTATCTCAACCCCATGAGCTTTATTTTAACTGATTTTTTCTCCTCCTCTGCTCAATTATAGCAGAGGTAAATGAATAGATGATTTCCGTGAGTGCACTGGTGTTTGGCCAGCTGTCAGCCAGCTACCCTTGGTTACAAGAATATTGTGGGAGATAATATCAAAAGCCTTGCTAAAGTTGAGATGAATGACATCCACTGCTCTCCCCTTATCCACAAATTCAGTCATCTTATCATACTAGAAAATCTGGTTGATTTATCCGCAGTATAGCCATGCTGACTGTTCCCTCTTCCATATACCCAGAAATATGTTCCAGGAGGACTTACTCCATGATTTTCCAAGGGACCGAAGTAAGGTCAACTGGTCTGTAGTTTCCCAGACTTCTCCTTTTTTGATGATGAATGCAATTTTTGCCTTTCTCCAGTTGTCACACAACTCCCCCTATCTCCACGATCTTTTTAGGATTATATAGCAACCTGGAAAGGACATTAGCCAGTTCTCTCAGCACTCTTGGATGTAGCCCATCTGGTCCCATGGACTTCTATGGATCAAGTTCTCTCAAGTAATAAATCTCTGACTCGATCCTCATCCACTGACAGTGTTTCTTTTCTAGATTCCTCTCTCTGCCCTATTGGCAAAAGAGGGAGGAGATGTGGGGGGTTATGGTCACTGTCTAGCAGTCATTCTCTGCTGCACCTTTCTTTTCATGCCTTTTGTCTGCTCTGGCATGGGTTTTTCCTGGGCTGCAATCTGTCACAAAAATTTGCTCTAGTGTAGGTTCTTCCATGGGCTTCAGTCCTATCAGGAAAATCTGCTTTGGCATGAGTTCTCAATGGGCCACGGTTTCTTTTGGAAATATCAATCTGTTCCAGAGTGGGTCCTCCACAGGCTGCAGGGAATATCTGCTCTGGTGCTATGGAGCACCTCATCATTCTCCTTCTCTGACCTTGGTATTCCCTCTGCTGTTTCTCACACTTTTTTTTGTTTCCTCCTACTAACCATCCAGCTTTTTTTTCCCCTTTCTTAAATAGTTTTTCACAGAGGCACTATCAGCACTGCTGATTGGCTCAACTTTGACCTGCAGTGGGTGGGTCCATTGCTGAGCCAACTGAACCAGTTGTCTGGCACAAGGGAGCCCTTACCTCTTCCCACAGAGGCTACTCCTGCAGCCCCCTGCCTCCGCTAACAAAACCTTGTCACAAATACCAACTCAACAACTCCATAAAATTTTCACAACTCCTCAAAACATATAATTGGAGTTTTGTTTTTTTGGTCTTAAAAAAAAATATTAAAACTGGTTTTCTATTAATACAGCAAACCCTATGTTTCTTTTAGCCACTTCAAAGGATAGACAATGAAGTAGAACTGCTTGGAGAACATCTTCCTATAGGAAGCTTTACCTACCCTCCTCCACCTCATTCACCAACATTGACTTCCTCAGCTTCTATCCAATTCTTAACCCACAATCCTTTACACCAAGAGGTTTCATTTGGAGTAGTAAGTATTGGTTTTGTGCTACATCCTCATGTATGCTCAGTTCAATGTCTTGATCTTTGCTCTAAGTTATAACCATTTTATTGAAAATGGCATTTTTGCAATTAAATTTCATTAGTGGTTGCAGGTGTGGAAAGTCAGGGTGGTTGGATTTTAGGGTTAGACTTACTTCATAGAGTCCAAGGGCTCAAACTTGGAAGGATGAAAACATAGCTTATACCAGTGAAAGAACTCCTGTATATATGTTGTTTAAAATTCTCATTCCTACACAACCAACTACACAAGCTGGCACATTATGCCAAGTTGAAAGCCCTTGGCTTTTGGTTTGCAGCATGTTCACCAATTCAAGTCCTGCCTGTCCAAACCAGCTCATATACAAAGCCTTACAAAATGCTTATTAGCTAGCTGTCCTGGTTCTGTCCAGGACAGAGTTAATTTTTGCAGTAGCCATGAGGAGGCAGAGCCTGAAGCTGTGTGAGCACGGCTAGGAAGTTATTCTGTACCACCTCACATCAATTGCCAGGGGACTCTGGCTTCTGAGAAGGGTGTGGCTTTCCAGTGGAACAAAGCATGGCAGGGTAGAGAACCCATCTGCCATTGTTCACTGTTGCCCAGGGTCTCCAGTGAGCATTTTTGCAGGTGAATTGCTCTCTTTTTTGTATAATTTTGTTATTAATATTGTTGCTGTTACTGTTCATTGCTGTTTCCAGTAAATTGTTCTTATCTCAATCCGTGATCTCTGCCTTTTGTGCCTCCCATTGGGGGGAGGGGAGCAGTTAATGATCTCTTTAGTGGGAGTACTAAATTGGGGAATACAATTCCTAAACACCAACACTAGCTTACAAGGGTTTCTGGTTAGCATTGTTACTTTTTATTTCCTGCAGGATAGTATAATTATATATTACTGATGAGATTTGTTGGTCAAAAAAATTCATTTTGAAAAGGCTGGTACTTTTTGGCTTGGACAGGGCTGGCTTTTTTTGGATAATGCCTTATTTAAAATGTATTTCAACACTCACTTTTCATTTAATTTCATTATTAAATAAGACAATAATTTTTTCTTCCTTTTTACAGCCTTACCCACCTTTTATGCCTCGAAGACTCACAGGGCACAGTAGATACCTATCACAGCAACCAATACCACCACACTCGTACCATCCCAGCCTATTACCATATGTGTTGTAAGTCCAAAGCAGATTGTACGTATAAACTATTAAATAATTCTGCAAGCTAGTTGGTCCCCTCAATATTTTTTTTTGTGTTTGGGCTCTATCACGGGTTACAGACAATTCAAACAATCTCAAGGAATAAGAAAGCTTGTAGCTATTTTTAAAGTTTCCAGTCTATTTAAACAAGTGAACAGTTTGATGATAATCTAGTTTGGGAATCTTCTATACCTCTTTTTTTCTGTTGAAATCTCCTTAAAGATATTCAGTGTAGAATGATTGCACTTTGTTCTTGGTAACAGTTTAATTATACCCATGGTTACATCCTAAGGTCTACTTATGTAGGATAAAGATCTAACATTCCTTAAAAAACAAAAAACAAAACAAAAAAAACCCCAAAAAAAACAAACAAAAAAACCACCCCAGGTAAATAAATTTACTCTTAATTACTGAAATATGAGGGAAGCCTTCCTGGGTATGTGTGTGTTTTGGGGTTTTTCTGTTTGAGGGGATTTCTTCCAATAATCTGTTACAGCTTTTGAACTTCTGCACCTGATTAACCATTTCTGGAAAAGAAGGGATGGTAGAAGTAGCATTAAAGGATTATCAATAACCTTTTAAAGTAGATCCCATCTGCTGTAGATTAGATGTATGACATAGAATTTCTTGTTCTTTGTATGTTCTGTTTTGGAAATTAATACAAAATGCTTGGAAAATGAAGATTTTTTTAAAGGTGTCATTGATGGAGATAATCAAAATTTGTCATTTGCTGTTTTGCCACAATATCTATAATTTCTGACTCTGCTATTTGACTTGCATCAAAATAGCACCAGGATATATGACTCATTGAAGTTTTTAAATTTTGCATTGTGCATTTTGACATAGTCAGTTCTGATGTTATAGTTGCTTGTCTGTCTACTCAGGCAAGATTGCTTGTGTGTCACAATCATTCCTGATTAATTTATAGTGCTGAGGATTTTTTATTTCTATGGTTGGGCATTAAACTTTGACACATATTATTATTCTGGGATGGCAATGCTTTTTTAACTAAAGAAAAAAGCAGAAAAATCACATACTCTTCCCTTTATATCTGCAGAGAATCTTCTCTGGCAAAATCCATGTTATATGGGAATGCATAGTTTGGTCTGCTGTCAGTGTGGAAGTTGGCCCAGTACTATATTGTAATTATCTTTGTTATGTGCATTATTGAAAAGGAGACTGTGGGGCAACCTCTTAAGCTTCCTGAGGAGGGGAAGTGGGGTGGGAGGTGTTGATCACTTCTCCCTGGTATCCAGCGACAGAATGCATGGGAACGGTTCAAAGCTGTGTCAGGGGAGGTTCAGACTTGACATTAGCAAGCATTTCTTTACTGATAAGGTGGTCAAAACAGTGAAACAGGCTTCTCAGAGAGGTGGTTGATGCCCCAAGTCTGTCAGTGTTTTGGGCACAATATTTGGACAATGCCCTTAATAATATGCTTTAACTTTTGGTCAGCCCTGGAGTGGTCAGGCAGCTGGACTAGATGATCTCTGTGGGTCACATCCAACTGAAATACTCTATTCTATTCTATACTATCCTATTCTTTTCTGAGTGCTTGAATGCTTTTGTATTGGGGAACTAAATGAATTTGGGTTATCGATCTTCATTGATATATAAGTCAAATTTAAATCTGGAAACTGTTCAGTATTAACTATGTGATGCAGGCTATCAAGAGATTAATTTCTGTAATAATACTGAACCTTACTGTAAGTATGAGGTTTCATAGTAATATACATGCAATTTAAAAATGCAATACAGCGAGTACCAAAAAGTGACACAATTTAAGTCTTAATTCTTTTAATTCTTAATTTCAAATTTAACCTTTTACTGATTCTTAGAATTTGTTGATTTAAGAAGGATCAATAACATAACTCTACCTCTGACATATGTTTGCAGGCTTTCCTTCAGGAAGATTTTGATTTTTACTGTTGTTTGTTCTTCTGGCAGATCATTGCTTCCAGTGCCACCTGCAGTTGGACCAGCTTTCAGTTTTGAGTTGGATGTGGAAGATGGAGAGGTAGAAAACTATGAGGTTGGTGTGTGAAGCACAAGTTCATGAGGAGCAGATGTTAATACATGAACATAAATGGTTTTTGCTTTTCAAAGACAAAAATAAGATTAAATAAATGTAATGTTTATGAAGACAGAAATTAGAAACATTATTTTTCCATACTAGTTCCTAACACTGGATGTTAGAAACACCCTTATTTTGTCTCTATTGCCTTTCCTCAAATGTATCCTTTTAGATTAGCAATGCTTAAATTCTTCGACTTTCCATTCTAGATGTGACTCTTCTTTTATAATTTTTCTTGTTTTTTAAATATTGGTCATAAATATTCTAATCTTTTGAATATGTTATAATTTAGTGCTTTTTATGTGCCTTGCTATCTTTACAGATTAGTGTTAACATTGTAGGATGAACTCAGGTAAACATGTTGTTGGCAAGAATCTCTTAATATATATTTTCTCTTGACAATAAGGAGCGCACAGCAAGTCACATATTTTGAAATAAAATGTCAGTCTTAGATAATTGAGGGCTAATCCCAGCTCTTGTCCTTGCTGCTTCTCAGGCTGTCGGATTCTCATCAGATTCTGCTGAGCAGCCCTTAGCTGCTGCCTACCCCTCCTCATGTATCTATTTTGCTTTGATTCTCCTCAGACATGTATTTATGCTGTTGCATAGCATTTGCAGTGTAATGAAAGGCTCTCCTATAATGCTTATTGTGCTAGTTAAAAGAAGCATTATATTGTAGCTGGCGCTTTGGGTTTTGGGATATTTGAGAATCTGTACTCTTTGCATCTTTCATCAAATCTCTTAACTTCTGTGCTTCAGTTCTCTATCAAGTTTATACTGATGCTTTTCTGGAGCCCCTCATGCGGGAGCAGAAATTATTTACATGAGGATCACTGAGGTACAGTGTTTACCTGTATGAGTAAAAAAATTCATCAGAAAGTGTCTCTGTTCAGTTTGATGTCATGCCTTTGTTTCCAAAGGCTCAGCATAAAATCTCCATGTCTCAATTCAGTTAGCCCAAGAAGTGGAATGTGAGTAAAACATTGTCCCTTTAAACTCCTGGACACATAGAGCTAGGCTCATTGCATATTCCTAGAAAGCAATTTTGTCAGCATTTTCTTCTGGTTACTCACACAACTGTGTGGGGGGATGGGGAAAAGGGAATTAGCTTCCAAAGTAAAACATGTATCAAGCTGTGAATACAGTTACAGAAGTGATTAACAGTTAGGTCATGGATATTTGGAAATCCCGAAGATACTATCTTATTCAGTTCAGAACGATTCATCAGTGATAAAACATTGAAAGACATCTTTCCATAGTGCTTGCAGTTGTAGAGAGAGAAGTAAGTCTAAACATGCCTTGAGTAGCTCAGTTGGTTCGAGCATGGTGCTAATAATTCCAAGGTCACGTGTTCAATCCCCATATGGGCCATTCACTTAAGAGTTGGACTTGATGATTCTTGTGGGTCCCTTCTGACTCAGAAGATTCTGTGATAAGGTGAGTTTTGCCATCTGTGACGTGGCAGAAGAAATCACTTCTGGTAGAGTTGGAGCTTGTTGGGGCAATGAATTTTAAAAAGTCCAAATTCCTTGTTTTGTAGGCACTGTTGAATTTGGCAGAACGTCTAGGAGAAGCCAAACCTCGAGGACTGACAAAGACAGACATTGAACAGCTTCCATCTTACAGGTTCAATCCAAGCAATCATCAATCAGAGCAGACACTGTAAGTACATCTATCTCAAAATTACATACTTTACATGACTGTTTCCATTCCTTCAGACTGCAGCCTAAACTAGGCAAATACTGTAACACAAGTGCTCTAAAAGCACTCAAATAAAAAAGATAAATTTTATTAAACTATTTTTCAAGTCAGCTATAATTTTTCTTGACTTTAAAATTCTACCTAGTCTCACTTCAGTTATATGTCCAAATTTATTTATTCAGTATTTTTAAAAAGTTTTCAAAATTTTTGTTTGGCATACTAGATAACTTGGAATTCAGCCTATATTGAAATATTTTCCAATTACTAAAGTTTAAAGTGCTCCTGAAAGAGCTTTTGAAAGTCTTTGAAGTTTACAGTTATATTTTCTTATTTTTAAGACAAATTCTCTTTGAAAAATCTATAACAGAGAAATGAGATATAGGTTGGAGTCAGTAAAAGTTATATACACTGCTGTCAAATGTTTGAAACTGAACTGAAGAGTTTTTTTCTCTGATGTTCCACTTAGAGCAATTTTCAGTATTGTTTTTAACAGAGTAGAGAATAAGAAAAATTAAAAAAAAAATACCAGAGAACTTAAGTTGATGATATCCCTGGGGAAGAAATGTGTTTATAAAATATGTACAATGGAATATAGATGTAATTTAAGGAGAATTCTTTCATAGTAAAAATGCGTATGATCTTTAATCAACTATGGCTTTGAGAAATACTCAAAACAATTTTCTGGGATTTTTTTTTATTTTAATGTAGCTAAAATTAAAGTTAAAACTGAAAGAAATATGCTATAGGGTTTGCACTGCCTGTTTATACCAGCAGGCATGAGCTCAAATATTTTGAATTATGTTAATACAATCTATTTACTGCTTGGGCCAGTGAACTCCCTTGTCTGCTTTGGGATTTGAAACCATGGTGAAAAAACAAAAGAAATTCTCATTTTACACTGGTCCATGAGAGATCTATACCCACAAAAGTTTGATCACTGTAGATACTCCAGTGGTTTTAAAAAACACTTTTGCAGACACACCTTATAAGTTGCCTGTTGTTATTAAGTGGTAAAGTTTATAGATATTTGCTCTTTTTTTTAGGTGTGTAGTGTGTATGTATGACTTTGAGGCAAGGCAGCTACTTAGAGTCTTACCCTGTAACCACGAGTTTCATGCCAAGTGTGTTGATAAATGGCTTAAGGTAAATAAAATCTGTGTTGGATGCAATTTATGTCCTAGTTTGTATTTTCATTTTTTTTCTTTAGTTTTCTACTGCATTTCATTTCCCATTTTTAATATTTAGTCTCTGAAAAAACAGTGCACAAGCTGAATTTATATTCTTTCTGCTCTCTCCTTACACTATAGAAATATTCATTTTAGCGATTAACAAATTATATTTATTTTTAATAATAATTGGAATAGGGTAATTTTAAAAGGAATACAAGGAGAATAATCTTCACTGGTAGAAAGTGCTCCTATAAGAATCCTTCCTATCGTTATGATTTGAATTCTTGGAGCAAATAAAAACTTATCTATCTTTATAAGTTTTAAGACATGATTGAGAGAGATTTAAAACAAAAAGGATTTAGCATGAAATTATATCTTTATGCATGCTATGATACATTCTTTCAAAACAAGTTGTGGGGAAGACCTAGAAGCAGGACAGTGCAATAAGTTTCTTGTCTTTTTAAACAATTCTATTCAGATTTACTTTAATGTATCTATAGTCTGTGTTGCAGTATCAAATATTTTAAAGTCCTATGTGAAGAAGCATGTCAAATATTTCCTAGAGAATTATAGATGCAATCTTATGTTACATCATTTTAAGATATATTTTTAAAAAAACGTTCTCATGCTTTGCTGACAAATGTAGTCTTTTGGGTAATGGAGGATCATGAATAATGATAGGATTAAAAAAAAAGTAAACTGAAAACAACTTTGGGTTAGCGTAACCAATTGTCCTGGTTTTGGCCCAGATCAATGGGAGGGGCTGAGGTAAAGACCCTAATGTTATTTGATACCACCTGACGTCATTGCCTGGGGCAGAGAAAGGGACTTTCTCTCTTGCCATGGGAAGAAGGGTGTTCCTTCTGGTGGGAGAAAGCATGGTGGTTGGAACAGCCTGGTATTGTTTTATGTGTAAATTGTTTCAGTATCTTATACCTTTTGTTATTAATATTGTTGCTGCTACTGTTAATTTTCTTATCTCATTGCTGTTTCCAGTAAACTGTTCTTATCTCGTGATCTTTGCCTTTCGTGCTTTCAGTTGGGGGGGAGGGGAAGCAAGCAGCCATGCGGTTTTAGCGAGACTACTAAATTGGAGAACACCAGTCCTAAACCATGACAGCCACAATTGGCACCCAATGTGTGGCACAAAGGGTTGAGATAACAACAGATCTGACCAGAGTGGGTTGGAAACAAAATTTGATCTAAGCATATGCTGTATTGGGTACAGAACCACTGGTCACAATGTTGCTTGGTCTGTTCATGTGGACGTGGCACCTAACCTTGTGTATATTCCTGTATGTGTTCCTCCTGGTGCTCTTTTTCAGAGCAAGGAGAGGGATCAGGATTGCTTTGTTGCTGTACTGTGGGATATCAACTTATGACATGATAACATCAAGGGCAATGAGGGTCATTTGGGATGTGCAGTGTTGCTTTCCTACCCTTACCTTGGGTGCTAATTCTGGGAATTCATTACTAATCGTACCCAGCCTATGGAGGGAACAGGGAAGGATGATTTTCCTCAGCCTTTCACCCCCCCTTTTCCTTCTTTAGGCCTGTTAAAACAGTTTTTGAGAATTCTGAATTCCCTTTGGATGTTAAGGAAAGCATGTTCTTGTTGCTAGGTCTCCCAGATCTCCTCAGTGTGGTCCACACCATGTTTAGAATTACAAAAGATATTTCTAGAAAGGTCATTCTAAGATCTGCCCCGAGGGTGGATAGTCATGAGTGGCATGGAATGTGGGAGGACATGGGTCAGTTTTTGAAGGACTATTCTTCTCCAATGGTTTGGAAGTTTACCCTGAGCAACTACAGGACCCTGATAAAATGAAGGAATATTTGTTAGAAAAATGCTCTGGCAGTTCCAGAGAGGTGCAAAGCTATGCAACGTGCTGGGCCCTGGCTACTATTTATCGCATACTGCTTGTCACTAGACAGCACCCTCAGAGAGAGGAGGAAGAAAGTATACCAACAAGCACTGTGGCTACTCAAACTGCAGCTGAACCAGCGGAACAACCCATGCCAGTATCAGTCACCCCTATACAGAAGAAGAAATCCAGTACCAAATCAGTCTGCTTAGTGAGTGATTAAGAGGAAGCAGGGCTTGAACAACAGGAGGAAGAGGCAGGGCCAGATATAATCACCTGATCCCTATTCCCGGATGAACAGCGAGATGTGCAAAAAGATTTCAGCCGCTAGTTGCATGAGCCCCTGGTGACCTGTCTGCTATGATGCTGGGATATTGCGGCTCATGATATGAAACTAGATGGTAGTGAAGCCAAGCAACTGGGATCCCTGTCCCGGGATGTGGACATTAAGAAAGGAATTGATAAGAAGACAGAAACTCTCAGCCTCTGGAGGTGACTCCTATCAAGCGTGAGGGAAAGGTATCTTTTCAAGGATGATCTTTTAGTACACTGAGACAAGTGGAACACCATGGAGCAAGGTATGCAGTACCCGATAAAATTAGGTGTGTGCTGGAGGTACTCTATAAGGACTGAAATAATGAGCAATACCCTATAAATTCAGATGAGGTCCAGTGTACACAAACCACATGGCGGAAGTTCCTACGGTGTGTGCCATCAGCATATGCCAACTCATTGGCACTGATGTCATGGAATGAAAGAGAACAAAGAGTAGATTATTTGGTTACCAAACTCCAGCTATATGAAGAAAGTAGCTTTCTCCCCCTACGGGCCTGTATCTCATCTGTGAAAAGACTGTCCAAGGACCTCCAGCAATTTAAAGAGGACTTCCAGGAATTTAAAGAAGTGTCCTATGACCCTCCAGTACAGACCAGAGCCTCTGCTATTGCAAACAAGTGCCCTCCCACCTGACATCATTGCCTGAGGCAGGGGAAAGGGACTCTTCCCTCGCTTCCAGGAAGAAGGATGGTCCTTTCAGTGAGAGAAAGGAATGGTCCAGTATTGGTTTATTTTACATGTAAATAATTTCCTTGTCTTATATCTTTTAATATCATAGCTGTTACTGTTAATTTTCTTATCTCATTGCTGTTTCCAATAAGTTGTTCTTCTCTCAACCTGTGATCTTTGCCTTTTGTGCTTCCCATTGGAGGAGGGGAGGGGGAGCGAGCAGCAGTGTGGTTTTAGCAGGAGTACTAAATTGGAGAATACCATTCCTAAACCACAACACCAATATATTCTAAAGGTAATACTAAATTCTAGGACTGGTGTTAATCTTTCCACAGTACTGCTCTTTGTCATTTCTTGATAGCTTATTTGAATGAAATATGTGCTTGGGTTCAGAATTAGGTAAGAGAACATCTGAGAATCAACTAGATGACTGTAATGTATCGTTCGAGCTTGAAATATTTTTTAAAGCATGTTAGCATTCATAGATATTTATTTAGACTGTTATATAGAGTGATTGTCAACTAGCTCAAATTAACATATATGCAAGTGTCAGTACAGAATATTTTCCAGTCCCCTGCTATTCATGTCTATGGTCTGGGGCAATGCTGAAGCATTTTTCCACACTGGATGTATTAAACCATAGAATTGCATAAAGCTTAGTCATGTCAAGATCAAGTGCCAGGTTCTACACCTGGGATGGGATAATCTTGGCTATATGAACAAACTGAGGGAAGAGACACTGGTGAGCAGCCCCATGGAAAGAGATCTGGTGGTTTGGATGGATGGCAAGTTGAATATGAGTTAACAGTGTGCCCTGGCAGCCAAAAGGTCCAACTGTGTCCATGGGTGCATCAAGCACAGCATAACTAGCCTGTCAAGGGAGGTGATTCTCCCACTCTACACTGCACTGGTGCAGCCCCACCTTGAGTACTGTGTGCAGTCTTGGATGCCTCAGTATAAGAAGGACATCAAACTGTGTCCAGAAGAGGGTGACCAAGATGGTGAAAGGCCTCAAGAGAAAGACTTATGAGGAGTGGCTGAGGTCACTTGGTTTGTTAAGCAAAGAGAAGGCTGAGGGATGACCTCATCTCAGTCTACAACTTCCCCCTGTGCTCAGCACTGGTGAGGCCACACCTTGAGTACTGTGTCCAGTTCTAGGCCCCTCAGTTCAGGAAGGACATTGAGGTGCTGAAGCATGTCCAGAGAAGGGCAACAAAGCTGGTGAAGGGTCTGGAGCACAAGTCTTATGAGGGAGCTGAGGCTGTTTAGCTTGGAGAAAAGGAGGCTCGGGGAAAACCTTATTGCTCTTTACAACAACCTGAAAGGAGGTTGTAGCCAGGTGGAGGTCAGCCTCTTCTCCCAGGCATCTAGGGACAGGACAAGAGGACATAGCCTCAAACTGTGCCAGGGGAGGTTCAGGTTGGACATTAGGAGGAATTTCTTCACAGAAAGGGTGATTAGACTTTGGAATGGACTGCCCAAGGAGGTGGTGGATTCACTGTCCCTGGAGGTGTTTAGGGAAAGACTGGACATGGCACTTAGTGCCATGGTAATGATGACATTTAGGTTTTGCCTTTTTTTTCTATGTTCTCTGTATTCTTCATACATATATTTGTAACTCTGTTACCTATTGTATTTGTAGCTAGTTTTCCCAGTAATTTTCCATGGCCTTTCCCTAAGCAGAAAGACAAAACAAATTCCAGAGCTCCAAGCCCCAGGAAGTACAAGGCTCCGTGCTATCTTGGTTCTTCCTGGGAACCAAGGCTGAGAACAACTCTTTGAGATACATTCTCATGGACAAAGTACAACTAGTGCTGAGGGGGGGACTCCAGAGAAGGGGCTTGACCTGGGGGGCAATTGCATCACCACTTGTCCTACTAATTGGCACTTTTTATCAATTATGCTAATTTCCTAAAACCTATAAAAATGTACTCACCCCTGGGGGGGGGGGGGGGGCTTTTGTGGACATCTTTCCATAACTGCCTCTGAAGGCCTTCAAAGAAAGATCCCCTTTTATATTACCTTCTTACTAAAATTATCTCAAGTTTCATTTTCAGGTTGGGAAAAAGGCAACAGTCTAGTTGACAATGGTGGTGTTAGGTCATAAGTAGGGTTCAATGATCTCAGAGGTCTTTTCAAACCTAGTTGATTCTGTGAATCCTCTAGAAGGGCAGTGAAGGGGGATGTGCTGATCTCTCTCTGATAACCAGCAATAGGACATGAGGAAATGGAAAGAAGCTGCATTGGGAAGTTCATATTGGACATTAGGAAAATATTCTTCACTGAGAGGGTGGTTGGTCACTGGAACAGGCTCCCCAAGGAAGCAGTCACAGCAGTACGCTTGTCAGAGTTTAAGGAGCATCTGGACAATGCTTTTAGTCATATTATTTAGTTTTAGGTAGTCCTAAAAGGAGTAGGGAGTTGGACTCAATGATCCTTATTGGTCCCTTACAACTTGAGATATTCTATGATTCTATGTGTGGCATGGAGAGAAAGTAAACAAGGCTCTCTCTTCTGAAATGAGAACAAGGACCATCGGGTGTCATGCACCCCATGACATGATGGATGCTGAAATTCTGTGAACGTTGCTAAGATTTTTTAAAAATAATTCTTCTGAGGGTTGTTAATGCAAAGACATTGCATCTGTCTCAAAAAGTACTTGACCCACAGGCTGCTGGAAGGTAGGGAAATGTATCATGGAAATATCCCAGGCAAATAGTGATAGGAGAAGAGGAAATGGCCTCAAGTTGTGCCAGGGGAGGTTCAAGTTGGATATTAGGAAAAATTTCCTCACTGAAAGAATGGTTAAGCATTGCAACAGGCTCCCCAGGAAAGTGGTGGAGTCATCATCCCTGAAATTGTTCCAAAAAATGAGTAGACATGGCACTTCATGATATGGTTTAGTGGTGGCAATTGATCAAAGGTTGGACTTGGTGATCTTGAAGGTCTTTTCCAACCTTAATGATTCTATGATTCTATCATGTATGCTCTTTCTCATGCATCTGCTGTTGATCACAGTTCAGTTCAGAGTATTTGGTTAAATGAAGCTTTGGTTGGACTCAATATGGCAGTTCTTATGTTACATTAAGCACTTTCAGTTGGTAATCAAAGGATAGTGAAAATAGCCCTTAGAGACCAGCAAAATGGGGGAAAAAACAATTTTGGCAAATTCTTATTTTAGTAATCTGAACTGTAGTAATTTTGAGATGATTCTATGCTGATGCTTCTAACCAAACTTAGAAATTGCATACTTTTAACACTAGTATAGGCTAAAGGATGACTGACTTTAGAAAAAATACATCAGCATGTGTCAACTAGGCAGGCTTCTCTTTAACTGAAAGATTTTTGCAATCTGCGCCTAAAGGGAGTACAGTTACACTATGTCAACACAAAGTTTTAGACTGTTTAGGGAGTGGGGTAAAATAACTTTTGCTCTTTAAATTCATATCTCATGATGATAAATTGTGCAAGGGAACACATTATGGAGTTGGTTAATTTTAGTAAAGCTTACTATTCCATTACAAGCTGGTGATGAGACAGTAGAGGGCATCAAAGCAAACCTTGACACATCTACATATGAAATTTGAATTTTTGTCTGTCCTATAGTTATAAAACTCTACATAGAAAGACTTTTTCAGGCAATGATATTTCCAGAGGAAAACCTATTTTATACTGAATTATGAATTATGTACCTATATATTAGACTACAGTGAGAAAAAAATCCATGTTACATAAGGCTGAAGACTCATGAAAAAGAGGTTAAACAGTGAATGGGACAAGATTAACAAAAAAGAGAATAATCTTTTTGCTTGTCAGGCTTTTCAGCTCTCAGTTTTATCATGTTTCACAATATCTGATTGGTTATTGATATCCTAACTCCTTGAGTGTCTTGGTTTGAAAGACAGGTGTCTGCCAAAGAAGGCAGGAACCTCCCTTGGAATGGAAAATGTGACCCCCTTCCCTCCAAATTATTATAACTTTGAAATTACAGGGCTTGCAGGCAAAGATATAGGAAAAGGAATAACAGTTCTTTACAGATATATATATATAACAAGACAAACAAAAAACCAACAGCAGCAACAACAAATCAAAACAGAAAACCCAATAAACAGTCTCTTCCTGCTCTTTAAGCATTTTCCCCTTTGGTATAGTTATGGTCACAGCCAGCAGGGGAGCTGTTGGCTCCCAGTGGGCAGGGCAGGTGCGACGATTCCCCTGCAGATGCAGGGGGTGCTGTGGCGCAGGCTCAGCTGCGTCTCTGCATGTGGGTAATGGCAGGCGAGCTGGTGGAAGAGATAGAAAAGGGGTTTCCTTTACAAACCCACAGGAGGAGCTGGTCCTGGTGCCCCTCCAGATGGTGAAATGGACCGTAGCAGGAACCTCGGAGCAGCAAGCTGGAACGGCAGAGGCGAGCACACCTGGGATGACAAACAAACTGTAGCAGAAACTCTGCAGCTGTAGCAGGAGCCACAGGGATCCAGGCGGACATGGGGTGTCAAGTTAAAGTGTAGTGAAATACCTGAAGCAGCAACAGAAAACAGTGGGGCTAGGCAGCAGCAGCCGGGCTCCTGAAAGCAGATGGGAGATGCTCCCTCGGAGGGGCTCGGGGTTGAGAGGAATGACAGATTTGTCTTTACAAACAAGCAGTGGGTCTGCTGATAGACAAGACTAGCACTGAGAGATAAAAGAAACAATGGGAAGGATTCCAATGATTGATGAATGGAAAAGAAGATATTTGCTTTTACAAACAAACTGTAGGTTTGCTGATAAATGAAATTGGATATTGAAAGATGAAAGAAACAATGGGGAAAGCCCATAAATTCCTTAAGAATTAAAAATTAAAAGGGGAGTTATACATGAAAGGGAATCTTAGGCATTCCGGGAAGCCTGTACCTCTCAAGTACCTCAGCCAATGGGGAAAGAGAGAGGGAAATGTGGCCAGGAAATTAAGATAAAAGGAGGCTGCGTCCTGCAAAAATTAGAGAGACCCCAGGGGAATGCCCCATGGCCTCTCCCTTTATTCGAATAAAGTAAAAGGACTCCTCTGTCTCCTTTTTGGACATAAACCTCTGGCATTTGTGGATTAATTTTCCTAACAGGGTCCTGGGTTTTCCCCTGGGGCACCCGAGTAGATGGTGAGGGTCCTTCCCAGTGAGGTTGGGTGTTAATACGGTCCCAGTTCAACAGCTGCTCTTGCGAGCAAAGCCTTCCTCATGGTAGGAGAAGGGGTAAGAGATGGAACTCCATGGTGGCAGCAAATTCTCTCCACATCAGCAACAGCACCGCTCCTCCTCTGGTCCTGAGAACAAAATAGAGTGAGGAGCTGAGCCCAGTCCCTCACCTCCCAGCCAAAATCTCGCGATATCTCTGCCCTTCCCAAGAGAAAGCCCCCAAGCTAAAAGACTGCAGCCAGCTGCACCCTTCTTTTGTCTCTCATAAGTACTGTCAGTATCATCTCTTAAGGCAACAAATGGGAGAAAATTCCCTGAGAGAAAGAAAAAAACCTGAAAAATCCTAACCTCTAACATTGAGTCAAAGCAATATGAGTAATGTTTTTTTTCAAAGCAGGATTTAGTCATAATTACAAAGAAAAACTTGAAAACATGACCTGTATTCACCCCGAAGGCTCAGGCTGGGAATCCTTTTCTTCTGAATAAGGTTTATTTCAGGTAGAATATTTCTATTTAATGTTTCTTATGATAATTGCAGTTCCTTGTGCAGCTCTTGTGTTACAGGACATTAGCTTGACTGAAGGAATAACAAGAGAGCTTATACATACATACATACATGTATTGCAACCTATGATATATCATATGCACCTAATTCATCTTTACACCAGTTATGTTAAGATGTGAAGGGGAATTAATTTGATGAAATACACAAAAACAAGTAGTCAAACAGGGGACCAGAGATGCTGTGCAGCCTCTTTCCTGGATATTTTCAGGGCCCAATGGGAGAGAAACTTGAGTAACCTGGTCTGACCTTACAGCTGACCCTGCTTTGAGTGGAAGGCTGACCTAGAGACCTTCAGAGGATCATTCCAACATGAATAATTTTATGAATCAATGCATTTTCAACAAATTTTTCACTAAAAGGCTAAACTTCTCTGCATGTTCAGCTTTGGAGCTGTTTAGTCAGATTGTGTGTTTTATCTGTTGCTAAAAACCCTTCTTTTTCCCCACCTCACTCACTTTCAAACTTTGGCCAAACCTGCATGATAGACTTCTGCTCTTCTGTTGGGATAACAGGATAGTGAGAGTCTAAAAAGCTGCGGTTCATAATAAAGACTAGGATGCCCTAATATAGGGCACTTTCTTCCACCTCTGTCTTGCTTCTCTAGTGATGGTGGATTTCTCTGCCCACTGTGTTTTTCTTTTGAGTTTACAAAACTTGCAGGTCATTTTCACATACTCCAAAGTATCAGAAAACAGGTGCACACTGAGTTTATCTTTTTTTGTATGTGTGTGTGGTGTGTGTGTCTGTTTTGGGCACTCTTGATCACTGCAAGTGGCAATTTAATTTTGTTTTTGGGTTGCAGACACTGTTACTGTAACGAGTGTATTTGTCAGTGCATTAAACTTTCTTTTATTTCTGGTTTTACAGGCAAATCGTACCTGCCCAATTTGCAGAGCTGATGCTTCAGAAGTGCATCGTGATTCAGAATTACTAATCTAAGAGCACAAATCTCGTTTGGGTGTTCCTGGTCTCATGTATATATGAACTATCCATTGAACTTACCCATGTGGCTTCCATCTTTCCATTCACACAAAAGAGTCAATGGATGTTGCTTTGTACTCTGTGACTTAATCAGTTATAAAGCTTATCATTAGTCTTCACAATTGTGAGATTGTTATACTGTGATTGGAACTCCAAAGACTTTTTTAGCCTTATTTTGTGCGTGCACTTTTTCCTGTTTTTTGTGGGATCATCGAGTGTTGCTGTGAGATTACAGTGGACATGATCTTTTAGTATGTGCTCCAAACAACACAGCAATCTACCTTCAGATACTGTGAGGGGGAATGAATGGATGGGGGTTTGAGAGGATGTATGAAGTGCACTTGTGACTGGGTGTGTATATATGTTTGAGAACATATATACCAGCACGTACTAGAAATGTATGTATGTAGTATTAATTATGCTGCAGTGTATAATCTTATGTTATTTAAACAGTACTAGTACCGTACACTGGTTTCTTTCCTTATGTTTGGAGTCTCACACTGAATGCAAAGGGTGTTGCAATTATAGACATTTAATATTTCCTCCCCAAAATACTTAATGGTAAAAAAAGACTTTTTAACTTGCTATTCAAACAGATGTTATGCTTCCCCTTTATTGGAGACTTTTAAGTGTACCTTTAAAGTGTGTTCACTACTCAGTATGAGTAACCTTGGGTTTTTACACAGTATAGGAAATCCAAATTTCAATATGACAGGTTTATTGCTTATATTATCAATATAAAGTTGCCATATTGCATAACTCAGTTAACAATATTAACACTTCCAATTGATGACTTTAATGTTGAAGCTTTTCTGTTCTCCTTCTCAGTTCTTCTAGCTGGATTTTATTTACGTATAGTTGATTTCAGATTAGACTTGAGTTCTGAAGATACTGTAATTTGTGGCCCTCCTCCAAAAGAAACTTGAAAAGGTGCTGAGGGTCTTCTGCAGAGTCTCTCCACTTTGACCATTATACTTGCTAAGTATGTACTCCTTTAGTATACAAACATTGACTTTAATCATTTATGTTGTTTATAAGAGAGTTGGTATACAATTAAAATAACTTGTAGAAGGATATGATTTTATTCTCATGACATAATGAACAAAATAAAGTTTTTAATGCTTTTCAGAGAAGTAGAATTTTTGATTTTTGTGCATCAAAAAGGGGTTGATGGTCATTCACTGCTAGAATGCAGTTATCCTAGGTGTGCTGCTGCTTAGCCTTCTCTATTTTCTTATAGGCTTAGCGTGAAAAAATTTTCCTTATTTCTTTCTCTGTCAGGTCTCCAGAATGTTGTGCTGTAGAAGAATAAATTGGTACCCCATCCAGAACAAATTATGTTGTGAAATGGGAATTAACTTTCAGTTGACTGCCTTTCAAATAATACTTCTAGTTGTGTGGTTGAAAATATTTACTTCTTTAACACTTCAGACTATTAAGAATTTAAAGATGTTTCAGCGAAAAAACTGGTTCTAAGCATCCCATAGTTAATCAAGGGATGTGATTTTTCACATCAAATTTATGATCATAAAAATGAACATTTTTGACATCCTAGATTTAATGTCAATATCTTGGTTACAATAGTAGAAGTGACACAACTACTAATATGGCTATAATTTAGTGCCATTTTGAGCTTTGTTCTTTGAAATTTCTGACACTTTTGTATGCTGCTACGCTTTAGTATGTTACATTCACAGACAATGTAATGTTTTCTATGCTGCTTGACCTTTGAAGATTCTACAAACCAATTAATGACCGCTATTGTTTTTGCTTATCTTTCAGTTACACAAATAGTACTTTGTCGGAGAAGGGAGACGCA